>CAKXYN010000092.1:8095000-8668792 GCA_935064755.1 Tragelaphus eurycerus | reverse complement strand
CATTTCTCTAGTAATAAGCGATGTTGAGCATTATTTTCATGTGTTTATTTGCCATTTGGGTGTCTTCTTAGGAGAAATGTCTGCTTAGGTCTTCTGCCCATTTTTTTTATTGGATTGTTTGTTTCCCTGATATTGAGCTGCCTGAGCTGCTTGTATATTTTGGAGATTAATTCTTTATCAGTTGCTTCATTTGTAATCATTTTCTCTCATTCTGAGGGCTGTCTTTCATCTTATTTATAATTTCCTTTATTGTACAAAGGCTTTCAGGTTTAATTAGGTCCCATTTGTTTACTTTTGTTTCTATTTCCATTACTCTATGACATAGGTCAAAAAGGATCTTGCTGCTCTTTCTGTCAAAGAGTGTTCTATGTTTTCCTCTAGGAATTTCATAGTTTTTGTCCTTACATTTAGAACTTTAATTCACTTTGAATTTATTTTTGTGTATGGTGTTAGTATGTGTTCTACTTCCATCCTCTTACATGTAGCTGTACAGTTTTACTACAGCTTTATTACAGCTGTACAGTTTTACTGCACCACTTATTGAAGAAGCTGCCTTTTCTCTATTGTATATTCTTGCCTCCTTTGTCAAAGATAAGTTGCCCATAGGTATGTGGGTTTATCTCTGAGCATTCTATCCTGTTCATTGAGGTACATTTCTATTTTCATGCCATAGTATCTTGATGACTGTAGATTTGTAGGATAGCCTAAAGTCATGGAACCTGATTCCTCCAGCTCAATTTTTCTTTCTCAAAATTGCTTTAGGTATTTTGAGTCTTCTGTGTTTCCACACAAATGGTAAAATTGTATTCTAGTTCTGTGGAAAATGCCATTGGTAATTTGATAGGGATTGCATTGAATCTGTAGATTGCTTTTAGTAGTATAGTCATTTTCACAATATTGATTCTTTCAACCCAAGAACATACTATATCTTTCCATCTGTTTATGTCATCATTAATTTTTGTCATCAATATCTTATAATTTTCAGCATACAGGTCTTTTTTCTCCTTAGGCTTATTCCTAGGTATTTTATTCTTTTTGTTGAAATGGTAATTGGGATTGTTTCCTCAATTTCTCTTTCTGATTTTTCATTTTTAGTGTATAGGAACGCAAGGGATTTCTGTGTGTTAATTTTGTATCCTGCAGTGTTACTAAATTCATTGATTAGTTCTAGTAATTTTCTGATGGCATCTTTAGGGTTTTCTTTGTATAGCATCATGTCATCTGCAACCAGTTAAAGTTTTACTTCTTTTTCAATCTGTATTCATTTCATATCTTTTTGTTCTCTGATTCCTATGGCTAGGGCTTCCAAATTTATACTTAATAATAGTGGTGAGAGTGGGCAACCTTGTCTTATTCCTGATCTTAGAGGAAATGCTTTCAGTTTTTCACCTTTGAGAATAATGTTTGCTGCAGGTTTATCATATAGGGACTTCATTATGTTGAGGTAGGTTCCTTCTATGCCCATATTCTGGAGAGTTTTTTTTTATCATAAGTGAATGTTGAATTTTGTCAAACACTTTTTCTGCATCTGTTGAAATTATTACATGGTTTTTATCATTCAGTTTCTTAATATGGCATATCACATTGATTGATTTTTATATTTTGAAGAATCCTTGCATCTCTGGGATAAACCCCACTTGATCACGGTATATGATCCTTTTAATGTGTTGTTGGATTTTGTTTGCTAGTATTTTATTGAGTATTTTTGACATATGTTTATCAGTGATATTGGCCTTTAATTTTCTTTTTTGGTGGTATCATTATCTTGGTATCAGGGTGATCATGACCTCATATTAATTGAATGAGTTTGGGAGTATTCCTCCCTCTGCAATTTTTTGGAAGAGTTTGAGCAGAATATATGTTAGCTCTTCTCTAAACATTTGATAGAATTTGCCTGTGAAGCGATCCGGCCTTGGGGTTTTGTTTTCTGAAAGATTTTTGATTGCAGTTTCAATTACAGTGCTTGTGATTGGTCTCTATATAATTTCTATTTTTTTCTGGTTCATACTTGGTGGGTTGTATGTTTCTAATATTACAATTACACTTTAGTGTATTATATGCAAAGTAAACTGTAACTTGATTTAATATAGATATATTACATATATATTTATACCACAAAAATGTTTATATAATATATAATTTAAATCTAATATATATTATATATATAAATATTTAATATATTAAACAAAGTATGTTAAATATGAACAATAAGTGGCTTCCTGGAGGCATTGACTTGAATCCCTTACAAGAAGGAGGGGGTGGGAATTTGCAACATAGCAGTGTCATCTTGCTAAGAGAAAATACATTGGAATTTGGGATGATTGACATGGACCAATATCCCTGGGCACTTATCCTCAGTGCCTTTCTCCTTCCTTCTTGGTAGCTTAGCCATAAGCAAGCTTGAGTTAGATCACAGGGAGAAGAGCTTGACATGGAGGTAGGCTCTGGGGTTCTCAGGGCAAAGATAGAAACTCACCTAGGACACTGTCCTTGTTTCTTAGTCATCTGCCAGCTCCTGCCTCCTGTCTGTAAACACATAGGGGCATGGGAAGTGGCTCCTCTGCTAGACCCCCTCCTTGGTGCATGTCCTCCAGTCATGCCTGACCTGAACACATTTCTATACAACTCAGGGTATCCTGAGTGCCCTGCTCCTCATCTACTTGTAAAACGCCAGCCTCTGACCTGACTTTAAATAACACAGCAGCCTGTGCATGTCAGTGTCTCTAAGGGAGAACGAGGGTGAAGGGAATACTCACAGCCTGGCTACTTTCCAGTAAAATCTGCATCTCATCCACGATGTCACAGAACATGTCATATGCTGGCATGCTATGTGTCAGATACAGACACAAAGGAAGAGGGAAAGATGACCTGGAGCTTCCAAAATAGATGAGGAATAAGAGTTACAAAAGGACAGAAAACAAAATCCTTGTGTAATGCTTTTACAGTAGAGAATTCATATTTTAGGGTTTCCCTCAAAATATGAGCTTTGAGGAAAAAATGAGACATTCTGCAAGTTCAGAAATTCAGCTACTCCCAGCTCTGTGTCCTGTAGCTTTCTGGTTAATTGTGATCACATGCTACTTGGGTCTGGGTCCCACAGCATCTATTAGGACAGGATGAGTGTCCAGGAGTTTTCCATCGATTCCACAGCGAGTAGGTAAATGCCTGCCCTACCGACTCTAGTAAACATGATTCTAGTAAATCATGGAAAATGCACAGCAAGCATGAATGGACCTTGGAGATGATTCAACAACAGGGTTCATTTAACAGTTGAGGAGACTGAGTAGATAAGAGAAAGTACCTTGGCCAATTTGCAGTCTCTGGAAAATTCTGAGAGATGGGAATACCAGACCACCTGACCTGCCTCTTGAGAAATCTGTATGCAGGTCAGGAAGCAACAGTTAGAACTGGTCATGGAACAACAGACTGGTTCCAAATAGGAAAAGGAGTACGTCAAGGCTGTATATTGTCACCCTGTTTATTTAACTTATATGCAGAGTACATCATGAGAAATGCTGGACTGGAAGAAACACAAGCTGGAATCAAGATTGCCAGGAGAAATATCAGTAACCTCAGATATGAAGATGATACCACCCTTATGGCAGAAAGTGAAGAGGAACTAAAAAGCCTCTTGATGAAAGTGAAAGTGGAGAGTGAAAAGGTTGGCTTAAAGCTCAACACTCAGAAAACGAAGATCATGGCATCTGGTCCCATCACTACATGGGAAATAGATGGGGAAACAGTGGAAACAGTGTCAGACTTTATTTTTCTGGGCTCCAAAATCACTGCAGATGGTGACTGCAGCCATGAAATTAAAAGACGCTTACTCCTTGGAAGGAAAGTTATGACCAACCTAGATAGCATATTCAAAAGCAGAGACATCACTTTGCCAACAAAGGTTCGCCTAGTCAAGGCTATGATCTTTCCTGTGGTCATGTATGGATGTGAGAGCTGGACTGTGACGAAGGCTGAGCGCTGAAGAATTGATGCTTTTGAACTGTGGTGTTGGAGAAGACTCTTGAGAGTCCCTTGGACTGCAAGGAGATCCAACCAGTCCATTCTAAAGGAGATCAGCCCTGGGATTTCTTTGGAAGGAATGATGCTAAAGCTGAAACTCCAGTATTTTGGCCATCTCATGTGAAGTGTTGACTCATTGGAGAAGACTCTGATGCTGGGAGGGATTGGGGGCAGGAGGAGAAGGGGACAACAGAGGATCAGATGGCTGGATGGCATCACTGACTCAATGAATGTGAGTCTGAGTGACCTCCGAGAGCTGGTGATGGATAGGGAGGGCTGGCGTGCTGCAGTTCATGGGGTGGCAAAGAGTCGGACACGACTGAGTGACTGATCTGATCTGATCTGATGATGATAATCTGACTGCAGTAACAGAGCAGATGACAAGGTCTCAGATACTCAGGAAGTTCAAGGTCTGGTTTAATTGGTTTCATTTCAGAAATGTCATTTAGGGTGTTTTCTAGAGATGAAACTTTTCAAGAGGTTACAAAGAAAGTGCACTCTGGTGGGCAGCTGGGGTTCTCATTTTCTACTCTAGTGCAAATCATCTCCCTGCCCTTCAGGACACACAACCATTTCTCCCAGACTTACTCTTGACTCTGACAGGCTCAGGCTAGCTCCAGCCAGACGCTCTCACTCCTTCTCTCTTACCTTCTCTTCCTGCTTCCCTTTATAATGATGTCATGATTTAGCTTTTCTCTAAATCCCAAGCAACAGGGATGAAAAGGCCCAAGTCCTCAAGTGTCTTTTTGTTCTGAGATATTTATATATTTTAACTCTAACACTTGAGAAAAATAAACTACAAGGTCCAGTCCAGTTTACCAGGTTTGCTGGTGTTTGTCTGCATGGGGATTGGCATCAAAACCCCATGGACTCTCAGTGGGACCTGGCCTTTCCGTTGATGCCATTTTTGCCCCTCAGTGACCACACACAGGAGGGCTAACAGGACTCTGGCATTTCTGTTTCCTTCTATACTATACTTTACCAGAGTTCATCAGTTGTGTTTAGGCTGGGAATACTTGTCAGTCAAAAGCTGACAATCAATATATAAGAAAAGATCACAACTACCATGTTATTAACACCAATAAGGGGGTGGGAATAAATGCATGAGAGGATTTAAGGTAAGGAGGCACAATATAATGACAAAATAGTTCCACGTTTGTTTCTCCATAAATTGATTTCCATGTTTGGTTATATGTAGTGATGTTCTTCTTGGCTCTAGTGTCCAAAGCTAAGGCAATGTATCCTTAGGTAAACCAGAGAAACTGCTTCTCCATAGAAACCTGCCTATAAATCAAGAACCTCCCTGCCCCACTGATTTCCCAGGGGCCAGTCTGAGGCAGAAGCAGGATAAGTTTGCCCAGTGCTACCAAGTGTGAGAGCCTTTCTGATTGAACTCCGTGGCTGCCTCAGGGCCCAACTTCTAACTCTTATCCATCATTTGGTACCTCTTTCACCCAGGCCATCTCAGCAGGCCAGAAGCAAATTTCCCTCTCAGGAAGGGCACAAAAAAGCAGATCACGATTATAACTTTTATGATGTGCTTTACAATTTACAAGCCACTTAAAATCCATGTTTTCCCCTGATCTATTTTTTTAAATGGAGCAAAATTGCTTTACAATGTCATGTTGGTTTCTGCTATACAACAACGTGAATCAGACATGAACACACACACACACACACACACACACACACACACACACACACACACACACCGGCTTCCCTGGGGGCTCAGATGGTAAAGAATCTGCCTGAAATGTAGGAGGCCTGAGTTAGATCCCTGGGTCAGGAAGATCCCCTGAAGAATGGAATGTCTACCCACTCCAGTATTCTTGCCCAGGAAGTCCTGTGGATATACATATATCCACTCCCTCTTGAGCCTCAATCCTCCCACCCCATCCTACCCCTCGAGGAGGTCATGGAGCACCAGCTGAGCTCCCTGTGTTATATAGCAGATTCCCTGTATCTGCTTTATCTATTTTTCACATGGTCGTGTATATATGGCAATGCTACTTTCTCAATTAGTTCTACTCTCTCTTTCCCCTCCTTTCTCCACAAGTCTGTTCTCTACTCCTCTGATCTTAACAGCAGTTTTTTGTTTAGCTAAGGAACTGCTGTCTGCTTCAAATCTCCTAGTTGTTGTTAATTGTTGTTCAGTCACTCAGCTGTGTCTGACTCTTTGAGACCCCATGGATTGCAGCACGCCAGACTTCCCTGTTGAAGGAAAGTTGCATGGCTCAAGGTAACCTGGAAGTAAAACTCCCCTCCAGGTCCTCCCCACCTTTCTAGGCAAAACAAAGAACTCTCTCAGCAGAAGGAAAAATAGACATTAGGTTGATTATGCCCAGCTCCAAGCCAGCCCAGCCTCTGGCCGATCTCCAGAACTCCTTGCCCTAGCCATTTAAGAGATAACTACTCCCAGCAACCTTGGAGAAGAACAGGCCCCCTTAAGACAGTAGCTTTCTACATACATGCCTGTATATACTTACTCTTTTCTTAGATAAGTGCAGCAGCTCACTAATCTGACTTCTGCCCCTTCTTGCCTCATTAAGGGTGATCTGTTCCTGTAGAGCGCCGGTCTCATTCTTTTTCTGAACCTTACCTACTCTAACTCTGTACCTTACATTTTTGGTGCCAAAACCCAGGAGGTTGAGGTTTCTTCTCCTTCTCCTTGGCCAGCTCTTCAGAGCGTGGAAGCCTGCAGAGCTCACTTTCTGCCCAGGCTTTCAAGACCTCCTCAAGAGGACGCCCTGTGCTTTTGTGAGTGGTACAAGTCCTGTGTAAGGGCTTTATTGGTTTTCCACGTGCCCCAAGGAATAGTGGCCTCTCTATCTCTCTCTTCCTGCTTTCACTACACTCTCTTTTCCATGAGACGGACCAACTCCAGGGCAGAGGCCTTTTGCCATTCGACCATTTTACATGCAACACTCCATTCAAGCCGGCCCCTAAATTAAGGTAAAATCCAATCTGGACGGTTTTCTAGAGACGCCCTAAAACTTAGTCCTCTCCGGGTCCCAGAGACCCCCAGCCTAGGGCCATTCTGCAGGCGACAGTGGGGGATGCTCCACCTCGACACAGAGCTCTCTTCTCATAACTCCTATTGCGACTATGGGTGATGACTCAAGCTCCCAATAGGAGCCTCTGCTTGCCTTTCAATTATGGGGTCTGGCCAATCTGTCCCAAAGGATTCCCCTCTGGCCTATGTTCTCAAAAATCTTAAGCCACTCTCTCTCACTGAACTCAAAGCTAACCACTTAAAACAACTCTGTATACAGATCTGGCCTCAATACTAATTAGACAGCCAAAACCACTAGCCTGAGTTTGGGACTTTTGATTTCAATATTTTATCAGATCTCACAAACTTCCTCAAACGGAATGGCAAAGGGTCAGAGGTCCAATATGCCCAAGACTTTTGGGCCCTTTGGAGTAGGCCCTCCCTATGCAAGAACTGTTCTACCCATGAGGTCCTTCTATGCACCTTGCCTCCCAAACAAAAGGGCTTTTCTTCTTCAACTAACCACCGGTCATGACCTTCCGCACACCCAGAGTTTGACCCAGCGGACGAGCCCCCTCCCTATCCGCCACCCCACCAACCCTCTCCTTCCCCCTCATCCAATTCACCTACTGACCCCAAAACCTCTCCTAACTCCCCCTCAACTTCACCACCCCATCTCCCTGACTCCCCCTCCCCTCTTCCCTCCCCTCCTGCCACACAGTACCCAACATGTTTCCCGAGAGAGGTAGCGGGGCCAGAGGGCCCCACCCGAGTCCACGTGCCATTTTTATTATCAGATATGAGCCAGACAGAAGAAAAGTTAGGATCATTTTCTGAAAATCTTACCAGATACAGAAAAGAATTCCTGAGACTCTCCCAGGCCTATAACCTCACATGGTGTGACATGTATTATATCCTAAATGCCACTCTCACCCCAGATGAAAAAGACCGTAACTGGCAAGTGGCAAAAGCTCATGCTGATCACTAACATAACCAAGACTGGGATAGCACAACTGTGGATGAGGCGGTGCCTCAATTAGACCCCCACTGGACTTACCAGCCCAATGACCCAGGTATCAAGAGACTCAATCATATAATTACTTGCCTTCTAGAAGGAATGCAGAAAAATACTCATATCCATGTCAATTATGATAAAATCAGAGAAATCACCCAAGGGGCAAAAGAAAATCCGGCCTTATTCTTGGCATGCCTCCTAGAGGCAGTCCAAAGCTAGGTATCACCACCCCCGCTGGGTTACTCTACCTTCATGTTCAGTTCATCAGCCAGTCCACCCCTGACATTAGATGCAAGCTTCGACAACTAGAGAAGGGCCCCAATATCCCTCAAAGAGACCTTCTAGAAGTAGCCTTCAAGGCATTCAATAATAGAGAGGAAGAAGCTAAGAGAGAAAAAGACCCTGAGAGAAAAGCTAAATATGCCCTTTTGGCGGCAGCAATTAAGGGAAGAGATCAGCCTGGCCCAAGTCATCCCAGACTGGGACTCAAGACCTGCCCCCTGCCCCCCATCCGCCCCTGGACCCTGCTTCCGATGCAACCAGTCGGGACACTGGGCAAAGCCATGCCCAAACCCACAGCCCCCTACAAAAACATGCCCGACCTGTGGCCAGTGGGGACACTGGAAGATGGACTGTCCCTAGGGACGCCCTGATGCCCCTGGAGAGGTCCCCACCTCCCAGACCTGGAGAATGGAATGTCCACAGAGACGCCCTGGTACCCCTGGGGAGATCCCTACTTCTCCCCAAAACCCCAGCCCAACACTACGAGAGTTTGTCCAATGACAGGGCCCAGGTTCCAGGCCCCCAGCCCGTGTCCCGGACATGAGCTTGGAACCTAGGGTAGACGGGGTAGTGGCCGGAAAAAAGACCTCCTTTAGGGTAGACACTGGAGCCACTTTCTCTCTCTTACCTTCCTATTCTGGCCTAACTCAAGACTCAGAATTCAAAATCAAGGGGGTCTCTGGAGTTCTCTTAAGGCCAAAAATCAGCCCTCCATTACTCAGTCAATTTAGAAAATCAACCCTCATACACTCATTCCTCATAATGCCTAAGTGCCCAATGGCACTCCTGGGGAGAGATCTATTATCTAAATTGGGAGTCTTTATTACCATACCACCCCCTGCCCACAATGCAGTCTTTGTATTTTGCATGCAGATGACAACTGGACCATCCCTATCCCTCACCCCTGACCTTCCCTTGGATCTACCCACCTTAGACCCCCAAGTCTGGGACACTGATCACCCATCCATAGCCAAACATCATCCCCCAGTCCACATTACCCTAAAAGACCCCTCGACTATATAATCACCCAACAACAGTACTCTCTCACCCCAGAGGCCCACAAGGGACTTAAGCCTATCATAGGCCATTTTCTTCAAGCCTCTATCTTAATTCCTACCCAACCACACAACAGCCTATTCTGGCAGTAAGAAAGGGACCAAACTCTTGGAGACTGGTCCAGGACCTGAAAAATATCAATGAGGCTATTATGCCAACATTCCCAGTAGTCCCTAATCCTTACACCCTTCTGTCTGCCATAGCCCAACTGCAAGCCACTTTACAGTATTAGATCTCAAAGATGCCTTTTCCACTATCCCCCTCCACCCACTCTCCCAACCCCCTTTTCACCTTCACCTGGCAAGACCCCAAGACTCACATTTCCCAACAACTAACATAGACAGTTCTCCCCCAGGGGTTCAGAGACAGCCCCCACTTTTTTGGACAAGCTTTACAAAAAGACCTACAGACACTCGACCTAGCCCCAAGTCATCTCCTCCAATATGTAGATGATCTCTTCCTTTGTAGCCCAAACCAAAAACTCTGTTTCCAACATACTGCCAAACTCCTTGGGGCCCTGGGATCTTGGGGTTATTGGGTGTCCTGATCCAAGGCCCAAGTAGTATAGACAAATGTCACCTACCTGGGGCTCTCCATATCCCACCAACAAAGAACTATTCCCCCACACAGAATCCAGGCCTTGATTACTGTCCACTTCCAAAAACGAAAAGGGAACTCCTGTCTATCCTCGGCCTCCTCAACTTTTTCCGTATCTGGATCCCTAACTTCTCCCTCCTTGCAAAGCCGCTCTATGAGGAAACTAAAGGATGTCCAGATGAGCCCCTCTTTAATCCCTCCTCACTGGCCAATCCTATTCGCCAGCTCGCCCAGAGCCTACTCCGAGTGCCAACTCTCCACCTGCCAGATCACACCAGACCATTCTTTCTCTTTGACCATTCCAACCAAGGACAGGCCCTGGGACTTCTATGTCAGCAGGCTGGAGACACCTGGTCTCTTACAGCCTATCTGTCAAAACAGCTTGACATGGTGACCAAGGAGTGGCCTCCCTGCATACAGGCCATGGCTGCTATCGCAGCCCTCTTGAAGTGAAGTGAAGTGAAGTCGCTCAGTTGTGTCCGACTCTTTGCGACCCCGTGGACTGTAGCCTATTAGGCTTATCCATCCATGGGATTCTCCAAGCAAGAATACTGGAGTGGGTTGCCATTTCCTTCTCCAGGATCGCAGCCCTCTTACCCGAAGCAAATAAACTCTCTAGACACGCCCCTTTAACAGTCTGTTCTCCACACCTTCTGAGACTTACTATCACATCGGGCTTTCCTCTCCCTTCCCCTTTCCAGGGTACAGGTCCTACATGCCTTTCTCCTTGACCCTCGGCTCTCATTATCCCCCTGCTCTCTCCTTAACCCGTCAGCTTATTACCCACGTCCTCTACAACAGACCCTCTCCTACATAGCTGCAGCCTAACAGTAGATCTTTTTTTTTAATTATTATTTTACTTTACAATATTGTATTGGTTTAGCCTGGAGAAGGCAATGGCACCCCACTCCAGTACTCTTGCCTGGAAAATCCCACGGATGGAGGAGCCTGGTAGGCTGCAGTCCATGGGGTCGCTAAGAGTCGGACATGACTGAGCGACTTCACTTTCTCTTTTCACTTGCGTGCATTGGAGAAGGAAATGGCAACCCGCTCCAGTGTTCTTGCCTGGAGAATCCCAGAGATGGGGAAGCCTTGTGGGCTGCTGTCTATGGGGTTGCACAGAGTCGGACACGACTGAAGTGACTTAGCATAGCATTGGTTTAGCCATACATCAACATGCATCCGCCACGGGTGTACACGTGTTCCCAATCCTGAAACCCCCTCCCACCTCCTTTCCCATACCATCCCTCTGGGTCATCCCAGTGCACCGGCCCCAAGTTTCCTGTATCCTGCATGGAACCTGGACTGGCGATTCATTTCGTATATGATATTATACGTTTTAATGCCATTCTCCCAAATCATCCCCCCTACCCTCCCACGGAGTACAAAAGACTGTTCTACACATCTGTGTCTCTTTTGCTGTCTTGCATACAGGGTTGTCGTTACCATCTTTCTAAATTCCATATATATGCGTTAGTATACTGTATTGGTGTTTTTCTTTCTGGCTTACTTCACTCTGTATAATAGGCTCCAGTTTCATCCACCTCATTAGAACTGATTCAAATGTATTCTTTTTAATGGCTGAGTAATACTCCATTGTGTATATGTACCACAGCCTGCTTATCCATTCATCTGCCGATGGACATCTAAGTTGCTTCCATGTCCTGGCTATTATAAACAGTGCTGCGATGAACATTGGGGTACACGTGTCTCTTTCAATTCTGGTTTCCTTGGTGTGTATGCCCAGCAGTGGGATTGCTGGGTCGTATGACAGTTCTATTTCCAGTTTTTTAAAGAATCTCCACACTGTTCTCCATAGTGGCTGTACTAGTTTGCATTCCCACCAACAGTGTAAGAGGGTTCCCTTTTCTCCACATCCTCTCCAGCATTTATTGCTTGTAGACTTTTGGATCACAGCCATTCTGACTGGCGTGAAATGGTACCTCATTGTGGTTTTGATTTGCATTTCTCTGATAATGAGTGATGTTGAGCATCTTTTCATGTGTTTGTTAGCCATCTGTATGTCTTCTTTGGAGAAATGTCTATTTAGTTCTTTGGCCCATTTTTTGATTGGGTCGTTTATTTTTCTGGAATTGAGCTGCAGGAGTCGCTTGTATATTTTTGAGATTAGTTGTTTGTCAGTTGCTTCATTTGCTATTATTTTCTCCCATTCTGAAGGCTGTTTTTTCACCTTACTTATAGTTTCTTTTGTTGTGCAGAAGCTTTTAATTTTAATTAGATCCCATTTGTTTGTTTTTACTTTTATTTCCAATATTCTGGGAGGTGGGTCATAGAGGATCCTGCTGTGATGTATGTCGGAGAGTGTTTTGCCTATGTTCTCCTCTAAGAGTTTTATAGTTTCTGGTCTTATGTTTAGAGCTTTAATCCATTTTGAGTTTATTTTTGTGTATGGTGTTAGAAAGTGTTCTAGTTTCATTCTTTTACAAGTGGTTGACCAGTAGATCTTATCCAAAACTCCTTTCAGCATTTAACAGATCAGCCCATCCTAGATCCAGACACCCCAGACATCAACTGGTTTGTTGATGGCAGCTCTCAAAAAACCCCACCCTTCGCAGCAGGATATGCCATTATCCAGGGGGACCTTTGCCACAATTATGAGACCCAGACAATTGAAGCTTCACCTATGCCACCTCACACCACCTCCCAACAGGCAGAACGGATAGCTCTCACCAGAGCTTTGACTCTGGCTAAAAATCTAAGGGTTAACATCCACACAGATTCCAAATATGCTATAACATACTTCACTCAAACATCCTAATATGGAGAGAGAGAGGTTTCCAAACCCCAAAGGGATCCCCCATTATTAATTCAGACCTGATCCACAAACTTCTAGAAGCAGCACTCTTACCAAACAAAGCTGCCATCCTCCACTGTAGGGGACATCAAAAGAGAAGTCTCCTATCAGCCTAGAAAAATGCTGCAGATCAGAAGACAAAAGAGATAGTCCTGTCCCATCCCTCCCTCCAGTCCCCTGTCATCTTAGCTCTGACTCCATCCGACCCTCCCACCACCAGAAAAATCCTCTTATCTACACTCACTTTCATCCCTCATCCAAGACACTCCAACAGTTCCTCCGTAACTACTTTCCCATATTCACTGCTGACCAACAATATTTAGATAACCTTACCTACTCCTGTCAAACATGTCAACGTATTAATCCCAATTCCAACCTTAAACCTACCTCCTTTCAAATACATCAAGTGCGAGACAGCCTCCCAGCGCAAGATTGGCAGATAGACTTTTCTCATATGCCCCCGGTTCGGCAATTCGGATACCTCCTGGTCCTTGTGGACACTTTTTTGGGATGGGTAGAAGCATTTCCCACTACAAACAAAAGAGCCCACACTGTGGCCCAAATCCTCCTCACAAAAATTATCCCCAGGTTTGGCCTGCCTTCATCCCTACAGTCTGATAAGGGCCTAAAATTTACATCCAAGGTCACCCAATAATTTGTCCAATTCTTACAGACATCCTGGAAATTTCACATTCCATATCATCCCCAGTCCTCAGGAAAGGTAGAAAGGATGAATAGAATAATCAAAGAAACTCTTACCAAATTAACCCTCGAGGTACATCTGGATTGGACTAAACTTTTGCCGATTGTTCTCCTCAGAGTGCGGGCTTTGCCCAGAAAGCCCCTGGGGCTGAGCTCCTTTGAGGTGACATACAGAAGGCCCATGCTCCCTCTTGGATTCCCCCTGAACCTCCTCCCATATGAAGCTTCCTACACACCCCGCTGCTGGTAGAACTCCACAATGCCCTCTGGAAATTCATCAACCACAACCTGCCTGCCCCTGACCCCCAAGCCCCCTTGCCCCCTTTACAAATTAGAGACATGGTCTATCTGTCAGATAATCCCCCAGGTGACCTAAACCCAAAGTGGCAGGGACCATTCAAAATCATCCTGCTTACCCCAACTGCAGCTAAACTCGAGAAGGTCACTTCCTGCGCTGCCCTCCTTAACTGACCTCTATCAGGTCTCTCTCACTGGGCCTGCCTCCTTAAAAGTCACCCAGCGACAACCTCTGTCGACCGTCCAAGAAGACACTGAATGACCTGGACTCTCTTCAACTTACAGCTGTTCCTGACCCAACAGCTCCAACCCTGATATAAAAGAAACATGCCTAGGCAAAAGCCTATAGTTAACTCTTCTCACGTTATTGAAATAGACAACCCATTTTTCCTGAGATGTCAGTCTTAGACAGATTAGTACAACTTCAAGCCAAAAAAAAAAAAAAAAGAGGGCAAAGAGATCTTTTAAATCTTAAAGGAGAAAACTGTGAGATCTCTGTCTGGATATACATGTATGTCTCAGTGTATGTCTTTGTCTCTGGATAATATTGCTGAGGTTAATTTATAAATGAGCTAAACAACAGTTCATGGTTTCTGAAAGAAAGTAAGATGCATGTTTTCACTAAAAAAGGTATAAGAAAGAATTACATTTTATTGAGAAAAAGGAAGTATGGCTTATAGATTGGCTGTTCTATGAATGGATAAATAAAGTGATGAATACAGAAAGTGTAAAAAAAGTTTGTAGCAACTAGAAGAGAGTTTTGTGCATGATACAAGTTTCTTAAGACATTAAACTGCCTTTGCCAAAAAAGCAACACCAAAAAACCCATATATTTCTGTCCCATTACCCACTGGAGTCATCGCCCGGGTACACCTCTCTCTCCTAAAACAGGTCACTTCTGATCCTGCACTGCCCTCCTTAACTGACCCCTATCAGGTCTCTCTCACTGGGCCTACCTCCTTAAAAATCACCGAGCGACAACTCGACCGTTCAAAGACACTGAATGACCTGGACACTCTTCAACCTATAGCTGTTTCTGACCCAACTACTACAAGATCTCTGGACCAGCGCCCCGACAGGAACCTCCTTCAAAGACCTGACCACGCTAGTATCTCAACTGTGACTTCAGGGAACCTTCTACAACCTGACTCCAGAAGAAACTGATTTTTTACTCTCATTCTCTACATCACTCTACATCCTAATGAACCCTGCTCCTCCTCAGATTCAAGCAACCTCCAACTTGGGACCTTCTGCCCCTTGCCCTGACTGGCCTCTTCCCGTCTCTCTATAACTGCACTCTTAATCTTAGTCCTTGCTATAGGCCTAATAACTGTCTCCCCTCAGGACTGGTCACTTATGCTTCGTCTTTCTGTTGGTATCGCCTACGTTGTTAGCTGTATTCTACTCCTAGGGTATTATTTCCTCTGCACTGCCTAACAGAATCATGGCTCCTCTGTTCCTTATCCTTGCTGCGCTCCCCAGCCTTCTGGCTAGTCCCTGCCCCTGCTCAGACATTTGTTCCTATGTTCATTCCTCATGTTATAATACGGCTCCAAGACCATGCACCATGAACCTTGGGGGGAGACAGTCCAATACCCTGTTCACTGTTAAGGTACAAAAGAGAGGAAGTTTTGTGAGTACCTGCCATAAGCCAAATGGAAAAAAACATATGTTTCTATCCCATTACCCACTGGGGGTACTCAGATGGGGTTGGGATACTAGATCAAAAAAAAAAAAAACATGTTATAAAGAAGTTAGTTTCCCAGTTACAGGTGACCCCTGAGCCTTATGAATGCCTAGACCTCCTTTCCCAATTACAGCCTCTCCTAAAACCTCCCTCTGATAACCAACACCTTACTGCCTTCTCAACTCATCTTTCCAGTTCTTCCAGTACACACAACAAACATCCCAGTGTTGGATATACATGTCACTGTCTCCTTCACCACACATAGCAATTCCCTTATCCTCAACCTGGCTGTCACAGAACAACTATATCTCCCCTTCCCAACAAAAAACCACACAACTTATTGGGCCAGTCTCTGACAATGTCCTACTCTCAGCCTCTTCAAACCTAACCTGTATCAACTACTCTAGTCCCAACTATACTGGTCTTACAAACTCCGCTCCCTCCTTCTGTTCCACTTGGCTTCTCTGGAACAGCACAAATAGTTGCACCAACCCAGGAATCTTCCTTCTCTGTGGGACCTATGCATATTCATGTCTCCCCCTTGACCCCCCTGGACCTTGCATCATGGTCTTCCTGACCCCAGGTCTAACATTCCTCAATGAAGAAGCAGAACAAATAGTCTACCCCCAAGGAAAACTTTCCCACGGAAAAAGACGAGCTGTCATAGACCCCTCCTGATTGGGATTCACATAGCAGCAGCCCTAGACACTGGGATTGGGGGCATCTTGACCTTGGCTCATTTTTACTACAAACTGTCCCAAGAACTTAATGAGGATATGGAGCAAGCAGCAGAGTCCTTCGTTTCAGTTCAAAGACAAATTAACTCATTGGCTTCTGTGGCCCTACAAAATAGGCAAGCCCTGGACATTCTCACCACAGAAAAGGGACGGACCTGCCTTTTTCTAGAGGAAGACTGCTGCTATTTTGTTAATGAAATGGGCATAGTCCAGGCAAAGTCAAAGAACTTAGAGATAGAATTGAATGCCACAAAAAAGAGTTACAAAACCTTTACACTCCCCAAAACCTGTTCCAACAGGCCCTCCTTTGGTTACTCCCTTTCTTGGGACCATTGGTACTTATCATTTTATTCCTTTTATTTAGACCTTGTCTCTTCAATCTCTTTCAAAGGTTTCTCCAAGAATGGATTTGGGCCATCTCTCCAGACCAAGTCAAGACTGTTCTTTTGCTTGAAACCCTGACAGCGAGAATAAAAAATGAACACTATGGGCCTTAAGACTTCCTTCCTCCCAGACTACAAACCCCTGACCCTCAATTATCAGCACGAAGAAGCCCTGAACATTAACGGCGCCCAAATCTCTTTCTCTTTTTATATATATTCCTTAAAGCCTGGAATGAAGGAAAGTTGCATGGCTCAAGGTAACCTGGAAGTAAAACTCCCCTCCAGGACCTCCCCACCTTTCTAGGCAAAACAAAGAACTCTCTCACCAGAAGGAAAAATAGACATTAGATTGATAACACCCAGCTCCAAGCCGGCCCAGCCTCTGGCCGATCTCCAGAACTCCTTGCCCTAGCCATTTAAGAGATAACTACTCCCAGCAACCTTGGAGAAGAACAGGCCCCCTTAAGACAGTAGCTTTCTACATACATGCCTATATATACTTACTCTTTTCTTAGATAAGTGCAGCAGCTTGCTAATCTGACTGTTGTCCCTTCTCGTCTCATTAAAGGTGATCTGTTCCTGTAGAGTGCCAGTCTCATTCTTTTTCTGAACCTCACCTACTCTAACTCTGTACCTTACACCTGTCCCTCACCATCTCCCAGAGTTTGCCCAAGTTCATGTCCATTGAATCGGTGATGCCATCCAACCACCTCATCCTCTGTTGCCCTCTTCTCATCCTGCCCTGACTCTTTCCCAGCATCAAGGTCTTTTCCAATGAATCAGTCTTTGGCATCAGGTGGCCAGAGTATCGGAGTTCAGTTTCAGCATCGGTCCTTCCAAAGAGTGCTCAAGATTGATGATTAAGTCTTCTAGATGAAATGGCAAATAACTCACAAAGTAACTGATTTCCTAAGGCTCCACTGAAGATGACAAAGCTGGGGTTTGGATCCAGTTCCTTCTGAGTCCAGCTCCTGTGACCTGTCCTAGAGGCTCTGGATGCAGCTCCCTCATTTCTGAGCAGGGGCCCTGCCTTGGGGGGACATGCCCAATCTACCTGCTTTCCTCCCCCTCCCTACAACATCACGCCCTAGGAACAGCACAGAGGCGGTGGCTGACTGGGGAGAGGGTCATGCTCATTCTGAACTTCAGGCTCAGCTTCTCATTCTCTGGAGCCCTGAAAGTAAATTTTTGCAGAAGTGAAGTAAAGAAAATAAACAATTCAGTCCTGGCCAACTGCTCTCCAAGGCACATCCGCTTTCCTAAAAGACAAAAATATAAGATGAGTTACCTCTTCAGATGGTATCTGTGCCCCGAAAGGATGGAAATCTTCCACCACATCTTGTAAAACCTGAGCAAAGTGAGGGCCTGCCTGGTCCCGGGCCTTTATGCACTGTTTATTTGATCACAACCACCTAGTGTAACCTAAGTCCAGCAAGCTCATTCCACAATCACACACTCCAGTGCCTTCAGGGGTCAGACTGGTGAGGCATGGGATGAAGGTACAGGGGGTGGATGAGACCAGTGAGAGGTTGGGTCGACCTACAAATGTTGTCAAGTCCAAAGTCTTTCAAAAATCCATTAGCAAATGATAAGGACAAAAGCAGACAAAAAGCAAAAATTTGCTTTTTTTCCCTCCAATTTTCAAAAGAAGACTGATGAAAAGTATAAGCAAATGAATGTCAAAGTTTCTCAAGCAGGAGGCAGCTTTTCCCTATGGCAGGTTTCCTGCGTTAATAACTGGGAATCTCACTGCCATAGGACCCACCCCCACTGCCCATAGGACAGAAGTAAGACTCCATCTCATCCCACCTGTGATCACCTGCTCCAGGCTTTCCTCACCCTCTCCCCTTCATGATGTTTTCCTCCCTGACTTGGGCTACAACACCCCACACAGGGCTCTACCACCATCTCTCTTGTGGGTGTTTTCATAACTTACTTTCTCCCTAAGTAATGCATGTTTACTGCAAAAATGAAGAAAATGTGTGAAAAATATAAAAGATGTCTGTAATCCTATAATCCAGACAAAACCCTTGTTAACATTTTGACATATTGCCTAGCTGTCTTTGAAAAGATTCTGCTGTATGCCCTCACTGGCATTACTCTCTGTAGTTAATTCTGGGCGCTGCTTTTTCATGTTTCCCCAAGTAATGAAATATTCTTGGAAAGCAGCAATGTAGCATGCTTCCATTGTGTCCTCTGCATGAAACCACTTGTTGAGGAAATAAAATTAGAGAGTAGCTGCAAAAGTGTTTACTAAATCGAGATATGCTTCAGAGTTATGCCATTTTTATACAACTCTGTTTCTGTGCTTCCCACCAGCACATGTCTAATCATTTCTGTTCCTCTCATTCTGATTTCTTTATCCATCACTAATGGAACAATGAAGAAATTGGTTCCAACGATACCAAATCAGTTGTATTGTAAATACCCAAGATTTTCCTAGAAGAATCCAGATATTGTGACAAAATTGGACCTACAGAGTCAGGAACCAGTGTTACAGTACTGGTTCCATCAGTACCCAGCTCTGGGCTATCAATCATTTATTCTCACCGACATAAACAATTCTCACTTGTCAAACTTGTGAAGTAATCTTTCTCCTAACCACAGTATGCGGCTGAGAGAGGATACCAGTAAGACAGGAGACATGATTTATAAATCATGAAAAGTAGGGCTATTTTACTTCAAGTCTTCATCCTGGACTACGGGAAACATAGACCTTCTCCTTGGTGCTTCCACTAGCTGGCCATCACTAACCAGGTCAATTGCCTCACTAGGAACGAGAGAACTGGCCTAGGGCTTTTGAAAAAACATCTTTCTAATCTTATCTCCTATGATCCGGTTATTTCTTTTTGAAAACGAGGATTCAGTCTCTTGCTTTTCAAGAAGTTTGCTGTTTTGTTGGATCAGAGGGGAAAACCTTACATGAAGAAAATACAAGTTTGCAATAATAGTTGACTGTGCATACATCCTAGTTCCACACCTGATCATCTTTCTAAGAGAAGGGAAGGAGCTTTCCATATCCCATTCCTTCAAGGAAGTTTTCTTTACAAAGTGCTGGATCAAGAATGAGGCAAAGCAACAGTGCCCCGAAGATGGAAGTGTGGTGTGAAAAACTTGACAGCTGTGTTGACTTTCTGACTCAGTGCATTTTTCAGGTTCTATATCCTGCTGTGTTCAGCTAGCCCTCATTCTGTAATAGCTGAGAGTATCCCCAAAATGCTTGCCTTTTCTGGATTTGACTCTTAGGCAGAAAGACAGCTTGTGAGAACTCTTGATTGTAACAGTGGCTCCAAGTTCTACCCTCACCCTGTACCCTCATCATTTGCAATGTGATTTCATAGCTCTTTCCCCAGAATTGTGCTGTTTTCCCTTTCCTTTGAACTGGGGCTATAATCTGCATGAGCAGCAGAAGGCAGTCAGGGTGATGGTCACTAGTTCCCAGCTAGAGGCACTGAGTGCTTCTGCTCTACCACCTGTGGTCATATCTTCCACAAGTACACCAGCTGGGCTAACCTGCTGGAGGAAAAAACCTAGAAAAGAGCCCTGTTGTTCCAGCCAGGGTCATCTTAGATCAGCCTTCAGCCAGTTGACCTCCCAAACAGGCAAGGAAGCCCAGCTAAGATCAGTCGAACTCCCAGGCTCAATTGTAGACTTGGGAGCAATAATACATATTATTTTAAGTAACTGAGTTCTTGACTTTGTTATGTAGTAATATAATGATCAATATATATAAATATGAACTCAGTGAATCTTAAAATGGAAGTTACTTTAGGAAAATAAGTAACGTTCTAATTGTGTTAGCAAGAGCACTAGATTAGAACTTAAATATAACCAACAGGACCTACTGTATAGCACAGGGAACTATACTCAATATTTTGTAATAACCAGTAAGGGGAAAAAAAGCAGAAAAAATGATATAAATGTATGTATAACGGAACCACTTTGCTGTATACTTGAAACTAATACAATATTGTAGATCAATTATACATCAATAAAAATTTAAAAAGAAACCAGAAATTTGAGTCTTTGGCCCTTTTCTGCCAATTCCTTGGGCAGATGACCTTGGATGAGAAACAACTTTCTCTGAATCCTAATTTCCTTACATTGCGAGTTAGATACTGATCCCTTTATGTTTAACTGCTAATAATTGGGTTTTTGTAAGTAGTAAATAAAACAATTTGCTTGCCAATGAAATATATAATTAGAAGGGTGTGATACAACTTTGAATAAAAACAACAATAACAACAAAACCAGTGAGGTGAGAATAATTTTATACTTAAATAAAGCACCTGAAGCTTTGTACTATAATAGGAAATTGGAAGCTCTTGTAGACAGGAAGACTAAAAGGCAAAGTTTCCTATATCTCATGTCTCCTTTCATGTTAGAAAGTGATGTGTCAAAATGAGCAACAGTAGCATAGAATGAGAGTAAGAAAGACAGAAGATCTAATCAGAATCAGTCTAGATACACACAATACAGAGTCCTATAGCAGGAAACCTGGGTTCTGTGTCACGTCTATGTGGGTTCAAATTCCAGTCCCGCCCTTACTGTGCCTTTGTGTCATGATCAGCAAAATTATACTGTTGCAGATAATCAATCTATATTTAATTTAAATTAATGACTAGAAAACTACTATGAATTGCAGAGTGTTAACTCACTAGCATTTAGTTCCTTTTTAAAGAAGACACTGCTAGGAAGAGCACAGGCTTCAGTATTTGATAAACATGTTCAACACTGAGTTCTAGCTCTGCTTCTATGAGCTTTATTACTGTAGATACCACAGTTGGCCCTTCTAAGCTTCAGTTTCCTTCCTTACCCCAATGTGGTGACAGGAATTTGAACCATGTAAGGTTACACTACAACACGTGGTCCATGAGAGGTGCATTGTTGACCCCGCCCCGCCGACCTAATCATTGTCATATCCTCCAGGCTGAATGCTTGACACAAAATAGGTGCTTAGGAAACATTTATAGAATTAAGGATTGGGGGAATTATTTGAAACGATTTCAGCAGCATACTTAACTCGTTATCTGGTATATATGGAGAATTTTGTTACTCATTTCATGTTATGAGTTAAAACACCCTTTTTAAACAGACAGGCTGGGAAACATGAGAGAAAGCATTTTCTCTGCATTCTCTTTTGTACATTTCAAGTTGTGCACGATGTAAATGTATTAACTAGATTTTTAAAGGGTTATTAGAATTTAAAAAGGCAAAAGGACCTCATCAGAAAATGGATAGAGTAGAACCTCATCTACTTAAGTCCATGGCACCTAGTCACTTGTGATGCCCATAATGATAAGGAAGCAGCCCCTTTACCGGAACCTCCTCCACCTCTTTCTTAGAAAATAGCTTTATTTTTATGTGAGTGGGCAGCCCTAAAAGGATCATGGAACTTAAAGCTCTATGAAGATGGTGAGGTTCTAACCTTCTTTGTGGGTAATAGGCAGAGGCTAAGCTTCTGTCTCTGGTGTTTTGGGGACAGAACAACTTGATGCTGAAATCTCCATTAGAGTCAAGCCAGGGCTTAGGAAGTAAGGGCATGAGTCCTGGTGATGTTCCACCCAGGGAATCCTGAGATGCAACCACAGCAAGAGTGAGTCATGCTGGGCAGGGCAATCTAGAGACATTCCAACTAAAGCAAAGCCTCGCAAGGAGAAGAGTAGGGAAGGGTAAAGAGAGAGACTCTGGGTTCCCACACTCCTATTTTTTGCTACTCACCTATTGAAAAAGGCAGAAAGGATTCCCTTTTCTTAAACTGTCCATTCTCCAGAAAATGCTCTGGATTGAACGTGTCAGGGGTGGCCCACTCTGCAGGGTCCCTGTGCAGTGCAGTCAGGTTGGTCGTGACCATGGTGCCCTGGAGAAGGCAGAAGAGACTCATGCAAGACATGACACACACAACACACGTGTGGAATGGGACAGCAGCCCCCAGACTCCTACGTTAATGTGGACATCATCCCAAATTCCTCAAACTCCCCAACCCAGTTACTTCAGAGCCCAACCCCTACGACTCAGCTCTTTGCCATGGGTCAGCTTAAAATTGTGGACTGGAATTGTCTGTTGGGAATTCGATCAGGGAAGAATGACTACTCTTAGTGCAGAATGCATCTCTGCAGGGACCTTTCAGTGTTGATCTTGGGAGGGAACACGTATGAATCAATGAACATGTATGCAACAGGTATGAACCATGTGACAGTGGGCAGGCAGTTCTGGACCAGAATCAACCCAGCTGCTCAGTGAAGTGGTAACTATGGCAGTTTGTATAACAAAAATGTCTCATTCGTCTAAGTTTCTCCCTCCATTCTCTTCCCTCCATTATCTAGCACATTCCACAGAAGGTTTAATGATAGAATCAGGTCACCCAGTGGAAGGAACCACTATCCTTTTTGGTACACAGCAAGAAACCCAGGAGTCCTCCTTAGTGCCTCCCTTTTCCTCATTTTGCCTTCATCCAGTCCTTCAGGCAGTCTGGTCAATTTTACTTGAAATTTCTCTTGATTCTGTTACCTGCATTATGCCCACTGCCAGGTCCAAGGTACTACCTTGGTTGTCCACACATTCCTACAGTAGCTCTGACTACAACTCTATATCCTCTCTTCCCCTTCAATGTTTTCAACACAATGAAAGCAGAGTTAGCTTTGGACATGATTTCATCATGTTAGTCCTGTCCACCCACCACACCTGGCACTTGACAGACAGCCTTCAAGAGCTCCCATCACTCTCAGATTAAGGCCACATCACCTGCCCCTGTTGGAGCCACTGTCCTTCTACCTGCACTGCCACTACATCAAGCCTCTTTCAATTTCTCCATCTCATTTGTCCCCACTCCTTTCCATGCCGTTTTGCAGGGCAGCCTCTGGGTATCTTCATGCCAATGAGTACTTGCTGGAGTTACCAGTGTATTTGTCCCTGCTGAGAACCATAGCTGCCCCCCACCTTTCCAGGAGACCCTGCAATACTAGCAGGTAGGTCTGGTCCAGCCTCTTACGAGGTCACTGCTTCTTTTCCCTGGGTCCTGGTATGCACACCACCTTGTGTGTGCCCTCCAAGAGTGGAGCTTCTGTTTCCCCCAGTCCTGTGGAATTCTAGCAATCAAACCCTGCTGGTCTTCAAAGCTAGATTCTGTGGGGGCACTTTCTCCTGTTGTCAGACCCCACTTGATATGGGGCTCAGGAGTTCCACGTCTGTGGCAGAATTTCTGTGACGTAATTGGCTTCCTGTTTGTGCACCGCCCACCCAGTGAGTATGGGACTTGACTTTATCCTAATCACACCACTCCTGCCATCTTGCTGTGGCTTCTTCATCTTTGGATGTAAGGTATCTTTTCTGGTAGGTTTCCTTTTTTTTTTTTTGGTCAGTGGTTGTTCAGAAGATATCTGTGGTTTTTGTGTTTGCATAAAAAGGTTAAGTTCAAGTCTTTCTACTCCACCATCATGAGCTAATAAACCAGGACCTAGCTTTCTGTGACCTAATTTGAGGAGCATTCTCATTGTGTATCCTTCAGCAAGTACCTGCCTTTCCTCAGCACCCAATGCCCTATCTTCTTTTCCTCTGCATTTAGTCTAGTATGATTTGCTCCTAGAGGGTTGCATGCAGAGGCCTGGAAGTCAGCGCTTCACAACTCCTCCGCTTGGGGCTGAGAGAAGCGTGGAGAAGCACTGCGCATGCCACCCCTCAGGGTGATTATTCGAGCTGCTATTAAAAATCGGTTTTACTTGGCTCCCTGGGCCTGCAGAACGCTACATCAGAAAAGAAAACTTGTTATAACCAGTCTATTGACTTAGAATGGTTATCGGGAACTAAATTAATTGGTATGAATATACAAAGATAACCTGTGAAGCCATTGAGACTTCAGATTTCACCCACAAAATGGTCAATCAGCAAGAAAATAGTAAATGCCATCACTGCAGGAATAGCTGCTTTTCCCAGCTCTGCAGGATGGGGACAAAGGGGAAGGCAATGGGGAAGTTCCTACTGCTCTGCCTTGATATCAGCCCCAGGTTCCACACACAGAGGAACTCAGACAAACTGCAATGGATCCACAGAGATGGACCAAGGGGTGAGAAAGGAAAGAACTGTGAATGCGCAGTGTGCAGAGAAGGCACTCAGGGGCACAGGAGAGCTGTTTGCTGAGGTCCTACGAGTAGTGGGCAGAATGAGAGCAGAATTGCCTTTGTGAGGACAGGGTCCCACAGAGAATAATTGCGGGGAGACTTTTTTAAAGGCAAAGTAACCCCTGAGGAGAGAACTTGGTGTAGAACAGAAAAAGATGAGCCTAGGAATCAGAAAACCTCTGTTTCTGGAACCCAACTGTGGTCATTTTATAGTTGAGAAGTCTTTAAAAGACCAGTAACTCTCTCAGCCTGAGGTTCAAATTTGTAAAATGAGGATAACAAAGTTATTCTGAGAGCCGATAGAGATATTCTGAGAGAACCTGAGCAGTCAAGGGCACATGGTGTATGTGTGTTCATTGCTCAGTTGTGTCCGACTCTTGGCAACCCCCACAGTAGCCCAGCAGGCTACTCTCTCCATGGGATTCTCCAGGCAAGAATACTGGAGTGGGCTGCCATTCCCTTCTCCAGGGGATCTTCCTGACCTGGGGATCAAATCTGGGTCTCCTGCACTGCAGGCAGATTCTTTACAGTCTGAGCCACCAGGGAAGACCAATGCCACATAATTACTGCTTAAAAAGCACGCGTTCTTTTGTCTCCTTTTCTGTTATTTAGTACTACACGGACTTGGATTGTTTTCCTTTGTGATGCAGTCCCATCAAGAGGGTGTACATCAAAGCTGGAAAAATACATTTGGGGATATTATGTTAGAAACATCACTTTAATGTGATTTTGGTTCAGATGGTCTCAAATATTTATTCATATTTCAATATTCTAAACCACCAGGATTGTGAAGCAGAATTTTCCAACATACGTGTGGCAGGTCCCTATCCTGTGAGAAGCTCTCCCAAGGCAAAGAAAAGGACCTCACGGCAAAGTCTGACTGAGAATTGCTGCCTGCTGTCTCCCCACAGGAATTAACAATGCACTTCACATATTAAAACACTGAGATATCTCAAATCTAAAACAGCAAGTCTTTGCCTAAACATGTTTGACCTGGGAATCCCCTTACTTTCCCACAACACCTATTGACGTTTTTTTGAACTAACATTCTAAAAACCCCAGAGGAAAAAAAAAATTCTACTATTACATCAGCAATAATATTACTATATCTCTCTCCCTATTTAAGTACTTCCCTAAGACAAGAAAACACGTCACATTTCCCACTGAGACTCCAACCATTTACAAATATGAACTTGGAGACCTCAGGCTATGAGAGAGGCCCTAATTACCTTGGGCAGGTGGTAGCCAGCCAGGGTGGTGTCCACTGCCACCTCCCGGGGCACGTTCAGAGGGACGATATTTCCCATTCTCAGCACCTCGTGGATGATGGCGTTGGTGTAGGGCATGGACTCTCGCGAGGCCATGCTTGGTTTCTGAGATTGGCCAAGCACCCTATCAATCTCAGCTTGGACTTTTTCTGGAAAATAAGAGGAGGTTGTATTATTCTAATATTCCATAGTTTTTCTTAAGCCTGGTTAAGCTAAGGAATGGAATAACCAGGATCAAAATGGCTATTTTAGTTTCTCCAGACTAGCTCTTCAGGGAGGTTATGCGAGTAGGAAGTAGGCCCTGGTGTGAGACAAATCTGGTGGCAAATTCTTGCTGGACAACATTCCTGCTGTGAGTTTCTGAAGCTCTTTGAGCCTCAGGTTCCTCTTCTTAATAGTGAGGATAAATCAAATAGCACCCTTTAGGAATACTGAGATTTACATGAACTAATTTAGGGAAGTATTCTGACCTGACCCAGGCCTACCCACTGATGTGCTCACCTTGGATTTCAGGGTACAGGGCCATGTAGAGCAGACCCCAGCGCAAGGTGGTTGAAGTTGTCTCTGTTCCAGCAAAGAACAGGTCCAGGGTGTTGTAGATGAGGTTTTCTTCATGGAAACATGAAGCGGCATTGCCCTTATGCTAGAAAGCACAGTGATTATTGGTTTATTGAGATGGTTCTTAGTGGCCACAACACAGGGGGCTTCATCCTAGACAGAACATGGGAGGAGAGACCACTCCCTCCCCAGGAGAAATGGCTTTCCCTTTGGTCATCTCAGGAGGCAGAGACTTATTACTCCAGTGTAATTAGCATCCTCCTGCCCCAAGTGCTAGAATCTTCTGTTAGCTCTGGTGGATGAAAATTGAGACAATAAATTTATTTTACTTCTATAACTTGGGAGAATCTATTATTACATTTGAAAAACAGTCTTGAGTTCCAATATTAGCCACATCATTCACTGTCTGTACAATTTGGCCAGGTTACTAAACCTCAAACTTATCAGCCTGTCTATGTTTCACTTTCCTGATTCATAAAATAGAAATAATAACACTCACCCCTGAAAGTTATATTGTAGATTATGTGAGTAGAAAGGGCACATAACAAATTTTCAACAACTGTTTGTATTGATACCAGAAAGAATAAAATGTATTTCTCTAAAGTACAACAATTCTCACATCTCCCCAGTTAAACTTCTCTAACAGTCATTCCTCATGGCACCCCAGCGTCTTTACCACCGTCCTCCATGAGCTTAAGTGTGTCCAAGTGGCTCTGTGTGTGATCCCACACCTGCACACCTCATAGCATGTGAAGTCTCTTTCTCTCAGGAAGAATCAGTGCCTCTGTCTATGTTGTAAGAGTAAGGTGAAATGAGAGAGGAGATGGGGAAAAAATGCACCATTCTTTTAACTCCAGGAGAAGGGATGAACAATCTAATGAGACAAAAATGATAACACTGATGCAGTGATGAATATCAACCAGGGGTTCACTATGTTAAATGATATACATCCAAACTGGCCTTTTTCTTGCTTCTCCTATATAATATTGGAAAGTGGATGATATGCGGATGTGGGAAGAGGCACATGTCCCTCCACTTGAGGCTTAACTCTGGCCTCTGCCTCAGCTTCACTTGTGTTCTGTACTAGGGAGCTAAAGAACAGGGCAGGAGACTGGGCTTTGGCCCAAGTAATAGCGAAACAATGGTTCTTCATCCTTTTGTGCACAGGCACTTCAGACTCAGGTAGAGGATAGAGACTGAACAGTGAAAACGCAGTGTTTGGGCTTATCAAAGGCCTCAAGTCAATTACTCTTACATTAATATGTTTATTTCTAATTGCATCATCAATTCTGAGCTAATGGTATTTCTAATCTCTATATCCTTCCCCTGTGGTGGGCTGAAAAATGAGCCACAAAAATGTCCATTTTTGTGGGAAGATTATCCTGGATTATCCCAGTGTTTCAATTATAATCACAAGAGTCTCTATAAGAGGAGGCAAGAAGAACATAAAGAGACCCCATGAGGATGGTGGCAGAGAAGAAGATATATCAATGGTTTGGAAGATGGAGGAAGGGGCCCTGAGTCATGGAGTACAAGCAGCCTCTAGACGCTGGAGAAGTCAGTCAATAGATTCTGCCCTAGAGCCACTGAAGGAGCCAGCCCTGCCAACACCTTGCCCTGATAAATGTGGGTCTAATTAAGCCCCTAAGTTTGATTTGTCACAGCAGCATAAGAAACCAGAATCCTTTCACTTGATCTTTAAGAACACTACTCAGGAAAACACTTAGGTTCTCTCACCTTTTCTATTTCCTGGAGATAAGCATCAATGAAGTCTCTTGCTTCTGCGGGATTCCAGTCTCTCTTGTGGTTTTCAATCACACCAGCAATAAACATTTTCAGTTTCTCCCATTTACTAAAGAGTGTATGCTGGGGACCCGGAAGGAAATTCATTATCCTTGGAAAGACATTGTAGAGCTGACAGAGAAAACAAAACAGTCATGAAGACAAGGGGGTGCCAGTTTTCCACTCTTGAACACTAAGAAACTATTGTATCTCTCTATATATTTTCTTTGCTTACACTTAACCCTTTGAGTCATCCTTGATTCATCTCCTCTGTCTCAATCCTCTTTTCTCTTGACAAAGTATTTTAGCACTTCTTCCAAAATATAACCAATTTCAGACCACTTCTCACTACTCCATGTATTTGTCATTCTAGTACAAAGCACCAACATTTCTCACCTGGATGCTGTAAAGCCTCCACCATTTTCCTTGATTCTCTCCTTAACCCCCTTCCCAGTTGATTTTCCACTGAGGTGCCAGAGGGACCCTTTAACAGTCTAATAAATCATTTCATCATAAGCATCAATGAAGTCTCTTGCTTCAGCAGGATTCTAGTCTCTCTTGTAGTTTTCAATCACACCAGCAATAAACATTTTCAGTTTCTCCCACTTACTAAAGAGTGTATGCTGGGGACCTGGAAGGAAATTCATTATCCTTGGAAAGACATTGTAGAGCATAATCATTTCACTGCTTATCCCTCAATACTTTATTGACTTTTCATGACATTTCGACAAATTCTACGTTCTTCTCCTGATCTGGAGCTCCATATGAGCTGGCCTCTCACCCTCCTGTCCCCTCTTCTGCTATCACTTGCTGCCATCTTACTCTCTATTAGTCTTTCTAGTCCAGCGCCTTTGGTCTCTGTGACAACCTCAAGGATGATAATGTTTAGTCCTTTGCGTTGGCTACTCCTCTTCAGATTGGTCTTCCTCTGAAATCTGTACAACACTAGCCTTTTACTTCATTCATGTCCACGTAAGTGTCACTTACTTGGACCTCTTTCCTGGTATCCTCTAATCAGCAGCACCCCTGGGACTCTTCTCCTATTCCCTTATATTGTTTTACTATTTGTTCATGGCAATTGTCTCTAGTGTGTTGTGTGTATGTGTATCTTTGAGTGTGCGTAAAACAAGAATATTCATTGCAGCTTTATTCATAATATCCCTCAAATTAGAAATCCCTCTAATTAGAAATGTGTTTATCAATCCCCCAAGCCATTATTCAAGAGAATGACAATCAGTGTCACATTCATGAAGTGGAAAACTATGCAGAGTAAAATAAGAGGAACTAACAAATGAATCAAAACAACGTGCTGAGGGAGAGTCAGGCACAGAAACACACATCTGAGGATCATGGAGATGTGGAGCTGGGGAGGAACGTGGAGAGGAGAGACTCAAAAGTAATGGTGACACTGTTTTTTAAGGAAAAAAACGTAAGTGCATACGTGTCTGTCATAACAAATTCTGTACTTTAAATGACTGTAAGAAATGTTTTTTATCGATAGTAAATATTTAATGTGTGTGTGTTAGTAGCTCAGTTGTGTCTGACTCTTTGCAACCCCTTGGACTGTAAGTCTTCAGGCTTCTCTGTGCATGAATTCTCCAGGCAAGAATACTGGAGTGGGATGCCATTCCCTTCTCCAGGGGATCTTCCCAACCCAGGGATGGAACCTAGGTCTTCCACATTGCCAGTAGATTTTTCACCATCTGAGCCACCAGGGACAAAAACACTAAAGTCAACAGATTGATTTTAAACAAGTTTGTGGTGAAGTCAACTTCAAAGGCTGCATTTTAGCCTAAAACAAAAGGAAGCCCACCTCATCTGTACCTGACGTTAGCACAGTGACTTTCTCCAAGAGAGGAAGTGAGCAGGGGCTCACCTGGCAGCACACTGATGTCCTCAGATGCATCACCTCATCAAACAGCCTCAGCAGCTCCCGGAACTGATCATCCTGGTAGTCAAACCGCTCCCCGAAGGTGATGGAGCAAATAATATTGGAAACGGCATTGTTGATTGTGAAGTGAGGGTCGAAAGGCTGTCCTGGAGGCAGGAGAAGAGACAGAGCCTTCAGATTGGTTTCTATTTTCCGGAGAACCTTCTCTATGTGACATATGGCACACTGACTTCAGAACCACATCCTGGACTGTGTCCACAGCCCCCTGCACAGGGTCGGACACACAGCAAGTATGTAGTCAATGTCTGGGAAGTCAAAGTGATGACCAGGATTTAAAACCAATAATAAGTTTTAATACCCCTCTTCTTCTTAATTCTTGACCCCCACGAGGGCAGGTCATGGTTAGCTGTTCACTGTCATTCCCTCAGTGTCCCACAGTGCTGGGCACAGGACAGGCACATAGGCTCTAACTGAGCATCTGATTAGTGAATGAGTAAACCATAGTCCCTGCACCTGTCCTAGGACCTGCTCACCATTCTCCTCTCCTATTTCCTGGATGAGGTAGGCAGCCTCTTCCTGAATGCGTTCCTCTAAGCTCTTCTTTCCTAAACCAAAGTTCCTCAGAGTTGTCAGGGCAAATCTTCTTTGTTCTTTCCATACATGGCCATTGGACATGATCAATCCTGGGAAAAGAAAACTAACATTAAAAAAAGCCAACAAGACCCATTCAGGATAATGTACCAGATAGAGGAAAGGAGGGCTTTAAGGTGCTTGAAAACTATTCAGAGAAATAATTCCAAAGCAATAATCACTTGAATTTACTGATTGCTTGTCATGATGGACATGCTAGCATTTTTAATACATTGCGTAATTTAGTGTTCACAGAAACTCTGAGGTAGGTACAATCAGTAGGCCAAACCAACTGCCTAACTTTGATGATGAGAAAAATGAGACATAGGAGATAAAAGGAAACTCTGCAAGGTCACAGAGCGAGTAAGCAGCTGAACAGGCATTCAAATTCAAGTCTGCTTGACTCCAAAGCCTGTTGTTTGATTACTTGTCTCCTAAGATATTTAATTACTGGTTATGCTACAAACCAAATATGAACTTATGGATTAGAAGAAGTCAATACTCATAAGTAGAAAAGATCTTAAATATCTTAAAAAGATAAATGAATCCCCCTAGATAACAAACTGTGGACACTGCAGAAAGAACACCACAGGCAAAGGAAAACAATCTGTATGGTGTGTGCAGTTGAACTTCAGTGATTTTATAACACAGGAGAGGCCACCATCCTCCCATTTCTTCATTCCAGAGCACTCTTCAACTCCTTCGAATGTCTCCTTTCACTTCCATCACCTTAGTGAAATGGCCCTCCCTGCTGTTCAATTCAGGATCCTTTTCAACTCCATCCTAATGAGTCAGCAGCATGAGATCCTTTCTTTCTGAAACATTCTCTGCCAGTGGAGCCCAGGACACCACACTCTCCATAATTTTCTGGTAATTCTATGACTTCAGAGAAATTATCATACCTTAGGTTAACTATCTTCTACTAGGTCTGAAGCCTCCTCTCTTTACCCTATCCTCCATTTCTAGAAAATCTCAATTTCTAAAATTTCAAATCACATCTACTGACAGTAAACACCTATTTTCTGCTCTCAGCTCCAGACACATGTACAATTCTCTGCTTGACTCTCTTGGCTTCACACTCAGCATATTCATAACTGAATTCATGATTCGCTCTATACAACTCCCTATCCAGGCCAGCCAACACTTTGTCCTCCTCCACATCTCTCTTCTTTCCTTTACCTACCCACATTTACCTGAGGTGTGTACCTCAGCACCTCACTCTTCCTCTGTCTGGGTCATCATGTCCTACTGGAGTTGCCTCCTGTGTAGCTTAAATCCATGTATCTTCACAGTCACTCTCCTGCTCTAACCTACTGGACTGACATTTCTTGTCATCCCCCTCTTCTAGGCCACCACCTCTTCTAATCTAAAAGGCTACAATAGTCTCTTGCTTCCTTTATTCCATTATTGACACTGCAGCTTAGAGAAGTCTTTAAAATGTACCATATAAATATGATGATTCCTTTCTCTTCTTAAACCATTCAGAACCTCCATTGTCATTAGGATAAAAAGCAACATCCTTAAAAAGAACTTGCATGAACTATTTCTGGTCCAACTCAGCAGCTTCATCTTCATTATCTCCATTTAATCCCTGTGCTTCCTGCACTGGCCACCTTTTGATTCCTCAGTTCACTGTCTGTCTTCCCATCTTGGAAACTTTTACATTTTATTCCCTCTGCTGCATTGCTTCATCACTTTATTAAATGTCATTTACCTATATAAGTATTTCCTGAGTCTCAGGACTAGATTAGATATCTGTAATAAGTGAACCCTGCTCTTATCTTCACAACACTGAGGTCTTAATTATTAGTGTAATTTACACTGTTTTTCTTAATAGTATGTAAGTTATAGAACAATCAAGGGTTCTGTATGTTCTCCTCACTGTTCTGTCATTGGTGCCTAGCACTAGGTACACCTGGCTTTCATGGAGTGAATGGATGTAGAGTTAATAGATTAAATGTTTCAAAGAGAAACAGGGAAACATCTGAAAAAACATGGCTTCTCCCAAATCCTTGACATTAGGGCTGACCCGACCAGGTTCCCTGAGGGGGTACCTTCAAAAAAATGCGGGGACTCAGCTTCCTAGAGGGGAAGGAATATGATGAGCCTGGTCCTTGGGATTATTGGAGACCCTTTCATGGACCATAGGAATATCAAACATACATTGTTCAAGAAACTTACCTTTATTGTTAAAGATACGTTTTTCAATAGGGATCAAGGGGCGGTTGGCAAAGTTTTGGTCTTGGTGGACAAGGGCTTCTTTGATTAAGGGCAATCCAGTTATAAGAACGGAATGAAATATACCAAAATCGATGCTAAAAACATTTCCATATTTCTTCACGAACTGAAAAATAAAAGAGCCATAGTCAAATATGCATATGTCTTTGAATCCTGGAATGGAGGATGTGTGGAGCTGGCAGGCAGCTTGTGTTGAGGGGAGTCTCTGTGTTTGTCTGTGTACCTTGAGCTGTTGAAAATATGTCTACCTGTTTCCATTTTTTTTTTCTCTTATCTAGACTACACTATAGGACATAGACATTCATTATACACACTCATTTATATGTTCAGTGTACTTGAATTGGGTGAATACATGTGTCCTGAGAATAAGGCATAAAGATAAAATAAACAAGGTTTCTAACCTCAAGTGTCTTAGAGTCTAATGAAAAGAGAGAATTCAGCCCATTTGACTTACCAGAGAAGGCAGAGATATGTTTAGTGAGTTCTGGGGTAGGGAATAGGGACTTCTTAGTAAATCAAATCTAGTAAACTAGGAGAGAATGTCCCCTTACTCAGCAGGCTGTAGGTGACAGAAGTTTCATTAGAGGAATTATGGAGAGGAGTACACTAGCTGTGGCTGTTGCTGCTGCTAAGTCGTGGCAGTCATGTCCAACTCTGCAACCCCATGGACAACAGCCCAACAGGCTCCCCCGTCCCTGGGATTCTCCAGGCAAGAACACTGGAGTGGGTTGCCATTTCCTTCTCCAATGCATGAAAGTGAAAAGTGAAAGTGAAGTCGCTCAGTCGTATCCGACTCTTCATGACCCCATGGACTGCAGCCTTCCAGGCTCCTCTGTCCATGGGATTTTCCAGGCAAGAGTACTGGAGTGGGGTGCCATTGCCTTCTCCGCACTAGCTGTGGAGACATGTGGAAATCTTAACTCTGTGGTTGACTAGCTGTGAGCACTTAGGAAAGCTACTTCATTTTTTTATGAGCCTCACCTTCCTGGATATAAAAGGTAGAAAACTGTTCTTCCCTCAAAGTTTATGTAAGGGGGAATTCCCTGGTGGTTCAGTGGTCAGGACATCGGGACTCAGGCCTTCACTGCTGAGGACCCAGGTTCAATGCCTGGACAGGGAACAAAAGTCCCACAAGCAGCACTGTGTGTTCTCTTCCCTCCAAAGAAGTTTCTGTGAGGAAGAATGAGAACAGCAATGTGAAAGTCACTTTGTTCCCGGGTCCCTGGCAGACGGCCACTGGAGCCTCTGCGGAATGAATGGACTCTGTGTGCAAAGGGATGTGGAAGCCCTTGTTCAAAGGGACAGATCGGACTTTCTTCTGTCTCAGTTTCCAAATGAGTAAAATGAGGGCTATTACAAACTTCCATCTTTAAGATTCTGGTGATAGCAACCGTAACACAATAAGAAAATTATTTATTTTTATTGACATATTTGGAAGTGTATTTTAGCAAAAAGAGTCTAGTAAGGTATTGACAAAGAAATGGAAGGGAAGTGGCTAGAGAGTGGATAAATGAAGTCCATGAGGCAATCAGGTCAGACAAGTGATGCCATATTTATAATCAACAATTGGTTTTTCCTTGAGTTGGTTACTATACATTTTTGAAGAAAAGGGGAGGAGGGTAGATATAGAAGTAAGCATTAGCTATGTGCTAGTTTACCCTGGGGTAAACTGATATTCACAAACTTGCTTGGTTCCTATAGCAACCCTATAATGTATTCTTAGAAATGAGGCACAGAGATTTAGTGCCTAGTTGGTGGGCATAAAGTAGAGCTCTAACTCGCTCTGTATGTCTCATCCTTAAATGAAAGCATGGAGAAAGCATATTCTCTCTCTTTTCTGCTGAGTGATGGAACTCCCTAAGGATTAACTGGCCACATTACTTTCCAATTAACTTTCAATGGGACGTGAGTAGTGGTGTGTGCATCTTCTGGGTCATGTCCTTAAAGGAAAGCTGCTTCTCACCACCTCCCACTTTCCCCTTTTTCATGGCACAGAAATTGCACATGTTGAGGGTTGTGGGACCAGGGCGGCAAGATAGAAGCACTGAGTATTTGGATAACAGTGTGGAGCAAATCAGCCTTGCTATCCTGGTCTTCCTGCCTACATCTCAGCTTATTTGTTTAGAGAAATAAATTTCAATATTCTCACACCACTGTATTTTGGGATCTTTTTGTTACAAGCAGCCTAATTTATATCCTCATAATACATTTATCCTCCTTATCTATCACTTCCCGTCCTTAGTCCAATTAGATTTTTTCCTTATTCACATATATGTTCCTAAAATAAGCCATATAGTTATGGTAGAGAATGTTTCGGAAATGGGGGAAATAAGGAAGGTTCCGCTTATGTCAAACAAATCAACCAGTTTCTTCACTGTCTTCTCACTTTGTTTTAGCTCATGTTACCTCCCCATTTAAAAGTCTACTGTCCACTTTACTCCATACAGCCACTTGCCTCACAGTTCTTTCAAGTTCAAGCAAATTCATTTCAACATTCTACAGAGCTTATCCCCATGGCTTCACATTCACAGTGAACCCACCTAATAACACCTCATTTGGTTACCATAAATGAATACCACACATTTCATCATATACTCTCTTGTACTCTGCCTGTCATATGATAAGCACCTCATAAATATCTATTGGACAAATGAAACCCTGAATAAATCAATTATCTACTATCTCAAGAAGTGTCAGGCAACATAAGTAGAGACTAGGGGTAGGAATCAAGTCTTGTTTGGCCATTATCAATTTTGAATAACTTACACAAGTCACTTGACAATTTTTAGTCAGTTTTCTCAGCCCAAAACGGAAACAACACTAGACGATGTAACAAGTTATATATGCATAGCCTGTAAGCTTCACAGGAAGCACTTAAAGCAGAATACAAAGAGAGGTATACAAAAACACTACAGATACATTAAAATGGGGTTCTTACAAAATATTTAAGTGACTCACAGAAAGACCAGAAATGAGAAATAGAAAACAAAGTGAAAAATAGTAAATAAAAAATAAAATGTCAGACTTAACTTTTCACACATCAGAAAGTGTGCTAAATATAAAGGATCTAAGTTCACCAATAAAAGAGAGATTGGCAGAATGAAAAAAATGACCCACCTATATGTTATATATAAGAACTCATTTCAAATATAATCATATAAGTAGGTTAAAAATGAAAGACTGGAGAAGCATATGCTATGCAAATACTAATCAAAAGAGAGGCGCTTAGCTGTACTGTATCAGGTAAAGTTCAGGCAAAGGAAATCATCAGGGATAAACAGGGAGGTTATGTAATAATTAAGAGCCAGTTCACCAAGATGACACAGCAATTTTAATGTGCATGTGTGAAATAAAAAAAGATGTCAAATACATAAAGTAAAATGACCCAAACTGACCAGACTTAAATGTCAAAGTATAGTTGGAGACCTCAGTAAGCCACTCCTAGTAATTGATAGAATTAGTAGATAAGAAGTCAACAGGAGACAGAAACACCAAACAATACACTCATTTCTTAAGGTCTGACACAGTACAGAATACTTCAAACAACAACAGCAGAAGACATATTTTTCAAGTATCTGTCATGGGTCATAAAACAAACCTTTACATATTTGTTCAAAGTTGAAATCATACAATATATATCCTCCAACTCTAAATGAACTCCAACTATAAATCACTAACAGAAAGAAAACAGGAAAAGCTTCCAATACTTGGAAATTAAACAACACAGTTCTCAAAGACAGGTACAGGTTTAGCATCTTAGCTTTAAAATTCTATATACTAATCCGGTCACTTAGTGCTACCAATTGGGTGTTTCTCGCAGAAAGTGATGAAGCCATCTCCATCTGAACTTGGGTTTGTAATACAAGCTTGTGTTGAAGTGCTCCAGGCATTCTTAGGTAACTTGAACTATTCTGAACATCAACATTAAGCTATATTAACATTGAACATTCCTTTTATTTAATCATCACAACCACTTACCACAGAGCTGTCTGCCAGGAAGGTACCTGTGCTGAGAGGCAGGGAAGCAGCTGATGATTCTTGAGATAATGTTAAAGGAATTTTATGGAATTCAGGGTGGCCACAGTTAGAGAGCCCTGAGGGGAGATGACTATAAAGTAGAAAGAGGCTGCAAGAAGGGACCCATGTGGCTCCCTAAGGAATATGAACTCTAGGAAGCAGCAGGAAGCACTAAGAAAACCTAGGCAGAGGAATGGTATTTTTAAAGGAGTATTTTATCGAGAGTGGATTGTAGAAGGAGGAGCCTGAAGATGAGGGGCTCTCTCCTTGTGGGGATGGGAGCAATGTGGTTGACAAGTGGTGAGAATTTAGGTGGCTCAGACCATAAAGAATCTGCTTTCAATGCAGGAGCCCTGGGTTTGATTCCTAGGTTGGGAAGATCCCATGGAGGAGGGACTAGCAACCCACTCCAGTATACTAGAATTCCACGGCCGGAGGCGCCTGGAGGGCTACAGTCAATGGGGTCGCAAAGAGTCAGACATGACTGAGTGTCTAACACTTTCACTTCTTTTCTTCATAATCATTTTACACTAGGGAAACAGAACCTCCCAGGGAAAATATAGCTTCCACTCTCTCTTTCCCCACCAAGGATAATAATGTTAAAAGGACAAAGTGGGAGATTTCCCCGGGGGGTGCAGTGGATGAGAATCTGCCTGCCAATGCAGGGGACATGGGTTCTATCTCTGGTCTGGGAAAATTCCATATTCCACAAGCAACTAAGCATGAGCTCCTCAACTACTGAGCCCACGATTTAGAGCCAGCGAAATGCAACCACTGAAGCCCCTGTGCCTAAAGCCTATTCTCCACAACAAGAGAAGTCACCACGATGAGAAGCCCACACACCGCCACCAACAGTAGTCCCCACTTGGAGCAACTAGAGAAGGCCCCAGCAAAAGCAAGGAAGACCTAGTGCAGCCAAAAACAAACCAATTCATGTATATAAAAAAAGACAAAGTGATCATACTATAAAAAGAATGTCCTGATAATATGTAACAGAGAAGAGAGTAAGTCGCTCAGTCGTGTCTAACTCTGTGTGACCCCATGGACTATACAGTCCCTGGAATTCTCCAGACCAGAATACTGGAGTGGGTAGCCTTTCCCTTCTCCAGGGGATCTTCCCAATCCAGGGATTGAACCCAGGTCTCCTGCATTGCAGGACGATTCTTTAACAACTGAGCTATCAGGGAAGCTCAATGTGTAAGAAGATGCAATGAAATGACTTAAAACTGTATTGTGTCTGTCACCCTCAAGGCTCCAAAAAAAGAAACGGAAGAGACAAAGGGCCACCTGGTCAGTCAAAAACATTTTCTAAGCATGCAGAGTGGGTTCTGAACCATACTCTATCCAAGGATCCCTGACAGAAGAGAAAATATGCAGATGACTAAGCTCCTGGCAGCATGTGAAGGCTTCAGATGAGTGCTTGTTGTTACTGAATCCCTAAATGGTGTCCGACACTTAGCAGCCCCATGGACTATAGCCTGTCAGGCTCCTCTGTCCTTGGGGATGTCTCAGGCAAGAATATTGCAGTGGGTTGCCATTTCTCCTCCAGGGGATCTTCCAGACCCAGGATCAAACAGGCATCTCCTGCTTGGCAGGCCGATTCTTACCACTGAGGCACCTGAGAAGCTACAGTTCAATAGTTAAATTTTTTCCCATAGCTAGATGGACCAAGAGGCACTTTTTGTTTTGTACAATAAACGTGCACCACCGCCGCCAAAGTATATCTTTTCTAGCACACTCAACAGTGAACAGTTAACAATATTTCACACGTAGAAAGCATGGTGTATCATGCCACTTGCTATGGTCAAGAGAGAGGCTCACAGTGGGTGTACCAGGGTGCCTGTTTTAGCCTCAGAAAAGTGAAATTGTTAGTTGCTCCGTAGTGTCCAACTCCTTGCAACCCCATGTACTATAGCCCACCACGCTCCCTGCTCAGGGGCTTCTCCAGACAAGAATACTGGAGTGGGTTGCTATTTCTTTCTCCAGGGGATTTTCCACACCCAGGGATCAAACCTGGGGCTCATGCACTGCAGGCAGATTCTTTACCGCCTGAGCCACCAGGGAAGCCTCCAGAGCGTGCCCCCTCCCAGGCCTCCCGCCCTCGGTACCCGGAATGACCCCTGTCCCGCAGGTCAGGGTCAGGACGCGCTCGGGCACCTTCGCCCGCTCCTACCCGCTGAAGCGACAGGTGCGCCTTGTTGAAATCCAGTTGGAAGAAGTTGCCTACGAAGGGCAGGGGCGGGGGCCCTGGCGGGTAGTTCTTTGGTCGCCGCCTTTTGAGAAAATCATCTAAGAAAAGAAAGACAACGGCCCCCAGCAGGACAGTGCCAGGACGGAGCGCGGCCCAGAGGGCAGCCGCCAGGGAGCCCAACGCCTCCAACATGGCTGCGCCGGTCCCCCTTCCGCGGTGCGAGTCTGCGGAGGTCCCTGCGGGGCTCTGCCTCCCAGGGGCCAGCACCGCCCTCCTTCCCCAGCTAGCCGTCTTCCCAGGCCCCGCCTCGCTCGCCCCTCTGTGCATCCGGTCTTTTCCTTTCTCTTTGGCGCTTTCCTGCCCCACCTCCTCCTGCTCGTTTTCTTCCCTCCTCCCGCAATTCTGATTCGCCCCGCCCCGGGCGTGGCCTAGCTTCCAGTGACCAGGTCGGCCAGATCAGCCCTGGCTTTCCCCCAGGCCCCCCTCTTGCGCACCTCGCCTGCCCCCGACAAATCTCCACCGCATCACTCCTTGCGTCTGAAATCCGGCCTTCCTCCTGCCTACCAGCTGGCTCCATGGGATTCTGGAAAGAACACACACTTGGATCTTGGTAAAGGACAGGCTTGGAGTATTTTGTTGTTGTTGCTATTTAGAGAGCCCGTCATTCTCTGGGACCAAGGGTGACCTAAGGTTTTTGGTTTCATTGCATCTCAGAGAGCTCCACAGATACTTGAGCTTTGTGTTTTTCAGACACCTTTTCACCAAAGGATTGGAGCCCAGCATCTTGAACTTTGGGGAAGACAACAGTACCTGACATTTATTGTGAGCTACTCTGGAACGAGGCACTGAACTCTCCTGGAGTTTACAAAGATTGCTTCAATGACAAAACTATGTAGATGCCTTTATTTGTTCCATCTAGCAGTTAAGGAAAAGGAAACATTTTTTTTTTTTAAACAAAATTTGGGAAAATGTGTTGCTATAGACCCTTTCAAACTGTAGTGCTGGAGAAGACTCTCGAAGTCTTGAGACTCTTGAGAATCCCTTGGCAGCAAGGAGATCAAACCAGTCAAACCTAAAGGAAATAAACCTTGAATATTCATTGGAAGGACTGATGCTGAAGCTCTAGTACTCTGGCCACCTGATGCTAAGATCCAACCGTTTGGAAAAGACCCTCATGGTGGGAAGGATTGAAGGCAGGAGGAGAAGGGGGTGACAGAGGATGAGATGGGTGGATGGCATCACCATCTCAATGGACTTGAGTTTGAGCAAATTCCAGGAGACAGTGAAGGACAGAGAAATCTAGCGTGCTGCAGTCCATGGGGTCACAAAGAGTTGGACATGACTTATCAACTGAACAACAACAAAAGACCTGCCTTACAAGAAATGTTAAAGTAAGTTCTTCAGAAAGAAGGAAAGATATATATGTCACACACCCAGATCTAAATAAAGGAAGACTATTAGAGAAAAAACAAATTAAGATGTATAAAGTCTCTTATTCTATTTTTCTAAATTGATCTGATGGATAAGAGTTTATTCAAAATAGAAATAGCAATAATGTATTTAATGATTCTAGCTTAGAGATAAGTGATATGAATGATGCAGTGTTAGAAAGGACAGAAGAGAGAAATTAGGAAAATTCTTTTACAAGGTACTTTTACTACCAATCAAAGAATGTAGTACTAATTGAAGATGGGTGTTTGAACCAGTTGGAAATGTATGCTGTAAGGCAACCACTGAAGGTTTAAAAAGAAATATAATTTACATGCTAAGACGGAAGAGAAAATGGAATTACACAAAATACTCAGAACTAGGGGAAAGAGAAAAAGAGTTAAAGACAAAAAGAAAAAACAATAAATAGAAAACAATAATGACTATGGTAGATAATAGTCTGTATCAATAACCAGATGGTGACTGCAGCCATGAAATTAAAAGACGCTTACTCCTTGGAAGGAAAGTTATGACCAACCTAGATAGCATATTCAAAAGCAGAGACATCACTTTGCCAACAAAAGTTCGCCTAGTCAAGGCTATGGTCTTTCCTGTGGTCATGTATGGATGTGAGAGCTGGACTGTGAAGAAGGCTGAGCACCGAAGAATTGATGCTTTTGAACTGTGGTGTTGGAGAAGACTCTTGAGAGTCCCTTGGACTGCAAGGAGATCCAACCAGTCCATTCTGAAGGAGATCAGCCCTGGGATTTCTTTAGAAGGAATGACGCTAAAGCGGAAACTCCAGTATTTTGGCCACCTCATGCGAAGAGTTGACTCATTGGAGAAGACTCTGATGCTGGGAGGAATTGGGGGCAGGAGGAGAAGGGGACGACAGAGGATGAGATGGCTGGATGGCATCACTGACTTGATGAATGTGAGTCTGAGTGACCTCCAGGAGTTGGTGATGGACAGGGAGGCCTGGCGTGCTGCGGTTCATGGGGTCGCAAAGAGTCGGACACGACTGAGCGACTGATCTGATCTGTGTATTCTTGCCACCTCTTCTTAATATCTTCTGTTTCTGTTAGGTCCATACCATTTCTGTCCTTTATTGAGCCCATCTTTGCATGAAATGTTCCCTTGGTATCTGTGATTTTCTTGAAGAGATCCCTAGTCTCTCCTATTCTGTTGTTTTCCTCTATTTCTTTGCATTGAACACTGAGGAAGGCTTTCTTATCTCTTCTTGGTATTCTTTGGAACTCTGCATTCAGATGTTTATATTTTTCCTTTTCCCCCTTTGCTTTTCGCTTCTCTTCTTTTCACAGCTATTTGTAAGGCCTCCCCAGACAGCCATTTTGCTTTTTTGCATTTCTTTTCCATGGGCATGATCTTGATCCCTGTCTCCTATACAATGTCACGAACCTCATTCCATAGTTCATCAGGCACTCTATCTATCAGATCTAGGCCCTTAAATCTATTTCAAGTTGTTATTAAAAATCACTAGGCCTCACAGAACTATACATTAGAAAAGAAAACCCATTAGAACCAGTCTGTTGAGATGGGATGGTTCCCTGGAGCTAAAGCAATTGCTATGAATATGCACAGGTCATCTGTGAACTCATTTAGCTCTCAATGTCACCCACAAGATGGTCAATCAGCAAGAAAATAGTAAATGCTCTCACTGCAGAAATAGCTGTTTTTCCTGGTTTGCAGGGATGGTGACCAAGGGAAACACAATGGGGAAGCTCCTCTGGTTTAGCTTTGAGAATAACCCCAGGTTCCACACACAAGAGGGACTCAGAAAAACTGCAGTGGATCCTCAGAGATGGACCAAGGTGGTGTGCAGTGTGCAAGGAGGACACGAAGGGGCACAGGAGAGCTTCTGCTGAGACTGTTAAGAAGGATGGGCAGAGTGAGAGCAGAATTCCCTTGGAGAGGACAGGAAATTTAACAGGGAATCACTGAGAACAATTGCAGGGAGACTCTTCCAAAGTCAAAGTAAAGCAGCTCCTGTGGAGAGACATGTATATAGTAAGAAAAAGATGAGCCTGGAAATCAAAACAGGTTTGTTTCTGGAACCCAGCTCTGGTCACTTTGTAGTTGAGAATTCAAATGCAAGATTAATCATGCTCTGAGCCTGAATTTCAAATTTCTAAGAGGAGGATAACAGAATTATTCTGAAGACTTATAAAGACGTTTTGAAAGAACCTTTATAGTCCATGGCACATAATCATTGCTTATCAATTCTTTTCTGTTTTTAATACTTAATGCTGCATAGGCTTGGATTCTTTTCACTTGTGAGGTAATCTCATTAAGGGGCTCTAAGTTAAAGCTGGAGAAATACCTTTGGGGATATTATGTTGGAAACACCAGTTTAATGTAATGTTGGTTCTGTTGCTGCTGCTGCTGCTGCTAAGTCGATTGAGTCGTGTCCGACTCTGTGCGACCCCATAGATGGCAGCCTACCAGGCTCCACTATCCCTGGGATTCTCCAGGCAAGAGTACTGGAGTGGGGTGCCATTGCCTTCTCTGAATGTTGATTCAGGTGATCTCAAATATGTATTCATATTTCAACATTCTATAGTCCCAGGATTGTGAAGGAGAATTTTCCAAAGTGTGACAGGTCCCTGTGAGAAGTTCTCCCAAGGCAAAGAAAAGGACCACATGGCAAAGGCTGACTGAGAATTGCTGCCTGCTGCATCTCAACAAGTATTAACAATGCATGTGCTCGCATGTGTGTGTGCTAAGTCGCTTGTCATGTCCAACTTTTTGCAATTCTAAGGACTGTAGCCCACCAGGCTCCTCTCTTCATGGGATTTCCCAGGCAAGAATGCTGGAGTGGGTTGCTGTGCCCTCCTCCAGGGGATCTTCCCAACCCAGAGATGGAACCTGAGTCTCCTGCTTTGCAGGAGACTAGCAAAGCAGTCTAGCACCACCTAGCACCACTTTACCACTAGCACCTCCAGGGAAGCTCTGACAATGCACATCACATAGTAAAAACACTGGGAAATTTCATAGCAAAGAAAAGTCAATCTTTGCCTGAACATGTTTGACCTAGGAATCCATCTTCTTCACTACAACTTCTGTTAATATTTATTCGAACTAATTTTCTAAGGACACGAAATGAAGAAAAAAAAATCTGGTATCACATCAACAGTAATACATCTCTCCCTCCATTTAACTGTTTCCCTAAGATAAGAATACATGTGACTTTTCTAGTTGAGATTCCTAGTATTTACAAATAGGAGCTTGAAGACTTTGGCTGTTAATGAACCTCTAATTACTCTGGGCAGGTGGTATCCAGCCAGAGTGGTGTCCAGAGCCACCTCCCGGGGCACGTTCATGGGGACCATGTTTTCCATTCTCAGCACCTCGTGGATGACAACTGGTGTAGGCCATGGAGTCTGGAGCGGCTGAGTTTGGCTGTTGTGATTGGCCAAGCATGCTGTCAATCTCAGCTTGGACTTTTTCTGAAAAAAGCAGAGGAGCTTCTATTATTCCGTTTTCCCGTAACTTTCACGCAGCCTGGTCAAACTAAAGAATGGAATAACCAGGATCATGATGGCTAAAGCTCTCCAGACTAGCTCCTCAGGGAGGTACGTGAGTGGGAAGTGGGCCCTGGTGTGAGACAAATCTGGTGGCAAACTCTTGCTCCACAACGTGTCTGCTGTGAGATCCTAAAGCTCTTTGAGCCTCAGTTTCTTCTCGTTATTAGTGACAGTGAATCCAGTTTCCCTTTAGGAATATTGAGATTTATACGAACTGATTTATGGAAGCATACTGACCTGGGCCGGGTCCACCCACTGATGCACTGACCTTGGATTTTGGGGTTCAGGGCCATATAGAGAAGCCCCTAGTGCAGGGTGGTTGAAGTTGTCTCTGTTCTGGAAAAGAAGAGGTCCAGGGTGTTGTAGATGAGGTTTTCTTCATGCAAACTTGAATCAGCATTGCCCTTATGTTAGAAAGTATAGTGATTATTGGCTTATTCAGATGGTTCTTGGTTGCCACAACAAAGGGGGCTTCATCCTAAAGAGAACAAGGAAGGAGATTCCTCCCCAGGAGAAATGACTTTCCCTTTGGCCATCTCAGGAGGCAGAGGCTTATTACTGAAGTGTCATTAGCATCCTCCTACCCAAATGCTGGAAGGTTTTGTTACTTTGGTAGATGAAAATTTAGATAGTTATTTTTTTTTATTTCCATAATTTGGGAGAATCTATTATTACACTGGAATACAGCCTTTGGTTCCAATATTAGCCACATCATTCACTATATGTACAACTTTATAGGAAGTGCTTAAAGCACAGTACAAAGAGACATACTCAAAAATATTACAGATAAATTAGAATAGAATTCTTACAGAATGTTCAAGTGACCCATAGGAAGACCAGAAAGGAGAAATAGAGGAATAAAAAAAGTGAAATAAAAAGTAAATAGTATAATGGCAGATGTAATTGTTCAGACCTCAGAAATTGTGCTAAATATAAACGATCTAGATTTATGAATTAAAAGAGAGAGTGGCAGAATGAAAAAAAATGACCCACCTATATGTTTCATTTGGCCACCTCATGCGAAGAGTTGACTCATTGGAAAGGACTCTGATGCTGAGAGGGATTGGGGGCAGGAGGAGAAGGGGACGACAGAGGATGAGATGGCTGGATGGCATCACTGACTCGATGGACGTGAGTCTGGGTGAACTCCGGGAGTTGGCGATGGACAGGGAGACCTGGCGTGCTGCGATTCATGGGGTCGCAAAGAGTCAGACACGGCTGAGTGACTGAACTGATATGTTACATATAAAAACACATTTAAAATATAACAGTATAAGTAGGTTAAAAGTGAAAGAATGGAGAAGCATGTGCTATGCAAATACTAATCAAAAGAGAGCTGCTGTGGCTAAATTATATTGGATAAAGTTCAGGCAAAGAAAATCATCAAGGATAAAGAAGGACGTTATGTAATAATTAAAGAGCCAGTTCACCAAGATAATGTAACAATTTTAATGTGCATGTGCCAAATAAAAGAGCTGCCAAATACATAAAATAAAACTACCAGAACCGACTAGATACAGAAATAAGCCTCTAATTATAGTTAGAAACTTCAACACGTCCTCTCTTAGTAATTGATAGAATCAGTAGATAAGAAGTCAACAAGGGCATAGGAGCACTAAACAATAAACTCATCTCTTCAATCTAACTGACACACAGTACAGAATGCTCCACAGCAACAGCAGGAGATGTATTTTTTTCAAGTATGCATGGACTCTATCTTGGGTCATAAAACCAACCTTTATATATTTGTTCAAAGTTGAAATCATATAGTTAAATGTCCTCTGACCCTGCTGCTGCTGCTAAGTCGCTTCAGTCGTGTCCGACTCTGTGCGACCCCATCGACGGAAGCCCACCAGGCTCCCCCGTCCCTGGGATTCTCCAGGCAAGAACACTGGAGTGGGTTGCCATTTCCTTCTCCAATGCATGAAAGTGAAAAGTGAAAGTGAAGTCGCTCAGTCGTGTCCGACTCTTAGCGACCCCATGGACTGGAGCCTACCAGGATCCTCCGTCCATGGGATTTTCCAGGCAAAAGTACTGGGGTGGGGTGCCATTGCCTTCCCCGTCCTCTGACCCTAATGATCTCCAACTGTAAATCATTAACAGGTAAAGAAAACAAGAAAAGCTTCTAATACTTGGAAATTAAACAACATATTTCTCAAAGAAGTGTATACAGGTTTAGGATCTTAGCTTTAAAATTCTATATACTAATCCTGTCACTTAGTGCTACCAGTTGGGTGTTTCTCCTAGAAAGTGATAAAGCCATCTCCTTCTGAACTTGAGTTTGTAATACAGGCTTGTGTTGAAAGTGCTCCAGGCATTTCTAGCGATCAAGAACTATTCTTTGTTGAGTACCAACAATAAGCTATGTTAGCATTGAACATTCCTTTTATTTAATGATCACAACCACCTACCACGGTGCTGTTTATCAGGAAGATACCTGTGCTGAGAGGCAGGGAAGAAGCTGATGATTCTTGAGAGTGTTGAGTGTTGAAGGAAATTTTAAGGAATTCAGAGTGGCCACAGTTAGGGAATGCTGAGGTAAGAAGACTATAAAGTGGAAAGAGGCTACAAGAAGGGATCCATGTGACTCTCTAAGGAATATGAACTCTGGGAAGCATCAGGAAGCACTAAGAACACCTAGGCAGAGGAACATTTTAAAATGAATACTTTAGTGAGAGCGGATTGTAGATGTAGTCCCTCCTCCTCCTCCCCTCCCCACAACTGGCCCCTAACAGATCCTTTCCGTTTCTGGGCTGTAGCCCAGCCTGCCTGCTATCCACTAGATGTCAGGCATGGGATTCCCTAGAGAACATGCTTAGATATCAGAAAAAGGACAGGCTGGAAGTTTTTTGTTTCATCAACTTAAAGAATATTCACCACCTAAATATTTAAAGTTATGTTTTATTTGGTGGGGATTTTTAGGACTTCTCTGGTGGTTCAGATGGTAAAAGCGTCTGCCTACAATGTGGGAGACCCAGGTTTGATTCCTGGGCTGGGAAGATCCCCTGGAGAACGAAATGGCAACCCACTCCAGTACTCTTGCCTGGAAAATCCCACGGATGGATGTAAGAGGCAGCTAGGAGTCCATGGGGTCGCAAAGAGTCAGACATGACTGAGCGATTCACTTTCACTTTACGACTTTAGTGCAGAAGGCAGCCTCTCAAGTAACAGTGAGAGAACTGCGCAGAGGAGGTGAAGATGGGAGCCAGGTTATTTAGAAGTTTTGCAACAAAGGTCAGGTAGTCTGAAAGGCAAAAGATTTTTGTTAATTAAAGGAAATCCAGATATCTCAAGTTAAGAAATTTAGCACTTTCCTATGTATGGAAAGACGTAAGAGTCTGGGCTCACTGAAATCATTCCTTTGATAGGCACCTCACCTCTCTGGGGCCAGTGTCCTGTGTCTTCACATCCCGAGTTTCCTCTGGGCTCAACATAGGGAGTGGCTGCAGTCTGCTGGCTGCTAGGTGGCAGGCATTCTTTTCTTCCTGAGTTCCCTCAAGGTTAACCAGCTCACCATCTCTGGTGACTGCAATCGCTGATGACTCTGACATCCTTTGTTTACTGATATGGCAGGAAATATTCCATTTCTCATGTGTTGGTTTCTTTTCCATTGGTTTGTTGCTCTATCTAGAGAGTCTGTCATTCTCTGAGACCAAGGGGGCGCTAAGGTTTATGGTTTCATTGTATCTCAGAGAACTCCACAGACACTTGAGCTTCTCAATTTTCAACCACCTTCTCACCAAAGGATGGAACCCAGCCTGGTGAACCATCAGAAAAACAGCAGCAGCTGACATTTCTTGTGAACTACTTTATAACAAGGCACTGAACTCTTTGCCTTATATAGATTGCTTCAGTAAAAAAAATTATGTGTATGCATTTTTCCTTTCCAGCAGTTAAGGAAAAATAAATATCTTCTCAAAGTCTGAGGGAATTTGTTCTTAGTAGACCTGCCTCACAAGAAATGATTAAGTTCTTCAGAAAGAAGGAAAGATATGTAGAATACAAACACAGACCTAAACAAAGGACATTAAAGGAAAAAATTAAAGTATTAAATATTATTTGCTTTTACTTAATTGAGCTGATAAAAGTTTGTTCAAAATAAAAATAGCAACAATATACTTGGTGATTTCAGCAAATGCATAGGTAATATGAAAGATAAAATGTTGGAAGGGATAGAATTAATTAGGACAATTCTACTATAAGGTGCTTACACTACCAATCAAGTAGACTAGTTCTAGCTGAAAGTGGATTTGAATCAGTTGGAAATATATACTGTGAACTGTAGAGCCACCACTGAAATTTTAAAAAAGAAATATAATTGACATGCTAAGACAAAGAGAAAATGGAATTATACAAAATATTCAGTTAAAATGAGAGGAAAAAAAGAGTGAAAAACAAAAAGAAACAAAAATCAAAAGCAATGAACAGAAAACAGCAATGAATATGGTAGATAATAGCATGTATCAATAACCACACTAAACGTTAATATTCTAAACACACTTAAAAGACTGTCTGTCAGAGTCCATTAAAGAAAAAAACGACCTGTTTCAGATCGTTTTTTATTAATGTACAGAAACACAACTGAGTTTTGTAGGTTTTGGATCCTGAAAATTTGCTGAATTAATTTGTTATTTCTAACAGCTTTTGTGTATGTGGTATCTTTAGTGTTTCCTTCATATTAATATAAGGGCTTCTCTGGTGGCTCAGAGCTTAAAGCATTTGCCTCCAATGCGGGAGACCGGGGTTTGATCCCTGGGTTGGGAAGATCCCCTGGAGAAGGAAATGGTAACCCACTCCAGTATTCTTGCCTGGAGAATCCCATGGATGGAGAAGCCTGGTAGGCTACAGCCCACGGGGTCTCAAAGAGTCAGACACAACTGAGTGACTTCACTTCACTTCTTCACTCTCTTGAGAGTCCCTTGGACTGCAAGGAGATCCAACCAGTCCATTCTGAAGGAGATCAGCCCTGGGATTTCTTTGGAAGGAATGATGCTCAAGCTGAAACTCCAGTATTTTGGCCACCCCATGCGAAGAGTTGACTCATTGGAGAAGACTCTGATGCTGGGAGGGATTGGGGGCAGGAGGAGAAGGGGACGACAGAGGATGAGATGGCTGGATGGCATCACTGACTCGATGGATGTGAGTCTGAGTGACCTCCGGGAGTTGGTGATGGACAGGGAGGCCTGGCGTGCTGCAGTTCATGGGGTCGCAAAGAGTCGGACACGACTGAGCGACTGATCTGACAAAGGTCTTTGACTAAAAAAACCCAGTTTCTTATTGGCTGTGCCATTCATTCTGCCTTAGTGTGCTTTGGCAAAACACTTCACTCTTTTGGGCCTTCTGTATAATGAGAATAATATTTTCACTTCATACTGAGAGTTGTAAGAATTAAATCAGATTAAGGCAAAAGTTCTGAGATATCTGATATCCACTAGGCTTTTGGTGAATTTGGGAATCTTATCCATCCTAATCAGTTTCCTCAGTCCAGTAGAAGTTCTCAACCACAGTTACCTGAACAGCTACTATCTGAAATAAATATGGCTAATTTTCAAAATGTACTTTCAAATAAGTGTTAATTTTTTAAATTTTAATGATGTCCAGCTTACTTTTTTGTTTCATAAATCATGCATTTGGTGTTGTATGGAAAATCATTGAGAAACTCTCAAGGTCATCCATGTAGCTTCCTTGTTATCTTCTAGAAGTTTAATAGTTTTGAGTTTTACATTTACATCTGTGATCCATTTTGAGTCAACCTTTGTGAGAAGTGTAACATCTGTGTCCAGGTTCATTTTTTCCATAGGGATGTCCAGTTATTCCAGCAACACTTTCAGAAGATATTACTTTTTCTCCATTGAATTGCATTTGTCAAAGGACTTTGACTTTGTCAAAGGACTGTGTTTTTCTGAATCTATTTCTGGGGTCTTTATTCTGTTCTACTGATCTATGTGTCTATTCTCCACCAACACCACACATCCTGATATGCAGCTTTATAAGTCTTGAAGTCTGCTGGTGTCAGTCCTCCAAATTTGCTCTTCTCCTTCAATTTTGTGTTTATTATTCTGGATCTTTTTCCTTTCCATAAAAACTATATGAACAGATCATCAACTTAGTATTATAAATTTACATAAAATGAGCAATAAGTAAAGAAAGTTCCCATATTTAGCTTGCAGACAATACTAAGTTTTTAACTTCAAATTTCTATTGTTCTTTGCTTGTATTTAAAGAAATTAAATTTTCTGTGTTAATCTTTTTTTTACTTCATACTTTGTAGTATAATCCAATGTTTTATCCTACTACGTTGCTACCATTGCTTACTAGTTCCAGAAAGAATTTTGTTAATTTCTTGTGATTCTCTACATAGACATTTTGTTTCTTTCTTGGCAGTTTATATATATTATATATATATATATTATATCTTTTGTCTCATTTTCTTGTCATATTGCATTAGCTAGGACTTCTGGTACAATCTTGAATAAGATGGATACCTATATCTTTTTACTGATCTTCTGACGAAAGCGTCTAGTTTCTCGCCATTGACTATGATGTTAGCCATGAGTTCTCTGTAGATATTTTTTTATCAAGTTGAGGAAGTCCTTCTCTATTCTTAATTTGCTAAGAGTTTTTATTATTAGTGCATGTTGGAGTTTGTCAAATGCTCCTTCTGCATCTGTTGATGAAGTCATATGAATATTCTTCTTTAGCCTGTTGATGTGATGGAGCTTCATTAACTGAATTTCAAACCCACTTTGCACCATAGAAAAACCATAGAAAAAATTCCACTTGATCATGCTGTATAACTGCGTAATCTCTGGATTGGATTTACTAATACTTGTTTGAAGATTTTTGCACTTACATCAGAGAGAGATTGCTTTTCCCTTTTTCTGATGTCTTTGTTTTTTTTTTTTTTTTTTTTAGTGCTGGTCTCAAGGGCTGAATTATGAAGTATTTTCTATGCTTGGATTTTCTGGAAGAGATTGTAGCAACTTGCTATAGTTTTCTTCTTAAAGTTTAGTAGAATAGATATTTGGAAGCTTCTGGATCTGGTGCTTTCACTTTTCAAAGTTTATTAATTATTTATTTTTTCAATGGATACAGGCCTATTGAGATATCTATTTCTCCTTGTGACTTTTTCTAGACTGTGTTTCAGTGAATTGGCCCATTTATCAAATTTGTGGGCACAGAGCTGTTGATAATATTCCTTTCTTACAATGTCCATGAGATGAGGAGTGATGTTGCATGTTTATTTATCAGATCAGATCAGATCAGATCAGTCGCTCAGTCGTGTCCAACTTTCTGCGACCCCATGAACCGCAGCACGCCAGGCCTCCCTGTCCATCACCAGCTCCCGGAGGTCACTCAGACTCGCATCCATCGAGTCAGTGATGCCATCCAGCCATCTCATCCTCTGTCGTCCCCTTCTCCTCCTGCCCTCAATCCCTCCCAGCATCAGAGTCTTCTCCAATGAGTCAACTCTTCGCATGAGGTGGCCAAAATACTGGAGTTTCAGCTTTAGCATCATTCCTTCCAAAGAAATTCCAGGATTGATCTCCTTCAGAATGGACTGGTTGGATCTTCTTGCAGTCCAAGGGACTCTCAAGAGTCTTCTCCAACACCACAGTTCAAAAGCATCAATTCTTCGGCGTTCAGCCTTTCTCACAGTCCAGCTCTCACATCCATACATGACCACAGGAAAGACCATAGCCTTGACTAGGCGAACCTTTGTTGGCAAAGTAATGTCTCTGCTTTTGAATATGCTATCTAGGTTGGTCATAACTTTCCTTCCAAGGAGCAAGCGTCTTTTAATTTCATGGCTGCAGTCACCATCTGCAGTGATTTTGGAGCCCAGAAAAACAAAGTCTGACACTGTTTCCACTGTTTCCCCATCTATTTCCCATGCAGTGATGGGACCAGATGCCATGATCTTCGTTTTCTGAGTGTTGAGCTTTAAGCCAACCCTTTCACTCTCCACTTTCACTTTCATCAAGAGGCTTTTTAGCCTCGCTTCACTTTCTGCCATAAGAGTGGTGTCATCTGCATATCTGAGGTTATTGATATTTCTCCCGGCTATCTTGATTCCAACTTGTGTTTCTTCCAGTCCAGCATTTCTCATGATGTACTCTGCATATAAGTTAAATAAACATGGTGACAATATGCAGCCTTGACGTACTCCTTTTCCTATTTGGAACCAGTCTGTTGTTCCATGACCAGTTCTAACTGTTGCTTCCTGACCTGCATACAGATTTCTTAAGAGGCAGATCAGGTGGTCTGGTATTCCCATCTCTTTCAGAATTTTCCATAGTTTATTGTGATCCACACAGTCAAAGGCTTTGGCATAGTCAATAAAGCAGAAATAGATGTTTTTCTGGAACTCTCTTGCTTTTTCCATGATCCAGCGGATGTTGGCAATTTGATCTCTGGTTCCTCTGCCTTTTCTAAAGCCAGCTTGAACATCAGGAAGTTCACGGTTCACATATTGCTGAAGCCTGGCTTGGAGAATTTTGAGCATTACTTTACTAGTGTGTGAGATGAGTGCAATTGTTCGGTAGTTTGAGCACTCCTTGGCATTGCCTTTCTTTGGGATTGGGATGAAAACTGACCTTTTCCAGTCCTGTGGCCACTGCTGAGTTTTCCAAATTTGCTGGGATATTGAGTACAGCACTTTCACAGCATCATCTTTCAGGACTTGGAATAGTTCCACTGGAATTCCATCACCTCCACTAGCTTTGTTCGTAGTGATGCTTTCTAAGGCCCATTTGACTTCACATTCCAAGATGTCTGGCTCTAGGTCAGTGATCACATCATCATGATTGTCTAGGTCTTGAAGCTCTTTTTTGTACAGTTCTTCTGTGTATTCTTGCCACCTCTTCTTAATATCTTCTGCTTCTGTTAGGTCCACACCATCTCTGTCCTTTATCGTGCCCATCTTTGCATGAAATGTTCCTTTGGTATCTCTGATTTTCTTGAAGAGATCCCTAGTCTTTCCCATTCTGTTGTTTTCCTCTATTTCTTTGCATTGATCACTGAAGAAGGCTTTCTTATCTCTTCTTGCTATTCTTTGGAACTCTGCATTCAGATGTTTATATCTTTCCTTTTCTCCTTTGCTTTTTGCTTCTCTTCTTTTCACAGCTATTTGTAAGGCCTCCCCAGACAGCCATTTTGCTTTTTTGCATTTCTTTTCCATGGGGATGGTCTTGATCCCTGTCTCCTGTACAATGTCACGAACCTCATTCCATAGTTCATCAGGCACTCTATCTATCAGATCTAGGCCCTTAAATCTATTTCTCACTTCCACTGTATAATCATAAGGGATTTGATTTAGGTCATACCTGAATGGTCTAGTGGTTTTCCCTACTTTCTTCAATTTCAGTCTGAATTTGGCAATAAGGAGTTCATGGTCCGAGCCACAGTCAGCTCCTGGTCTTGTTTTTGCTGATTGTATAGAGCTTCTCCATCTTTGGCTGCAAAGAATATAATTGATCTGATTTCGGTGTTGACCATCTGGTGATGTCCATGTATAGAGTCTTCTCTTGTGTTGTTGGAAAAGGGTGTTTGCTATGACCAGTGCATTTTCTTGGCAAAACTCTATTAGTCTTTGCCCTGCTTCATTCCGTATTCCAAGGCCAAATTTGCCTGTTACTCCAGGTGTTTCTTGACTTCCTACTTTTGCATTCCAGTCCCCTATAATGAAAAGGACATCTTTTTTGGGTGTTAGTTCTAAAAGGTCTTGTAGGTCTTCATAGAACCTTTCAACTTCAGCTTCTTCGGCGTTACTGGTTGGGGCATAGACTTGGATTACTGTGACATTGAATGGTTTGCCTTGGAAACGAACAGAGATCATTCTGTCATTTTTGAGATTGCATCCAAGTACTGCATTTTGGACTCTTTTGTTGACTATGATGGCTACTCCATTTCTTCTGAGGGATTCCTGCCCACAGTAGTAGATATAATGGTCATCCGAGTTAAATTCACCCATTCCAGTCCATTTTAGTTCGCTAATACCTAGAATGTCGACATTCACTCTTGCCATCTCTTGTTTGACCACTTCCAATTTGCCTTGATTCATGGACCTGACATTCCAGGTTCCTATGCAATATTGCTCTTTACAGCATCGGACTTTGCTTCTATCACCAGACATATCCACAGCTGGGTATTCTTTTTGTTTTGGCTCCATCCTTTCATTCTTTCTGGAGTTATTTCTCCACTGATCTCCAGTAGCATATTGGGCCCTTACTGACCTGGGGAGTTTCTCTTTCAGTATCCTATCATTTTGTCTTTTCATACTGTTCATGGGGTTCTCAAGGCAAGAATACTGAAGTGGTTTGCCATTCCCTTCTCCAGCGGACCACACCCTGTCATATCTCTCCATCATGACCCGCCCATCCCAGGTTGCCCCTCGGGCATGGCTTAATTTCATTGAGTTAGACAAGGGTGTGGTCCTTGTGTGATTAGATTGACTAGTTTTCTGTGAGAATGGTTTTAGTGTATTTGCCCTCTGATGCCCTCTTTCAAGACCTACTGTCTTACTTGGGTTTCTCTTACCTCGGGCGTGGGGTATCTCATCCCGGCTGCTCTTGGCTGCTCCCGGCCAGCGAAGCACAGCCATCGCACCTTACCTTGGACGAGGGGTCTCTCCTCACCGCCGCCCTTCCTGACCTCGGTCGTGGGGTAGCTCTTCCTGACCTGAAGAAGACTGCTTTCTCACTGTGTCCTCACATGTTTATTTATAGTAGTAACTTAAACCATCTCTCTCTTTTTCCTAGTTAACTTGGCTAGATGTTTGCCAATTTAAAAAATAAAATTTTTTAACTTTTGGTTTTGTTCATTTTCTCTATTTTCCTATCTTCAATTTTATTCACTGATGCTTTAATTTTTATTATTTATTTGCTTATGGATTTAATTTTCTCTTCCTTTTCTAGAACCATGAGGTGGAAGCATAGATTATTTTAAACCTTTCTTTATTCAATGGTATAAATTTTCCTCAGTGCACTACATCTACACATCTACTACTCACTGCATCTACACATTTTGATACTTTATATTTTCTTTGTTTAAAGATATTTTTTGGAGATTTCTTCTTTGATCCATGCTTATTTATGTGTTGTTCAATATTCAAGTAGTTTTAAGTTTTTCATGTACTATTCTTTTATTGGTCTCTGCTGCTGCTGCTGCTAAGTCGCTTCAGTTGTGTCCAACTCTGTGCGACCCCATAGACAGCAGCCCACCAGGCTCCCCCGTCCCTGGGATTCTCCAGGCAAGAACTCTGGAGTGGGTTGCCATTTCCTTCTCCAATGCATGAAAGTGAAAAGAGAAAGTGAAGTCTATCAGTCGTATCCGACTCCTAGTTAACTCCATTTTGTTATAAAAGCATAATTTGTGTGATTTCCATATGATATTTGATAAAACGTGTTTTATACTTAGAATGTGGCCTATTTGGTGAATGTTCAACATGAGCTTGAGAAGAATATGCGTGCTGCTTTTGTTAGATTATGAATTCTATAAATCTCAATTGGATCCAAGTAAGTGGTAATATTGCATCGTTCAACTTTGCCTTTACTGATTTTCTGACTCTTGGTTCTGTCCACTGATGGTAAAGGGATACTCAAGTCTCTAACTATAATAAGAAATGCATCTATTTCCCCTTGCAGTTCTATCAGTTTGCAGGTGCATGCACATTATAGAATTGCTATGTCTTCGTAGAGGCCTGATCCTTTTGTTATGTACTTCCCTTTTAAAGTTTATGATAATTTTCCTTGCTCTGATATCAGCACTTAGTACAGCTACTTCACTTTCCTTTTGATTGGTGTTAGGATGGTATATCTGCAGAAGGCATGGCAACCCACTCCAGTATTCTTGCCTGGAAAATCTCATGAACAGAGGAATTTGGTGGGCTACAGTCCATGGGGTCGCAAAGAGTCATACATGACTGAGAGATTAATACTTTCAACTTTCAATTTTCAGGATGGTATGTCTTCCTCTAATTCTTTCATTTCTTCTGTGTCTCCATATCTAAAGTGGGTCTGTTTGAGACCCATGCAAGACAGGGGTGAAAGGAATATTCACAACCTAGGTGCTTTTCAGCAAAATCAGTGCCTCATCCATGATGTCACAGAACATGTCATATACTGGCATGCTATGTGTCAGACACAGACACAGAGGAAGAGGGAGAGGGAACCTGGAGCTTCCAAAATAGATGAGGAATAAGAGAGTTATAAAAGGACAGAAAACAAAAATTATTTTGTAATGCTTTTACAGATCGAGAATTTATATTTTACGGTCTCTCAATGAGCTTTTGAGAAAAGAATAGAGCAGAAAGTTCAACTACCCTCAGTCCTGTGTCCCCAAGTTTCTGGCTAATTGTGGTCACATGCTACTTGGGTCTGGGCCCCATTGCATCTATCAGGCCAGATGAGTGTCCAGGGGTTTTCCAGTGATCCCATGAAAGTGAAAGTGAAGTTGCTCAGTCGTGTCTGACTCTTTGCGACCCCGTGGACTGTAGCCCATCAAGCTCCTCCGTCCATGGGATTCTCCAGGGAAGAATACTGGAGTGGGTTGCCATTTCCTTCTCCAGGGGATCTTCCCAACCCAGGGATCGAAACCAGGTCTCCCACATTGCAGGCAGACGCTTTAACCTCTGAGCCACCAGAGAGTCATGGAAAATGCACAACAGAGTAGGAATGGACCTCAGAGATGACTATAAAAAGCCCTATATTTTATAATTTAGGAGACTGAGCACATAATTAAAAGTATTTTGGCTAATTCTTAGTCTCCAAAGAGGATGAACTGATTGGGGGAATAAAGAGTGGAAGACAAGGTCTCAGATGTTTGGGTGTTCGAGGGCTGGTTTGATTCGTTTTATTCTAGAAATATAATTTGCAGTGCTTTCCAGAGAGGCAGCTTTCCAAGAGGTTACAAGGAAAGTGCATTCAGGTGATGCAGCTGGGGCTCTCAGTGTCCTGCTGTTGTTGTTCAGTCACTCAGGTGTGTCCAGCTCTTTATGACTCCATGGACTGGAGCACACTAGGCGTCCCTGTCCATCACAACTCCCGGAGCTTGCTCAAACTCATATCCATCGAGTTGGTGATGACATCCAACTGTCTCATTCTCTGTAGCTCCCTTCTCCTCCTGCCCTCAAATTTTCCCAGAATCAGGATCTTTTCCAATGAGTCAGCTCTTTACATCAAGTGGCCAAAGTATTGGAGCTTCAGCTTCAGCATCGTTCCTTCCAATGAATATTCAGGGTTGATTTCCTTTAGGATTGATTAGTTTGATTTCCCTGCTGTCGAAGGGACTCTTAAGAGTCTTCTCAGCACTGCAATTTGAAAGAATCAATTCTTCAGCGCTCAACCTTCTTTATGGTTCACCTTTGACATCTGTACATGACTATTGGAAAATCATATTATTGGAAAATCTTTGACTATACAGATCTTTATTGGCAAAGTGATGTCTTTGCTTTTTAATACTGTCTAGGTTTGTCATTGGAGAGGGCAATGGCACCCCACTCCAGTACTCTTGCCTGGAAAATCCCATGGACGGAGGAGCCTGGTAGGCTGCAGTCCATGGGGTCGCTAAGAGTCAGACATGACTGAGCGACTTCACTTTCTCTTTTCACTTTTATGCATTGGAGAAGGAAATGGAAACCCACTCCAGTGTTCTTGCCTGGAGAATCCCAGGGACGGGGAAGCCTGGTGGGCTGCCGTCTATGGGGTCACACAGAGTCGGACACGACTGAAGTGACAGCATAGCATAGCATAGGTTTGTCATAGCTTTTCTTCCAAGGAGCAAGTGTCTTTTAACTTCATGGCTGTAGTCACCATCTGTAGTGATCTTGGAGCCCAAGAAAATAAAGCCTACTAATATTTTCACTTTTTCCCTGTCTCTTTTCCATGAAGTGAGTTCTAGTCTAATTCAAACCCTCCCCATGCACTTTAGGAAACACAACCATTTCTCTTTGAATACCAATTGGGTCTGACAGACACAGGATAGATCCAGCCAGATTCTCTCTTCCTCCCTCCCTCCCTCCCTCCCTCCTTATTTCTATTTTCCTTTAATGGTGCCCACTGATGTAGTTTTTCTCTGAATCCCAGCAACAGGATTGAAGAGCCCCATGTCTTCATGGCCCTTTTTGCTCTGAGCTATTTAAATTCCTTAATTCTAACAGCCTTAGGAAAAAAGACCTTCTATAAGGTTTAATCAGTTTACCAGGTTTCACTGCTTGTCTGCATGTGGGCTGGCATCCCAACCCCATGGGTTCTCAGTGGGACCTGGCCTTCCAGTTGATGGCATTTTTTCTCCTTAGCACCCACACAGGAGGGCTGAGCAGGATTCCTGCATTTCTGTCTCCTTCTACACTATACTCTGTCAATGCTCATCAGCTGGGTTTAGGCTGGGGATACATGTCAATCACAGTGACAATCAATTTTTAAGAAAACATCACAACCACTGTGTTCTTAACAACAATAAGGGGGTTCGGAAATAATGCATGAGGGAGGTTTTAAGGTAAGAGGGTACGGTAAAGTCAGAAAATATTTCCACATTTACTTCCCCCTAAGTAGCTTTCCATGTTTGTTTGAATTTGGTGACATTCTATTTGTCTCTGGTATCCAAGGCCAAGGTAGTGTTTTCTTAGGTAAACCAGAGAAACTGCTTTTCCACAGAACCGTGCTTATTAATCAGGAGTTTACGTGCCTTGCTGACTTCCCAGGGGCCAGTCTGAGGCAGAAGCAGGATAAGATTGCCCGGTGCTACCAAGTGTGAGGGCCTTTCTGGCTGACTTCCATGGCTGCCCCAGGGCCCAGCTTCTAACTCTTATCCACCATTTGGCACTACTTTGACCCAGGCCACCTCAACCGGCCAGAAGCATATTTCTGTCTAAGGAAGGACACAGAAGGCAGATCACAACTATGAATTTTATGATGTGCTTTATGGTTTCCAAGCCATTTAAAGCTCTTAATTTCCTTTGATCTTTGCATTAGTTTTTGCTTTAGAGAAGAAATCATTGTCCACCTTATATTTCCCAGATGAAAATGAAATCACTCACAGCATAACTGATTTGCCCAAGGCCCCACTGGAGACAATTAAGCTGGGGTTTGGATTCAGTTTGCTCTGAGTCCAGTTCCTGTGACCTGTCCTAGAGGCACTGAATGCTGCTCCCTCACTCCTGAGCATGTGCTCTGTTTTGGGGGGGATAGGCCCATTCTTCTTTCTTTCCTTCCCCCTCCCCCTCTGGACAATTTCAGGCCCGAGGAATAGCACAGAGGCGGTAGCTGGCTGGGGAGTTGGTCAGGCTTGCTCTGAACTTCAGGCTCAGCTTCTCATTCTCTGGAGGCCTGAAGGTAAATTTTTGTAGAAGTGAAGTAAAGAAAATAAACAACTCTGTCCTGGCCAATTGTTCTCCAAGGCACATTCGCTTTCCTAAAAGACAAAAATATGACATTAGTTACCTGCTCAGGTGGTGACTGTGTCTCGCAAGGACTGAAACCTTGTACCACGTCTTAAAAAACCTGAGCAGAGTGAGAGCCTGATAGGCCCTGGCCTTTATGCAGTTGGCTTATTTCATGGCAACCACCTTGTAAACCTAAGCCCAGGTAAGTGAATCTACAATCGCACAGCTCAGTGCTTTCAGGGGTCAGGATGGCAAGGCACAGGGTGTGGGTGCAGGCTGTGGACAGAACAACAGAGGGGCTGGGTTGACCTACAAACAGCATCTAGCCTAAAGTCGTTCAAAAATCCATTAGGAAATGATGATGACAAAAACAGACAAAATTCTGTTTTAATATTTTTCAATCATTATAAAAAAAAACTGTTGAGAAGTATAAGAAAGTGAACATCAGATCAAGGCTTCTCAAATATGAGGCATCTTCTCTCTACATCACATTTCCGTCCATCGTGACTAGGAATCTCCCTGCCAGGGGTTCCCTGTGCAGGGCTGACCCCATCTCAGCTCACCTCTGCACCATCTTTTCCAGGCTTCCCCCAGGCCTTCCCTTCACGATGCTCTCCTCCCTACTTGGGCTACAATACCCTACTCGGATCTCCATTATCTCTCTTATGGGTGTTTTAATAACTTACTTTCTCACTAATTAATACATGTTCACTGCAAAAATGAAAAAAAAAAAGTCTGAGAAGTATAAAGATATAAAAGATGTTTGTAATCCGATAATCCAGACAAAAAACGCTTGTTAACATTTGACATATTTCCTCATTGTCTTTGTAAAGATTCTCCTGCACACCCATCACTGGGATTACTCTCTGTAGTTAATTCTGGGCATTGCTATTGTTACTTTGGTTTCTCCCCATGTCATGAAATATTCTTCAAAAACAGTTATTGTAGGTATGCCTCAATTTTGTCCTCTGCTTATAAGCAGTTGTTGAAAAATAAGACTAGAGAATATCTGAAAATGTGTTTAATAAATCAAGATATGCTTCAGAATTATGTCCTTTTTATATAATTTTGTGCCTGTATGTCTGTGTTTCCCACTAGCAGTTTCTAATCATCTCTGTTCCCCTCTCTCTGATCTCTTTACGCATCACTAATAGAACAATGAGGACATCAGTTAAAAACACAGCAAAGGAAGAAATTTGTTCAAATGGTACCAAGCCAGCTGTATTGTAAATACTGAAAATTATCCTCGAGTAATCCAGATTTGTGACAAAACTGGACCCACAGAGTCAGGATCCAGATTTACAGTGTTGGTTTCATCAGTAACCAGTTCTGGGCTATGAGTAAATATTCTCACCAACCTAAACCATTTTCAGTTATCAAACTTGTAAAATAATCTCCTAACTGTGCTAGGTGGCTGGACAAGGATACGAGTAATACAGGAGATATGAATTTGATTTTAAAATCATGAAAAGGAGGGCTACTTGATTCTACAACTTCATTCTGGACTACAGGAAATGTGGACCTTCTCCTTGGTGCTCTCTCTAAATAACTAGATCAATCACCTCACTAGGAACGAGAGAATTGGTCTAGGGTTTCTGAAAAAAGGTCTTTCTCTTCTGGTCTCCTATGATCCAGTGATTACTTTGAAAAATGAGGACTCAGTCTCTTGTCTTCATGAAGATGTCTGCTGCTTTGCTGCATCAAGAGGGAAACACTTAAATGAAGAAAAAAAAATATGTTTGCAGTGATACCTGTGCCATCTGGCCTGACTGTGTGTGTGTTCTAATTCCACATCTAATCGCCTCTCCAAGAGAAGGGAGGGAGCTCTCCACACCCCATTCTTCAAGGAAGCTTTCTTTACAAAGTGCTGGATCAAGAGTGAGTCAAAGCAACTGTGCCCCAGATGGGAGTGTGGTGGGAAAAACGTAATAGTAGTGTTGACTTTTCGATCAGAGCATTTTTCAGGCTTCTGTTTCCTACTCTGTTTAGGTAGGCTGCGTTCTGCCACATCTGAGGAAAACCCCAAGTTGCTCACCTTCTCTGAATTTCGTTCTTCTCAGGCAGAAAGAGGGATATTACCTGATTGCAATACTTGTTCCAATCTCCCCCCTCTCCCTGTACCCACATCATCTGCAATGTGATTCCATAGCCCTTCCCATAAAAGCTGTGCTATTTCCCCTTTCCCTTGAACTGGGGCTCACAGTGTGACCTGCGTGGGCCCCAGAATGCAGTGGGAGTGATGGTCGGCAGTTCCCAGCCTGGCCCTCAGGAGGCCCTGTGTGCTTTTCTCCCTCCTGGGTCTTATCATCTGCATGTATACCAGCTGGGGTTAGCTTGCTGGAGGAGGAATCTTGGAAAAGAGCCCCACTAAGATCAGGCAAGAGCCCAGCTAAGATCAGGCAGCTCCCAGCTCAATTGTAGGCTTCGGGCAACAATGCACACTTACTGTTTTATGTCACTGAATTTACCACCTTTGTCATACAGCAATGTAGCAATTGATACATATGACATGAACTTGGTGAATCTTAAAATGGAAGGGCCTTTAAGTAAATAAATGTGTTACATTCTAATTGTGTTAGGGAGCACACTAGATTAGAACTTCATACATAACCAAGGAGGACCTACTGTATAGCTCAGGGAAGTATACCAATATTTTGTAGTAACTTGTAAGGGAAAAAAAAACTAAAATAACAACAAAAAATGGTGTGTGTGTGTATACATATATATATATGTATACACACACACACACATATATATACTTATAAATATATATGTATAACTGAATCACTTTGCTCTACTACTGAAAGTAACACAATATTGTAAATCAACTCTACAAAAAAAATTTAAAAGAACAGCAAATGAGTCTTAGGCTGTTTTCTGCCAATTCCTTGGGCACATGACCTTGGACAAGAAACGGCTTTCTCTAGATCCTAATTTCTATACCTTGGGAAAGGAAATACTGGTTTTTTTCCTGTCAAACTGTTAATAACTGGATTGCTGTACATATTAAATAAAATAATTTCCTTGCAAATAAAATCTGTAATTAGAAGGGTATGTTAAAACTCTCACAACAACAAAAACTTAAGGAGAATAATTATAACACTTAAAACAGCTAAAACTTTGTACTATAATAGGAAACCTGAAGCTCTTGTAGACAGGAAGACTGGAAGGTTTTCTTACATCTCATTTCTGCTTTGAGATTAGAAAGTGACTTGCCCAATGTGAGCAAAGGTGGCACAGAACTGGAGAGGAAATTGGATCTAATTGAATGAGTTCAGATGCATTCAGGACAGTGTCCTACAGCAGGAAAGCCTGGGCTCTGGATCATGCCTAAGCTAAGCTAAGCATGGGGTCAAATTCCAGACCCTTCCTCTCTGTGTCTTTGTGGCATGATCAGCAAAATTATACTGTCACAGAAAAGTATTCGGTATTTAATTTAACTTAATGATAAGAAAACTACTATGAATTTCAGAATGTCAACTCAGTGTAGCATTTAGTTATTATTTTAGGAGATATTGTTAGGAAGAGGCACGGGCATTAGTATTGGATAAACCTGCATAACAGTCAGTTCTAGGACTGCCCCCATGACTTTTATGAGTGTATATTCCATAGTCGACCCTGCTAAACTTCAGTTACTTTCCTTATACCCAAAGTGGCTATTCAAATTTGAACCTTAGAAGGTTACAGGAGAACAAATTGTTCATGAGAGTTGGATGGTATTTATGTCCACTGAATCATTTTTCATATCCTCAGGACTGAATACTTTACACATAACAGGTGCTCAAGAAACATTTATAGAATTAAGGATTTGGGAAATTATTTGAAACAATCTCAACAAAATACATAACTCGTTATCTGGTACATACAAAGAATTTTGTTACTCATTTCATAGTTATGAGTTAAAACATTTGGAGCTTTTGGAACTGGCTGCCTTGGAAACATGAGAGAGAGTTTCCCTGCATTCTCTTTCATACATTTCAGGTTGTGCACCATGTGAATGATGTAACTATATTTGTAAGGAGTTATTAGAGTTTAAAAAGGCAAAATTTAAAAAGACCTCTTCAGGAAGATCTTAAAGAGTAGAATCTCATCTACTTAAGTCCATGGCACCAAGTCCCTTGTGATGCCCATAATGACAGACAAGCAGCTCCTTTACTGGCACCTCCCCCATCCTTTTTGTAGTAATTCACTTTACATTTTTGTGAGTGGGAGGCTCTAAAAAGATCTTGGAACACTCAAAACTCTACTCAGATGGTAAGGTTACCCACCCTTCTTTGTGGGTAACAGGAGGAGGCTAAGCTTCTGTCCCCAGTGTTGGCAGGGACAGAACAATGTGAAGCTGAAATCTCCATCAGAGTCAAGCCAGGGCTTAGGAAGCAACAGCATGAGTCCTGGGGATGCTCACTCCAGGGAATCTTGAGGTGCAACCACAGCAAGAGTGAGTCACGCTGGGCAGGGCTATCTGGAGACGTTCCAACTAAAGCAAAGCATCGCAAGGAGAAGAGTAGGCAAGGGCAGAGAGAGGAGTCCTGGGTTCCCACACGCTTATTTCTTGCTACTCACCTATTGAGAAAGGCAGAAAGGATTCCCTTTTCTTAAACTGTCCATTTTCCAGAAAATGCTCTGGATTGAACGTGTCGGGGGTGGCCCACTCTGCGGGGTCCCTGTGCAGTGCAGTCAGGTTAGTCATGACCAGGGTGCCCTGGAGAAAGCAGAAGAGATTCAGGCAAGACTTGACCCACACAACATACATGTGCAGACGGGCGGCAGCCCTCCAGCATACCCACACCTGGGCTGACCGCACCCTGAACTCCTTCAGCTTCACCAACCCACCACCTTCTGAGCCCAATCCCTAGCACTATTTTTTTTGCCTTGGGACAGCTTACAGTGATGGACTGGAATTGCCTGCTGGGAATTTATCAGGGAAGTGTGATTGCTCTTAGTGCAGAATGGATCTCTGCAGGGACTTGTCAGTGTAGAACTTGGGAGGGAACACATATGCATCAATGAACACGTATGAAACATATATGAATAATGTGACAGTGGGCAGGTAGTTCTAGACCAAAACTGACCCAGCTGCTTACTCAAGTGGTAACTATGGCAGTTTGTCCAACATGAAAAATGTCTCAGTTGCCTACGTTTCTCACATTCTCTTTCCTCAATTATCTAGTAAATTGCACAGAAAGTTTAATAATAGAATAAGGTCACCAAGTGGAAGAAACCACTATCCTTCCTGGTACGCAGCAAGAAACTCAGAAGTCCTCCTTAACGCCTCCCTTGCCTTCCTTCTGCCTTCGTCAGTCCTTCACTGGGCTGCTCGACTTTACTTGAGTTTTCTCTTGACTCTCTCACCTCCATTTTAGGTCCATCACTGCCTGGTCCAAGTTACTACCTTGGTTTCCCACACTCCTACACTAGTCCTAACTACATCTATATCCTTTCTTTCCCCTTCAATGTGCTGGACACATTGAAAGCTGAGTTAGCTTTGGACATGATTTAATTATGCCACTCCTATCCACCCACCATATTTGGACCTCAGTAGATACCCCTCAATGGCTTCCATCTCTCTTAGGTTATGGGCACATCACCTGCCCACCCTGAGTCACCATCCTTCTCCCTGCATGCTTACTGCATCAGGTCTCTTTCAGTTTCTCAGTTTGTCATTTGTTCTCAATATTTTCCAGGCCTCTGTATGGCAACTTCTGGGCATCCTCATGCCAATGAGTATCTGCTGGAGCTGCCTGTCTGAGTGTCTTTGTCCCTGCTGTGAGCTGTGCTGCCCGCTGCCTCTGCAGGTGACCCTCCAATACTAGCAGTAGGTCTGGTCCAGCCTCTTATGAGGTCACTGCTTTATTTGCCTGTGTGCTGGTGTGCACACAGTCCACCGTCTTGTGTGTGCTCTCCAAGACTGTCCTTTTTCCATCCAGCCCTGTGGAATTCCTGAGATCACAGTCTGCTCATCTTCATAGCTACATTCTCTGGGGGCTCCTCCTCCTGTTACCAGACCCCTAGGCTGGGATGCCTGCCTTGGGGCTCAGGATTTTCACTACTGTGGCAGAACTTCTGTAGTATAATTGTTTTCCAGTTGGCAGGTTGCCCACCTGGCAAGTAGGCTTCCCTGGTGGCTCAGACTGTAAAGAATCTACCTGCAATGTGGGAGACCTGGGTTTGATCCCTGGATTGGAAAGATCCCCTGGAAGAGGGAATGGGAGCCCACTCCAGTATTCTTGCCTTGAGAATCCTCATGGACAGAGGTGCTTGGCAGGTTACAGTCCTTGGTTACATGGTTACATGTCCACAAAGAGTGGACATGACTGAGCAATTAAGCACAACACCCGGTGGGTGTGGGAGCTGATTTTGTTGCAGTTCTACCCCTCCTGATATCTTGTGGTGGCTTCTTTGTCTTTGGATTTAGTGTATCTTTTAAAAATTTTATTTATTTTTAATTTAAGGATAATTGCTTTACAATATTGTGTTGGGTTTCTGCCGTACCTCAACATGTATCAGCTACAGTATACATATGTCCCTGCCCTCTTGATCCTCCCGCCCACCCCATCCTACCCCTCTGTGCTGTTATAGAGCACTAGTTTGAGCTCCCTGAGTCATACGGCAAATTCCCACTGGCTATCTATTTAGGGTGTATTTTCATATATATAAATTTATTTACTTTAATTGGAGGCTAATTACTTTACAATATTATAGTGGTTTTGCCATACATTGATATGAATCTGCTACAGGTGTACATGTGTTCCCTATCCTGAACCCCCCTCCCATCTCCCTCCCCATCCCATCCCTCTGGGTCTTCCCAGTGCACCCTCCCCGACGAGCACCCTGTATCATGCATCAAACCGGGACTGGTGATTTGTTTCACATATGATAATATACATGTTTCAATGCCATTCTCCCAAATCATCCCACCCTCGCCCTCTCCCAGAGTCCAAAAGACTGTTCTATACATCTGTGTCTCTTTTGCTGTCTCACTCTCCCCTCCTTTCTTGACCCCCCATACAGGGTTATCATTACCATCTTTCTAAATTCCATATATATGCATTAGTATACCGTATTGGTGTTTTTCTTTCTGGCTTACTTCACTCTGTATAATAGGCTCCAGAGTTATCCACCTCATTAGAACTGATTCAAATGTATTCTTTTTAATGGCTGAGTAATACTCCATTGTATACATGTACCACAGCTTTCTTATCCAAACACATGAAAAGATGTTCAACATCACTCATTATCAAGGAAATGCAAATCAAAACCACAATGAGGTACCATTTCATGCCAGTCAGAATGGCTGCTATACAAAAGTCTACAGGCAATAAAAGCTGGAGAGAGCGTGGAGAAAAGGGAACCCTCTTACACTGTTGGTGGGAATGCAAACTAGTACAGCCACTATGGAGAACAGTGTGGATATTCCTTAAAAAACTGGAATTAGGGTGTCTTTTTTGACAAGTTTTAGCAGTTTTGCTAATGGTTATTTAGCAGATCCCTGGAGAAGGAAATGGCAATCCACTCCAGTAATCTTGCCTAGAAAATCCCATGGACAGAAAGCCTAGTGGGGTACAGTCCATGGGGTCTTAAAAAGTCGGGCATGACTGAGCACCCAGTGGATAACTGTGATTTTTGTGTTTACATAAGAAGAGTTAAGCTGGTGTCCTTCTGTTGCATCATCTTGAACGAATCAACCAGGCCAGCTTTGTGGGACCTACATCTTACACAACTTGAGGATCGCTTTCACTGTGTATCCTTGGCCAAGTGCCTGGCTTTCCTCAGCATCCATTACCTCATCTTCTTTTCTCTTGCTTTCAGTCAGTTTCCCTTGCTAAGAGAGGGGTACATCCTGACCCTGGCAGCCAGGACTTCAGAGCTCCCATGCCGGGGCTTGCAGAGAAGCACTGCATATGACATCCTCCAGGGGGACTTTAGTTGCTACTAAAAGTCAGTGGAAGGAATCCCCACACTTCTCCATAATGGCTGTACCAATGTAAGAGGGTTCCCTTGTCTCCACACCTTGTCCAGCATTTACTGTTTATAGACTTTAATGGTGGCCATTCTGACCCATGTGAGATGATACCTCACTGTGGCTTTGATTTGCATTTCTCTAAAAATGAGTGATGTTGAGCATCTTTTCATGTGTTTATTAGCCATCTGTATGAGACGTGGGTTCGATCCCTGGGTCAGGAAGATCTTCTGGAGAAGGAAATGGCAACCCACTCCAGTACTCTTGCCTGGAAAATCTCATGGACAGAGAAGCGTGGTGGGCTACAGTCCACGGGGTCGCAAACAGTCGGACATGACTGAGCAAATTCATTTTCACTTTCATGTCTTCTTTTGAGAAATATCTGTTTAGTTCTTTGGCCCACTTTTTGATTGAGTTGTTTGTTTCTCTGATTTTGAGCTACATGAGCTGCTTGTATATTTTGGAGACGAATTCTTTGTCAGTTGTTTCATTTGCTATTATTTCCCCTCATTCTGAAGGCTGCCTTAACAACCTTGCTTATAGTTTCCTTCATTGTGGAAAAGCTTTTAAGTTTAGTTAGGTCCCATTTGTTTATTTTTATTTCCATTACTCTGGGAAGTGGGTCACAGAGGATCTTGCTATGATTTATGTCAGAGAGTGTTCTGCTTATGTTTTCCTCTAAAAGTTTTATAGTTTCTGATCTTACATTTAGATCTTTAATTCATTTTGAGTTTATTTTTCTGTATGGTGTTAGAAAGTGTTCTAGTTTCATTCTTTTACAGGTGGTTGGCCAGTTTTCCCAGCACCACCTGCTAAAGATATAGTCTTTCCTCCATTGTATATTTTTGCCTTCTCAAAGATAAGGGATCCATGGATTTATCCCTGGGCTTTCTATTTTGTTCCATTGATCTATACTTCTGTCTTTGGCCAGTACCATACTGTCTTGATGACTGTAGCTTGGTAGTATAGGCTTAAGTCAGAAAAGCTGATTCCTCCAGTTCCATTCTGCCATATGACCCAGCAATCCCACTGCTGGGTTACACTCAGAGGGTTACTCAAAATTAAAGAGACACATTTACTCCAATGTTCACTGCAGCACTGTTTACAATAGGTAGGACATGGAAGGAACCTAGATGCTCATTGGCAGATGAATGGATAAGAAAGTTGTGGTACTATACACAATGGACTATTACTCAGCTATAAAGAAGAACACATTTGAGTCAGTTCTAATGAGGTGGATGGAACTGGAGCCTATTATACAAAGTGAAGTAAGTCAGAAAGAGAAACACCAATACAGTATATTAATGCATATATATGAAATTTAGAAAGATGGTAATGACGATCCTATATGCAAGGCAGCAAAAGAGACACAGACATAAAGAACAGATATTGGACTCAGTAGGAAAGGTGAAGCTGGGATGATTTGAGAGAATAGCATTGAAACATGTATATCACCATACATAAAACACACACATGACCAGTGCAAGTTCGATGCATGAAGCCGGACACTCAAAGCTGGTGCCCTGGGACAACCCTGAGGGATGGGGTGGGGAAGGAGGTGGGAGGGGGTTCAGGATAGGGTGACACATGTGCACCTGTGGCTGATTCATGTTGATGTATGGCAAAAACCACAATATTGTAAAGTAATTATCTTCAAAATAAAATAAAATAAAATAAAAATCAGATTTAGTTGGCTCACTAGGTCTCATAGAACATTACATCAGAAAAAATCTGTTGGAATGAATCTTTTAAGTTAGGATAGTTCTTTGCAGTTAAATATATTGCTGTGAATATGCAAAGATCACCTGTGAAAACCTTTAGACCGCATATTTCACACATAAGATGGTCAATCAGCAAGAAAATCAAAAACACAGTTGCTGTAGGAATAACTGCATTTACAGGCTCTGTAGGGACAGAAACCATGGGGAGCCCACGGGAGATGCTCCTGTGTTTCTCCCTTGAGATCAACCTCAGGTTCCACATACAGAGGGACTCAGGCCAACTGCAATGCATCCACAGAGATGGACCAAAGTGGTGGGAAAGCAGACTGTGAATGTGCAGTGTGCAGAGAGGGCACTAGGGGGCACAGCAGAGCTGTCTGCTGAGATCCTAAGAGCGCAGGGCAGAGAGAGAGCAGAATTTCCTCTGTGAACGCAGGGAATTTAACAGAGAACCACTGAGAACAATTGCAGGGATACTCTTCTAAAGTCAAAGTAAAGCAACTCTTATAGACAGAACATAGTGTAGACAACAAAGATGAGCCTGGGACTCTGTTTCTGGAACCCAACTCTTGTCACTTTGTAACTGAGAATTCTTAAACAAGATTAATGACTCTCTGAGCCTGGATTTCAAATTTGTAAAATGAGGATAGCAGAATTATTCTGAGGATTGAATCGGACATTTTGAAAGAATCTATAGAGTCCCGACCGCTTTAGGAACCAAGGAAGCATTGATTTCCTTCTCCTCTTTTCTGTTATTTAATACTGCACAGGCTTGGATTCTTTTCCCTTTTGAGATAGTGCAATCAAGAGGCTGTAAGTTAACGATGGAAACAATACTTGTGGGGATATTATGTTAGAAACAGCAGTACTAATGTGATTTTGATTCAAGTGGTCCCACATGTCCCTCATAAATCAACATTTTCTGCCCCCAGGATTAAGAAGCAGAATTTTCCAACATAAGTCTGGCAGGTCCCTATCCTGTGAGAAGCTCTCCCAAGGCAAACAAAAGGATCTCTTAGCAAAGTCTGACTGAGAATTGCTGCAGCTGTATCCCCAGAGATACTCACAATCACGGAGTAAGAACACTGAGCAATCTTGTAGCAAAGAAAAGCCAGTCTTCATATAAACACATTTGACCTAGGAGTCCCCCTTCCCCTCCAGAACACCTATTAACATATATTTGAACTAATCTTGTAAAGATCCCAAATTAAAGAAAAAATCTATTATTCTACCAGCAAAAATACCTCTCCCCATAAGTGTTTCTCTAAGAGAAGAAAACATGTCACTTTTCAGTTGAGATTCACACCATTTAAAATATAAGCTTGGAGATCTGAGGCTGTGAGTGAGCCTCTAATTACCTTGACCAAGTGGTATCCATTCAGGGTGGTGTCCGCTGTCACCTCCCTGGGCACGTTCATGGGGACGATGTTCCCCATTCTCTGCATCTCGTGGATGACAGCGTTGGTGTAGGGCATGGACTCTCGAGAGGCCGTGCTCACCTTCTGTGATTGCCCGATCACCCTGTCGATCTCAGCTTGGACTTTTTCTGGGAAATAAGAGGAGGCTGTATTATTCTAATAGTCCATGCTTTTCCTTAAGCCTGGTTAAGCTAAGGAATGGAATAACTAGGATCAAAATGGCTAAAGCTATCGTGAGCGCTCCAGACTGCTCCCCAGGGAGGTATGTGAGTGGGAAGTGGGCCCTGGTGTGACACAAATCTGGTGCCAAACTCTTGCTCAACAACATTTCTGCTGCGAGCTCCTAAAGCTTGTTGAGGCTTAGTTTCGTCTTACTAGTGAGGATAAATCAACTTTCCTTTTAGGAACATTAAGATTTATAAGAACTGATTTACGGAAGCACTCTGACTTGGTCCAGGCACACACACTGATGTGCTCACCTTGGATTTTGGGGTTCAGGGCCATGAAAAGCAACCCCCAGCGCAGGGTGGTTGAACTTGTCTCTGTTCCAGCAAGGAAGAGGTCCAGGGTGCTGTAGATGAGGTTTTCGTCATCAAAACTTGAAGTAGCATTGCCTTTATGCTAGAAAGCATAGTGATTATTGACTTTTCAGATGATTCTAAGTTGCCACAGCACAGGGGGCTTCACCCAAGAGAGAACAGGGAAGGAAACATCCCTTCCCCCCAGGAGAAATGACTTTCCCTTTAGGCATCCCAGGATGCAGAGACTTATTACTGCAGTATCATTATCATCCTCTGGCTCAAGTGCTGGAAGCTTTTGTTAGTTTTGGTGGATGGAAATGGGTCAATTGATTTATTTTACTACCATAATTTTGGAGAATCTATTAATATCCTGGGTCTTGTGGTAAAAAATCTGCCTGCCAATGCAGAAGACATCAGAGACACCGGATTGATCCTTAGGTTGGGAAGATCCCCTGGAGTAGGAAATGGTAACCTGTTCCAGTATTCTTGCCTGCAAAATACCATGGACTGTAGCCCACCATACTCTAGAAAAATTCCTTGGACTATAGCCCACCAGACTCCTCTGTCCATGTAGCCCAGTGGGCTATACCCATGGGACCACAAGAGCTGGACAAGACTAAGCAACTGCGCACACAAACACATACACACATGTTATCTCACTGGAAAAACAGCTTTCAGCTCCTACATTAGCCATAGCATTCACTATGTGTACAACTTGATCAAGTTCCTAAACCACTAAACCTGTTTATAACTGGGGTGTAGCTCAGTGGTAGAGCTTGTGCTTAGCATGCACGAGGCCCTGGGTTCAAGTCCCAGCTCCTCCACGGCTTTAATCTCAGCCCTGAACTAAGGCCCACAGCTTATTTGGGCTTTCCTGGTGGCTCAGATAGTAAAGAATCTGACTGAAATGCAGGAGACTGGGGTTTGATCCCTGGGTCAGGAAGAGCCCCTGGAGAAGGAAATGGCAACCCACTCCAGTATTCTTGCCTGGAGAATTTCATGGACAGAAGAGCCTGGCAGGCTACAGTCCAGGGGGTTGCAGAGTTGGACACAACTGAGTGACTAACACACACACACAAATCTGTCTATATTTCAATTGCCTTTTCCATAAAATAGAAATAACAATATTCACCCATTAAGTGGCATTATGGATTATGTGAGTAGGAAATGGCATATAACAAATCCTCAACAAATGCTTTTACTGATACCAGAAACAATAAAATGCATTTCACTAAAGTACAATCCTCACACTTCCCCAGTTAAACATCTCTGATTCCAACAGCCATTCTAAATGGCACTCCAGCATCTTTACCACCTTCCTCCAGAAGCTTCAATGAGTCAGTGTTGCCCTGTGTGCCGTCCACAACTGCACACCTCATAGCAAGTGAGGTCTCCTCCTTTCAGGAGGAATCAATGCTTCTATGTTATAACAAGAAGGTGAAATAGAGGAGACAGAAAAAATGTGTCGTTCTTTCAACTCCTGGGAAGGAATAAACAATCTAATGAGTCCAAAATGCAATGGTGAACATTAACCAGGGGATCAGAGAATGAGATGGCTGGATGGCATCACTGACTCGATGGACGTGAGTCTGAGTGAACTCCGGGAGTTGGTGATGGACAGGGAGGCCTGGCGTGCTGCGATTCATGGAGTCACAAAGAGTCAGACACGAGTGAGCGACTGAACTGAGCTCACCATGTTAAAGGATAGACATCCAATTTGGCCTTTTTCCTGCTTTTTGCAAATAATACTGAAAAGTGGATGACATGTGGATGAGGGAGGAAGGCAAAAGTCCCTCCCACTTGAAGCTAAACTCTGGGCATCAGACTCAATTTCACTTTTGTGTTCTGTACTGGGGAGCTTGAGAAAAGTGTAGGAGACTGGTATTGACAAGTAAGAATAAAACAATGCCTCTTTTTCCTTTGTGTACAGGTCTCTCACATATGAGTAAAGGATAGAATAGACTACTGAAGGCAGTATTTGGTCTTTCCAAAGATTTCAAGTCAAATGGGCTACCCAGGGAGAAAATCTGCCTGAAATGTAGGAGACGTGGGGAGATCCTCTTGAGAATGAAATGGCTACCCTCTCCAGTATTCTTGTTTGGGAAATTTCATGGACAGAGGAGCCTGGTGGACTACAGCCCATGAGGTCACAAAGAGTTGGACATGACTTAGTGACTGAGCATGCACACAAGCCAAATACTCTTTAAGCAATGTCTTTATTTCTAATTGTATCATCAATTCTGAGTTAATGATATTCATACACACTATGAAATATTGCCTCTGTTTTTTCTCCCCTGTGATAGATTGAATAATGACTCAAAACATATGAATGTGCTAATCTCTGGAATGGGTGAATACTTTTTTGACAGATGGAGCTTTGTAGATATGATGAAGTTAAGGATCTTGATACGGGAGGATTATTCTAGATTATCCCAGTGTACCGTTATAGTAACAAGAGTCTATAAGGGGAAGTAAGTAGAACATAAAGAGAAGATGTGAGGATGGGGGCAGAGAAGAAGCTACACCAATGGTTTCGAAGATGGAGGAAGGGGCCCTGGCTGTTTTCGGCCCCCAAGTTTGTGGTGATTTGTTACAGCAGCAATAAGAAACCAGAATCCCCGCCCCCACCATGTGCTCTTTAAGAACACTCCTCAGGGAAACACCCAGGTTCACTCACCTTTTCTATCTCCTGGAGGTAAGCATCAATGAAGTCTCTTGCTTCAGCAGGATTCCAGTCTTTCCTGTGGTTTTCAACCACCTTAGCAACAAACATTTTCAGTTTCTTCCATTTACGAAAGAGAGTGTGGTGGGATCCCGGAAGGAAATCCATTATTCTTGGAAAGGCATTGTAGAGCTGATGGAGAAAATGAAACAGTCAAGTGGACAAGGGGGTGAGACAGTGTTCCACAGTCTTGTCTCCTCTTTACTTACACTTGGCCCTTGGCGTCACCCTTGCCTCGTCTTCTCTGCCTTAATCCTCTTCTTTCCCCTCTGGCCTCCATCAAAATATGGCCAGTTTTGAACCATTTCTCACTACTCTATGCATTTTTCAGTTTAGTAAAAATCACCACCATTTCTTACCTGGATTCTGTAAAGCCTCCAACACATTTCACGATTCTCTCCTTAACCCCCTTCCCAGTCTTTCTTCTACTGAGCAGCCTGGGGGATCCTTTAACAGTTTAATAGATTGTTTTACTGTTTATTCCTCAATATTCTGGTGACTTTTGAAGATGTTTAGACAAATTCTACACCCTTCTCCTGGCCTGGAGCTCTACGTGTCCTGACTCCTCACCCTCGTGTCCCTTCCTCTGCTGTCACTCACTGCCATCTTAACTCTCTCTTAGTCTTTCTAGTCCATCCCTATTGGTCTCTGTGATAACATCAAGGATGACAATATTTAGTCCTTTGTATTTGCTATTCTTTCAATCGCAATTGGTCTTCCTCTGGAATCTGTATAACACTAGCCTTTTATTTCATTCATCATGATAATCCTCTAAGTAGCAGCATCACTGGAACCCTTTCTCCATTCCCTTAATTTTGTTTTATTTTTTTTCATGGCAATTGTCTCTAGCATATGAGTGTGTATTTGTGTGTGTGTGTGTGTGTGTGTGTGTGTGTAATACCACTGTCTAGCTAGCTAGCCATCTATGTTAAAAATAGATATGTATTTGATTATCTGCCCATTATGATGTATTCTCCATGTGGGTAAGATATTTTTAATAAAATTAAGTGACTTTTAGATATATTTTATCTAATACTTTCTAGTATAAAATTGATAGCACAACATAATGGAAAATTTCCTTGACTTACAATGAAACAGACATGGGTTTGACTATTAGCTCTGCTGCTTTCACAAATTTGGGGGACAATAATAATGATGATAATGATGGTGATGTAATCTGTCATCACATTGGGGCACCAGGGTTATTTTCATGACCAAATTACATGAGATCATTAGTGCACCTAATGGAGAGTCAGAAAATGGATAGGAAAAACTCAAAAGTGATGGCAATGTTATGTTTTTCAAGGAAAAAAGCACAAGTGCATACATGGTTTGTCATGTAAAGTTTTGTACTTTACATGAGTGTTGGAAGTTTTCTTTGTCCATAGTAAATATTAAACAATATTACCCAAAAACAGTAAAATCAACAGATTGATTTCAAATAAGCTTGTGTTGAAAAAGACTAGATTTCAGCTAAAAAGGAAAGAGTGACTCCATCTCATCTGATTCTGACATCAACCCAATATTTTTTTCAAGACATGAAATGTGAACTGTTTTACCTGGCAGCACACTGATGCCTGAATACACAAGACCTCATCCAGCAGCCTCAGCAGCTCCTGGAACTGATCATCCTTGTAGTCAAACCGCTCCCCGAAGGTGATGGAGCAAATAATATTGGAAACGGCATTGTTGACTATGAAGTGAGGGTCAAAAGGCTGTCCTGGAGGCAGGAGAAGAGATGGAGCCTTCAGATAGGTTTCTTTCTCATTCCACTAAAAGTCTACTCTATATGATGTATGACATAAAGACGATAGAACCACCACCAGGACTATGACCCTAGGACCCTACAAAGTGCTAGTATTAGGACAGACATGTAGGTATTGATGAGCTTCTGGTTAGTGAAAGCATGAACCACAGTCCCTGCATCTGTCCTACGATCGCCTCACCGTTCTCCTCTCCTATTGCCTGGATGAGGTAGGTGACCTCTTCCTGAATGCGTTCCTCTAAGCTCTTCCTTCCTAAACCGAAGTTCCTCAGAGTTGTCAGGGTGAATCTTCTTTGCTCTTTCCATACCTGGCCATTGGACCTGATCAAGCCTGGGAAAATGAATACAATGTTATGAAAAGCAAGGCAACAAGGTCCATGGGTGATAATGTATCAGATGGAAGTAAGGAGAAGCACTTTAAGGCACTTGAAAATTATTCAGAGAAATAATCCCTAAGCAATGGATATAATGGCTTGAATTTACTGATTGCTTGTAATGCTGGGCACATTAGCATTTTTAATGCATTATGTAATTTAGTACTCATGGAATCTCTCTGATTTAAATGTAACCATTACTGCCAAAAAAGCCTCCCAATTTTGATGATGAGAAAAATGAGTCTCAAAGGATAAATCACATTCTAAAAGGTCATAGAGTTAGTACACACTGAACATGCATTCAAATTCAAGTCTGCCTGACTCCAAAACCCACACTTTGATTACTTGTCACATAACTACATTTAAGAATTTGCTATGCTACATATTAAGTATGAATTTATGGATTAGACAAAATCAATACTCATAAGGACAAAAGACCTTAAAAAGATAAATAAATCACCCAATAAAACAAAGAAATGTGAAAACTGTGCAGAAAGACTACCACAGAAAAAGGAAAAAAGAATACGTCTTAATATGCCATCATATAACAACATTTATTTTATAACACTGGTGAGGCCACCGTCCTCTTATTTCTTCCTTTCATCTTACACTTCAACTCCTTCTAATATCTCCCTTTGGCTTCCACCACCTTAGTGAAATGGCTCTTCTTACTGTTCAATCCAGGATCCTTTTCAGCTTCATCTTGATGTCTCAGCAGCATAAGATGCTTTCTTCTTGAAACACTCTCTGCCAATGGAGCCCAGAACATCACACTCTCCAGATTTTTCTGCTAATTCTCTGACTTCAGAGAAATTATCATACCTTTGGTTAACTTATCTTCTTTGATCTAATTTTGAAATGATGGAGCTCTTCAAGATTAGGTCTGAAGCCTCTTCTCTTCTTACCCCATCCTCCACTTTCCTCCATTTCTAGGAAATCTCCACTCCAAAATTTCAAATGACATCTACTGATAGTTAACATGTGCTATTGTCTCTCAGCTTCAGGTGCATACACAATTCCCTGCTGCTTGTCTCTCCTGGCTTCACACTCAGCATATCAATGACTGAATTCATGGTTTGCTCCATACAACTCCCCACCCAGGCCAGCCAACATCTGTCCTCCTTCACATGACCCTTCTTTCCTTTACCTACCCATTTGGGTGTCTACCTCAGCACCTCACGCTCCTTCTGTCTAGGTCATCATGTCCTATTGGATTTGCCTCCTGAGTAGCTTAAATCCATGTATCTTCACAGTCACTTTCCTGGTCTAACCTACTATGCTCTTATTTCTTGCCACTTCCCTCATCCAGGCCACCACCTCCTCTAACCTCTAAGACTCCATAGTCTCTTGCTTCTTTTATTCCATTCTTGACATTGCAGCTTAGATAAGTCTCTAAAATGTACAATGTAAATATGGTGATTCCCTTCTCTTCTGAAACCATTCAGGAACCTCCATTGTTATTAGGATAAAAAGCAACATCCTTAACAAGAATTTGCATGAACTATTTCTGGACAAACTCCCCAGCTTTATCTCCACTTAATTATCTCCATTTAATCCCTGTATGTACTACACTGGCCCCCTTTCAATTCCTCAGTTCACTGTCCTTCTTCTCACTTCAGAGACTTTTCAGATTCTATTCCGGATTGCTTCGTCACTGGATTTCTGGGTTGCTTCTTCACTTTATTAATTGTCTTTAACTTCTTTAGCTTCTCCTGAGTCTCAGGACTAGATTGCTGCTGCTAAGTCGCTTCAATCGTGTCCAGCTCTGTGCGACCCCATAGATGGCAGCCCACCAGGCTCCCCCATCCCTGGGATTCTCCAGGCAAGAACACTGGAGTGGGTTGCCATTTCCTTCTCCAATGCATGAAAGTGAAAAGTGAAAGTGAAGTCGCTCAGTCGTGTCTGACTCAGCGACCCCATGGACTGCAGCCTATGAGGCTCCTCCATCCATGGGATTTTCCAGGCAAGAGCACTGGAGTGGGGTGCCATTGCCTTCTCCGTCAGGACTAGATTAGACACCTGTAATAGATGAACGCTGCTCTTCGTTAACACTTCATAACACTTCATAGCCTTAAATTATTTGTGTAATTGACATCGTCTTTCTTAGTCACTTGTAAGTTATAGAAAACCAAGGATTTTGTCTATTCTACTCACTGTTTTATCACTAGAGCCAGCCACTAGGTTCACATTACAGACATAGAATAAATGGACATAGAGTTAATAGATGCAATATTTCAAAGAGGAATCAAGAAACCCCTGGGGGGAAAAAAAGAGTGCTTTGGTAGATGAATAGATTTTAGCTTTTCATTCAGATTTTTGAAAATATAAGTTCATTTACCAAGTTTATTTTATGATCTTTTTAAGTATTCATGCCAAACTCTTCCATTGACAGAAAGCTCAAGATACTTTGGGAGGCACAGCTTTACTAACAGAGCACAAGGATTTAGAGGCAAGGAGGGATCACAAAGTCAGTAGGAGGAAACTGATCTACATATTTTCCTAGGGGACAAGATTTGAAGATTTGAATGAGGAAACAGAAGAGAGCCTGAGAACACAGCATTGCCTTTCTTCTTCTTAAAAAAACACATCACATCACTGAGTGATAAGGATACTTATTTATCAAAACATCCAGAGTGAGTTCATGCAGGTGATACCACTTCTCCCAAATCCCTGACATTAGAGCTGACCGGGCCAGGTTCCCTGAGGAGGTGACTTCAACAGGAAATGGGGCCACTCAGTTTCCTTGAGGGGGAGAGATTCTATGAGGGGCCTGGTCCTGGGAGTGTTGGAAGCAATTTCAGAGGCCACAGGAATATCAAATATATGCTTCTTATTTTGGTCATGGAACTTACCTTTATTGTCAAAGATACGTTTCTGAATAGGTACCTTGGGGCGGTTTACAAAGTTTTGTTCCTGGTTGACAAGGGCTTCTTTGATATAGGGCAATCCAGTTATAACAATGGAATTAATTACACCAAAATCTAGCCTAATAATGTTCCCATATTTCTTCACAATCTGAAAAACAGAAGAGTCACAGTTGAGTATATACATGTCTATGCATCCTAGATGGAGAATGTGCAGAGCTGTGATGGTGGGGGCGGGCGGGGGGTGGGGGGGATGCGGAGGGGAGGCTTGTAATGAGTGGAATCTGTGTGTATGTGTGTGCATCTTGGGCTGCATCTAGACTTCCACTAAATCCACTACAGGGCATAGACATTCATTATAAAACTCATCATATGTCCAACTTATTTAAATTGAGTGAGCTTATGTGACCTGCAAATAATGCATAAAAATATAATAAAGTAAGCAAAAGTCTCTTATCTTAAGCATCTTAGAATTTAGTGAATGGAGAGAGTTCAGCATATGTGACTCACCAGAGAAGTCAGAGATGTTTAGTTGAAGACTAACCTATCAAGCATGGACTTCTTAGTGCATACTATCTGTTTAATCACAAGAGAACGTCCCCTTCCTCAACAGGTTCTAGGTGATAAAAAAAAGTCACTCTGAGTCAGGGACTAGATATGGAGAAGTGAACACTAGTTCTGGAGTCTGTTAACTCAGTTTGACAACTGAGATCTCAGAATAGTTGCTTCACTTTTCTTGGAACCTAAGCTCCCCAGCTGTGAAAGGTAGAAAACTGTTCCTCCCTTGGAGTTTCTGTAAGGGGGAACTCCCTGACCCTTCAGTGATTAGGACTAGGCATCCACTGCCATGGACCCAGGTATGATCCCTGCACAGGGAACAAAATCCCACAAGCAGAATGGTGTGCTGGAAAACCCCACACTCCAGAACACAAATAGTTTCTGTGAGGAGGAATGAGAACAATAATATGAAATTCACTTTGTGCCCTGGATCCTGTCAGACAGCCACTCTATAGTGTGGGGAATGAATGGTCTCTGTTTGCAAAGCGACATGCATGCACTTGCTCAAGGGGACAGACAGGACAAGAGCACACGGATGATGTGCAGAAGAAAGGCACCAATGTTCATAGACAACCACAGCTACTGGGTGCCATGCTAACTACTTTCACCTTTTATCTCATTTCCTTCACACCATCCTACAGTGCTAATGATTTTATTCATGTTTTAGTAAGGAAAGTTAGTCATGGAGAAGTAACTTAGCCAATGTGACAGAGCTATTGGTGACTGGAGGGAATATGCCAGGCATTACATAAGATATAACAACAGGAACATGAACTTGAGATGGTCCTGGACCTTAGAGTGTTGTGGATGTGACGGCATGAAAGTGAGAATGAGACCAATGGACCAAAGAGAAAGAAAGAGAAAGGGAGAGTGTGTGGGTGTGTCACAGACACATAAGGGACCCAGGGGCTAGGATAGGTTCCTGGAAAAAATAGCTCTCACTGTGTAGAGAGATGGGATACAGGCTGGCAAAGTACTGTGAGCTGGGCCAAGGATGTCTTAATGTCACTTTATACCTTGTTTTGCTTGTATTTAGAAACCTGAATAGATGAGGTAAGGTGAGTGCCTCAAAACTTGAAGTCATACAAATCCCTTTGTATTCAGCTTCCACTTGTTACTTTCTCTGTGATATTTAGTCAAGCTTTTTAAATTCCCTCCGTCTCAATTTCAAAATGTATAAAATGACAGCTATTACAATTTAGGATTCTGGTGATAGTGTTGCAATGAAAAGGGGAAAAAAAGAGGAATGAGTTTTCTTTCCCTTTCCTGGAAACAATGAAGATAAGAGAACACAGGACAGGCCTGAACATTCTGAGTTTTCTTACTTCGCATGGGTGTGTGCATGCATGCAAATTTGCTTCAGTCATGTTTGATTCTGTGTGACTCTATGGATTATAGCCTGCAAGGCTCCTCTATCCATGGGATTCTCCAGGTAAGAATACTGGAGTGGAGCCCCCTCCTCCAGGGGCTCTTGCTGACCCAGAGATCAAACCCATGTCTCATATCTCCTGCACTGACAGGCAGTTTCTTTATCACTAGTGAAAGGCTGTTGCTGAACCACGAAAAGACGCTAGGATTCTTGGCCTCCGGAGAAGAACAATTCAATCCAGGGCCAGAGACGAGGCTTGATCACGCAGAGCTTTTGTGTAATAAAGTTTTATTAAAGTATAAGGGAGATAGACAAAGCTTCTGACATAGACATCAGAAGAGGGCAGAAAGAGTGCCCCCTTCTAGTGTTAGCAGTGGAGTTACATACTCTCCAGTGAATCAAAAGAATGTCTGCTGCTGCTGCTGTGTCGCTTCAGTCGTGTCCGACTCTGTGCGACCCCAGAGACGGAAGCTCACCAGGCTCCCCTGTCCCTGGGACTCTCCAGGCAAGAACACTAGAGTGGGTTGCCATTTCCTTCTCCAATGCATGAAAGTGAAAAGTGAAAGTGAAGTCACTCAGTCTTGTCTGACTCTCAGCGACCCCATGGACTGGAGCCTACCAGGATCCTCCATCCATGGGATTTTCCAGGCAAAAGTACTGGGGTGGGGTGCCATTGAGGTTGTAAAGACCTCCCCAGACCTACTCCCATAATTTACATTTTAAGATAACAGGATTAGCATTTGACAATAGAAAGATCCTCCAGATCCACTCCCATAATATACATTCTAAAATAACAGGATTAGTCAGAAGGTTTTCAGGAAGGAGAAACTGTCCTCCAGCTGGATACATTGTTGTATAATCCCTAGTACAGAGTTTAAACTGAGTTGTGTAATTGACTAAAACTAAAATCACTGCAGATGGTGACTGCAGCCATGAAATTAAAAGACGCTTACTCCTTGGAAGGAAAGTTATGACCAACCTACATAGCATATTCAAAAGCAGAGACATTACTTTGCCAACAAAGGTTCGCCTAGTCAAGGCTATGGTCTTTCCTGTGGTCATGTATGGATGTGAGAGCTGGACTGTGAAGAAGGCTGAGTGCCGAAGAATTGATGCTTTTGAACTGTGGTGTTGGAGAAGACTCTTGAGAGTCCCTTGGACTGCAAGGACATCCAACCGGTCCATTCTGAAGGAGATTAGCCCTGGGATTTCTTTGGAAGGAATGATGCTAAAGCTGAAACTCCAGTATTTTGGCCACCTCATGCGAAGAGTTGACTCATTGGAGAAGACTCTGATGCTGGGAGGGATTTAGGGCAGGAGGAGAAGGGGACGACAGAGGATGAGATGGCTGGATGGCATCACTGACTCAATGGATGTGAGTCTGAGTGACCTCCGAGAGCTGGTGATGGATAGGGAGGCCTGGCGTGCTGCAGTTCATGGGGTCGCAAAGAGTCGGACACGACTGAGCGACTGATCTGATCTGATCTGAAGGAATGCAGAGGGAAAAAAAAAAGTTTGTCCTTTTCTCCTCCTTCAGATTTCCAGACCCCTCTCTCTTTGGGGACCCCCAGACTTCTTATAAACCTGCCCAGGAAATGACTTTCTCACTAGCACCACCCAACTTCTCCTAACTCTGCATGTCCATAACTAAGTTTGCTTTTCTGCCCTCCTAACTCAACATGTCTGTAACTAAGTTTACTTTTCTGGCCCCCTAGCTCTCTGAAGGAGCCACATTTCACACCTATTTCCCTTTGACTCTACACTAAATACATCCTCTATCTGGTACTGACCGTTCCAACACTCTTCCTCTTGTAGTTCTTTTTTACATATCAGAAAGAAGGCTATAGGACCACCAAATTGCCAGACTCAATTACTAGGTTACTGAATCCAGCCTATGACTGTTTTTGAAACAATGCAAAAGGGAAAAAAATAAAAAATAAAACATGTTAACACCTGTGTTCCTCATCATCAACTCATGACTGTGAACCTTTATCTTATATAAGCCCCTAGTCTCCTCAAGGAAAGATATACCCATTTGAATGCAGAGTTCCAAAGAACAGCAAGGAGAGATAAGAAAGCTTTCCTCAGTGATCAATGCAAAGAAATAGAGGAAAACAATAGAATGGGAAAGATTAGAGATCGCTTCAAGAAAATGAGAGATACCAAGAGAACATTTCATGCATAGATGGGCACAATAAAGGACAGAAATGGTATGGACCTAACAGAAGCAGAAGGTATTAAGAAGAGGTGGCAAGAAAATACAGAAGAACTGTATAAAAAAGATCTTCACAACTCAGATAATCATGATGGTGTGATCACTCACACTTACCTAGAGCCAGACATCCTGGAATGTGAAGGCAAGTGGGCCTTAGGAAGCATCACTAAGAACAAAGTTAGTGGAGGTGATGGAATTCTGGTTGCGCTGTTTCAAATCCTGAAAGATGATGTTGTGAAAGTGTTGCACTCAAAAGGCCAGCAAATTTGGAAAACTCAGCAGTAGCCACAGGATTGGAAAAGGTCAGTTTTCATTCCAATCCCTAAGAAAGGCAATGCCAAAGATTGCTCAAACTATTACATAATTGAACTCATCTCACATGCTAGTAAAGTAATGCTCAAAATTTTCCAAGCCAGGCTTTAGCAATACTTGAACCATGAACTTCCTGATGTTCAAGCTGGTTTTAGAAAAGGCAGAGGAACCAGAGATCAAATTGCCAATATCCGCTGGATCATCAAAAAAGCAAGAGAGTTCCAGAAAAACATCTATTTCTGCTTTATTGACTATGCCAAAGCCTTTGACTGTGTGGATCACAACAAACTGTGGAAAATTCTGAAAGAGATGGGTATAGCGGACCATCTGACCTGCTTCTTGAGAAACCTGTATGCAGGTCAAGAAGCAATAGTTAGAACTGGACATGGAACAACAGACTGCTTCCAAATAGGAAAAGGAGTATGTCAAGGCTGTATCTTGTCACCGTGCTTATTTAACATATTTGCAGAGTACATCATGAGATATGCTGGGCTGGAAGAAGTACAAGCTGGAATCAAGATTGCTGGAGAAATATCAATAACCTCAGATATGCAGATGACACCACCCTTATGGCAGAAAGTGAAGAAGAACTAAAAAGCCTCTTGATGAAAGTGAAAGAAAAGAGTGAAAAAGTTGGCTTAAAGCTCAACATTCAGAAAACTAACATCATGGCATCTGGTCCCATCACTTCATGGCAAATAGATGGGGAAACAGTAGAAACAGTGGCTGACTTTATTTTTGGGGGGCTGCAAAATCACTGCATATGGTGATTGCAGACATGAAATTAAAAGACTCTTACTCCTTGGAAGGAAAGTTATGACCAACCTAGACAGCATATTAAAAAGCAGAGCTATTACTTTGCCAACAAAGGTCTGTCTAGTCAACTCTATTGTTTTTCTAACAGTCATGTATGGATGTGAGAGTTGGACCATAAAGAAAGCTGAGCGCTGAGGAATTGATGCTTTTGCACTGTGGTGTTGGAGAAGACTCTTGAGAGTCCTTTGGACTGCAAGGAGTTCCAACCAGTCCATCCTAAAGGAGATCAGTCCTGGGTATTCATTGGAAGGACTGATCTTGAAGCTGAAACTCCAATACTGTGGCCACTTGATGGCAAGAGCTGACTCATTTAAGAAGAACCCGATGATGGGAAAGATTGAGGGCAGGAGGAGAAGGGGACAACAGAGGATGAGATGATTGGATAACATCACTAACTCAATGGACATGGGTTTGGGTAGACTCCAGCAGTTAGTGATGGACAGGGAGGCCTGGCATGCTGTGGTCCATGGGGTTGCAAAGAGTTGGACACGACTGAGTGAGTGACTGAACTGAAGACTCCTCATGGGGCAGAGGACGGGCACAGTTTTTGAGGCATGAACCTACTGTGTTCTCCTCTCTGTTGGCTGAGAGTTCAAGCCAACTTTCTATATCCTCCTGTCTTTCTCTTTTATTTGGCTTCAGTGGACAGAGAAAGTCAAGATTTTGGCCCACAAACATAGTGATCATAATAGTAAAATTAATAATAGATTATTTATTGTTATTGATCTATTTGGAAGTGTATTTTAGTGAAAGGATTTGGAAGAAGTGGCCAGAGACTGGATGGATGGAGCCCATGCAGTGATCAGGCCAGACAAGTGATGCCTGGTGTGCAACCAACAACTGGTTTTTCCTTGAATTTGTTACTATACAGTTCTGAAGAATGGGAGGGGGGTGGTAGATATAGAAATAAGCATCGACTATGTGCTAGGCATCCTGGCAGTTAACTGATATTCATGACTTGTTTAATTTTTATAACAACCCCAGAATTTATTCTCAGCTTTCAGAAAAAGAGGCACAGAGATAAAGAGCCTAATTAATAAGCATAAAGTAGGGCTCTGTCTAGCTGCCTCTGTATGACTCATCCTTAAATGAAAGCATGGAGATACTCTCTGTTCTTCTGAGTGATGAATTCCCTAGGGTTAATGGGCCACGTTACTTCTCTATCAATTTCACATGAGCCCAATGGGACGTGAGTAGTGGTGGTGTGTGCATCTTCTAGGTCATGTCCTTAAAAGAAAGTTGCTTCCCATCATCTCCCATTTTCCTCTTGTCATGGTACAGTACTCACACATGACACTGCTGCAGGACCAGAGCAGTAAGATAGAAGCATTGCAGTTTTCAGATGACTTTGCGGTACAAAGCAGCCTTGTTATCCTTGTCTTCCTGCCTACATCTACTTCTACTTGTGAGAGACAAATACATTTCAACGTTTTTCCACTACTGTATTTTGAAATCTTTTTGTTATAAGCAGCCTGATGTATATCCTCATAATACAATTATCTGCCTTATCTATCATTTCCCAACCATAGCCAATAAGATTTCTTCATATTTCCAGAATGTTCTCTTAATAAGTCATATAGCTATGACAGACAGAGTTTAGAAAATGGGGAGAAAACAAGGAAGGTTCTTATCATGCCAAACAAATAGGCCTATTTCTTCACCGTTCTGTCACTTTGTTTTAGCTCATGTCACTTTCCCCTATTTAAACATCTCCTGTCTACTTTATTCCATAACCACTTGCATAACATGCCTTTCAACTTCAGCCATATTTATTTCAACATTCTACAGAGGTTTCCCATGGCTTCCCAATCACAGTGAACCTACCTAATGATATTTCATTTGGTTACCCAAAGGTGGGTTATACCACACATTACATTATACACTCTCTTGTACTATACCTGTCATCTGATAAGCACTTCATAAATGTCTCTTGGATAAATGAATCTTAGAATAAATCAATTATTCATTGACCATATCAACAAAAGTCAGGTAGCCTAAGTAGAGATTGTGAGTAGGATTCAAATAGTCTTAGGTGTAAGTCCTTGTTTGATCGTTATCAATTTTGAATAACTTAGGCAAATAATTAGACAGATTTCAGTCAGTTTCTTCAGCCTGAAGATGGAAACAATATCAGATGAGGCAATAAGCTATGTATGCATAGCCTGTAAGCTTTACAGCAAGCCCTTAAACTGGAAGACAAAGAGATGTACTCAAAAACACTACAGATACACTAAAATGCGGTTCTTACAAAATGTTTAAGTGACTCACAGTAAGAGAAGAAAGGAGAAATAGAAGATAGAAAGCAAAGTGAAAAACAGAAATAATAAAACAGTAGACTTTAGCATTCACACATCAAGATCAGATCAGATCAGATCAGTCGCTCAGTCGTGTCCGACTCTTTGCGACCCCATGAACCGCAGCACGCCAGGCCTCCCTGTCCATCACCAGCTCCCGGAGGTCACTCAGACTCGCATCCATCGAGTCAGTGTTCACACATCAAAATATACACTAAATACATATGATCGAAACTCACCAATTAAAAGAGGGTTTGGTAGAATGAAATAATAATCCACCTATAAGTTATATACAAAAATTCATTTCAAATACAATCATATAAATATGCTAAAAGAATGGAAAAGCATCTGCTATGCAAATATTAACCAAAGGAGAGCTGTTGTGGTGATATAGGATAAAGTTCAGGCAAAGACAGTCATCAGAGATAAAGAGAGACATTATACAACAATTAAAGAGCCAATTCACCAAGATGACACAGCAATTTTAATGTCTGTGTGTATGCCATAAAAGAGCTGCCAAATTCATTGGTGGCTCAGATGGTGAAGAATCTGGCCTGCGATGCAGAAGACATGTTTAATCCCTCGGTCGGGAAGATACCCTGAAAGGGGAAGGGCAACCCACCTCAGTATTGCTGCCTGAAGAATTCCACAAACAGAGGAGTCTGGCAGACTACAGTCCATGGGGTCACAAAGAGTCGGACATGACTGAGCGACTAACACATACAACGCAACACACACACACACCAGAACTGAATAAACACATTGACAAACCTGTATTTTTCAGTTGCAGATATCAGGACTCTTATAGGAATTGATATAATTAGTAGATAAGAAATCAACAAGGGTACAGACGCATTCAAACAACACAAACATCTAATAACGTCCACCTGACACAGAGTACAGAACTCTCCTCTGAACAACAGCAGAAGACATATTGCTTCAAGTATCTATCATGGGTCATAAAACTAACCTTTACATATTTGTTCAAGGTTGAAATCATACAGTGTATGCCCTCTGCCCTAATGGACTCCAGTTGGAACATATTAACAGAAAGAAAACAAGAATATTTCACAATACTTGAAAAACAACACATTTCTTAAAAAGGGTATAGGTTTAGGACTTTAATACTCTAAATAGTAATCCTATCACTTAGTAATATCAATGGGGTATTTCTTCCAGAAACTGGTAAAGTCATCTGCATCTGAACTTTGAAACAGGTTTGCGTTAAAACTTTTCCAGATGTTCCTAGGGAAATAGAGCTACTAATTGTTGAGCACCAAGTATAAGCTATGTTAACACTGAACATTCCTTTTATTTCATCATCACAACCACCTTCCACAGAGCTGCCTGTCATGAAGGTACCTGTCCTGAGAGGCAGGGAAAAAGAGAGAGTATTGGGAGAGATAGATGGAGAAGCTTTATACAATCAGCAAAAACAAGACCAGGAGCTGACTGTGGCTAGACCATGAACTCCTTATTGCCAAATTCAGACTTAAATTGAAGAAAGTAGGGAAAACCACTAGACCATTCAGGTATGACCTAAATCAAATCCCTTATGATTATACAGTGGAAGTAAGAAATAGATTTCAGGGCCTAGATCTGCTAGATAGAGTGCCTGATGAACTATGGAATGAGGTTCGTGACATTGTATAGGAGACAGGGATCAAGACCATTCCCATGGAAAAGAAATGCAAAAAAGCAAAATGGCTATCTGTGGAGGCCTTGCAAATAGCTGTGAAAAGAAGAGAAGCGAAAAGCAAAGGAGAAATGGAAAGATATAAACATCTGAATGCAGAGTTCCAAAGAATAGCAAGAAGAGATAAGAAAGCCTTCTTCAGCAATCAATGCAAAGAAATAGAGGAAAACAACAGAATGAGAAAGACTAGGGATCTCTTCAGGAAAATCAGAGATACCAAAGGAACATTTCATGCAAAGATGGGCTCGATAAAGGACAGAAATGGTATGGACCTAACAGAAGCAGAAGATATTAAGAAGAGGTGGCAAGAATACACAGAAGAACTGTACAAAAATATCTTCATGACCCAGATAATCACGATGGTCTGATCTAGAGCCAGACATCCTGGAATGTTAAGTCAAGTGGGTCTTAGAAAGCATCACTAGGAACAAAGCTAGTGGAGGTGATGGAATTCCAGTTGAGCTATTCCAAATCCTGAAAGATGATGTTGTGAAAGTGCTTCACTCAATATGCCAGCAAATTTGGAAAACTCAGCAGTGGCCACAGGACTGGAAAAGGTCAGTTTTCATACCAATCCCAAAGAAAGGCAATGCCAAAGAATGCTCAAACTACCACACAACTGCACTCATCTCACACACTAGTAAAGTCATGCTACAAATTCTCCAAGCCAGGCTTCAGCAATATGTGAACCATGAACTTCCTGATGTTCAAGCTGGTTTTAGAAAAGGCAGAGGAACCAGAGATCAAATTGCCAACATCCGCTGGATCATGGAAAAAGCAAGAGAGTTCCAGAAAAATATCTATTTCTGCTTTATTGACTAGGCCAAAGCTTTTGACTGTGTAGATCAAATAAACTGTGGAAAATTCTTCAAGAGATGGGAATACCAGACCACCTGATCTGCCTCTTAAGAAATCTGTATGCAGGTCAGGAAGCAACAGTTAGAACTGGACATGAAACAACAGACTGGTTCCAAATAGGAAAAGCAGTACGTCAAGGCTGTATATTGTCACCCTGTTTATTTAACTTATATGCAGAGTACATCATGAGAAACGCTGGACTGCAAGAAACACAAGTTAGAATCAAGATTGCTGGGAGAAATATCAATAACTTGAGATATGCAGATGACACCACCCTTATGGCAGAAAGTGAAGAGGAACTCAAAAGCCTCTTGATGAAAGTGAAAGTGGAGAGTGAAAAGGTTGGCTTAAAGCTCAACATTCAGAAAACGAAGATCATGGCATCTGGCCAACACTTCATGGCAAATAGATGGGGAGACAGTGGAAACAGTGTCAGACTTTATGTTGGGGGGCTCCAAAATCACTGCAGATGGTGACTGCAGCCATGAAATTAAAAGACGCTTACTCCTTGGAAGGAAAGTTATGAGCAACCCAGACAGCATATTGAAAAGCAGAGATATGACTTTGCCAACAAAGGTTCGTCTAGTCAAGGCTATGGTTTTTCCTGTGGTCATGTATGGATGTGAGAGCTGGACTGTGAGGAAGGCTGAGTGCCGAAGAATAGATGCTTTTGAACTGTGGTGTTGGAGAAGACTCTTGAGAGTCCCTTGGACTGCAAGGAGATCCAACCAGTCCATTCTGAAGGAGATCAGCCCTGGGATTTCTTAGGGAGGAATGATGCTAAAGCTGAAACTCCAGTATTTTGGCCACCTCATGCGAAGAGTTGACTCATTGGAGAAGACTCTGATGCTGGGAGAGATTGGGGGCAGGAGGAGAAGGGAACGACAGAGGATGAGATGGCTGGATAGCATCACTGACCCGATGGATATGATTCTGAGTGAACTCTGGGAGTTGGTGATGGACAGGGAGGCCTGGCATGCTGCGATTCATGGGGTCACAAAGAGTCGGACATGACTGAACGACTGATCTGATCTGAAGGTGTTGAAGGGAATTTTAAGGAATTCAGGATGTCTACAGATAGAGAGCCCTGAGGGGAGAAGACTATAAAGTGGAAAGAGGCTACAAGAAGGGATCCATGTGGCTTCCTAAGGAATATGAACCCTGGGAAGTAGCAGGAAGCACTAAGAAAACCTGGGCAGAGGAATGACATTATTAAATGAATACCTGAGAGTGACTGCAGAGGGAGGAGCCTGAAGATGAGGGCTCTGTCTTGGGAGGGATGGGAGCAATGTAGTTGAAAATTGGTAATGACTTAGGTAGCAATATCACCATTTTACACATGGGAAACAGAACATCTAGGAGCGAAGTCTTAGCATTCCCCCATCCCCAACCAGGGATAATAATATTAAAAAGAAAAAGTGATCATGCTCTAAATAGAATGTCCCAGTAATATGTACAAAGACATAACTAAATGATTTAAAGTACGTATTATGTCTATTACACTTGAGGCTCCAGTAAAAAAACAAAGAGACAAAGGGTCACTTGGTCAATCAAAAAGATTTACGGAGCATGCAGAGTGGGTTCTGAACCATACTCTATCCAAGGATCCCTGACATTTGAGAAAATAAGCAGATGACTAAGCTCCAGTAGTCATGTACAGATGTGCAAGCTGGATGACAAAAAAGGCTGAACGCTGAAGAATTGATGTCTTTGAACTGTGGTGCTGCAGAAGACTAAACAACACCAAGGCTCCTGGCAGTATGTGAGGATTCATTTGAGAGCTACAGTTCAACATTTACACTTTTTCCATCATCTAGATGGGCCAAGCTCTTTTCGTTTTGTACAATAAACCTGCACCATCCACCCAAAGCATATCTTGTCTAGCACACTTAAATAGTAAACAGTTAACAATATTTCATCCCTACAAAGTACTGGTTGAGTCATGCCAGTTGCTGGGGAGAAGAGAGAGGCAGGATGTACCCAGATGACCACTTTGGCCTCAGAACCCCCATGTTCCCACCCTCAGTACCCAGAAATGGTCCTGGTCCTGCAGGTCAGGATGCACTTGGGCACTTTCGCCTGCTCTTACCTGTTGAGGAACCAAGATCCCTTTCCCCAAGTCCAGGTTCAGTAAGTTGCCTATGAAGGGCAGGCGCAGGGGCCCTGGAGGGTAGTTCTTTGGGTGCTGCCTTTTGAGGAAATCAGCAAAGAGGAGAAAGACAAAGGCCCCCAGTAGGACAGTGCCAGGACGGAGCGTGGTCCAGAGGGCAGCCACCAGGGAGCCCAGTGCCTCCAGCATAGCTGTGCTATCTGGTTTCTCTTCAGCGATCAGAGCCAAGGAAGGTCCTCGCACCTGTGAATTTGTAATCTCTGCACCATGCCTTTCCTGCCCTGTGTCCTGCCCCCACCCCGCCCTTCCTGTCAGACCCTGCCCTCCCTCCCTTTCTCTTCTGTCCTTCCCTGCTCCCACCTCTACTCTTCTCTTCCCCCTCCACTCAAGTGAGCCCTGCTCCTTGCTCCCCTTGGCACCTGGTCCACTTTACCCTTCCATGACCTGCCTTGTCCTCTCCTCTTTCCAATTTGTTGTTCAGTCCCTAAGTCCTGTCTGAATCTTTTCCACCCCAAGGAGGCAGCACATCAGGCTTCCCTGAGCCATGAGTCAGCAGTGGCCTGCTGCAGGGGCACAGGCTCTGGCAACAACAGCAGTGCTGGGAAGCACAGTGTATGGCATAAGTCCTCTTGCAGATCACCAGTAGCCCCACTATAGAGCTGCCAGGCTGACAACTCACAAACTGGAGAGCAATTATACCAAATAAGTTCTCACACTGCTGGGAAAGTTCTCGGCCTCACATCAGACTTCCCAACCTGGGGATCAGGAAAAGACAATGAGGATCCCCAGGGAATCTGACTTTGAGGGTCAGTGGGATTTGATTACAGAATTTCCACAGGACTGGGAAAACAGACTCTTGGAGGGGAGAAAGAAAACCTTGTGTGCACCAGGACCCAGGAGAAAGGAGAGGTGACCCCATAAGAGACTGAGCCACACTTGCCTTTGTGTGTTTGGAAGTCTCTGATGGAGGCATGGGTCGACAGTGGCCTGCTGCGGAGTCAGGGGCTCTGACTACAACAGTCCTGGGAGCCATGGCATGCTTGCATAAGTCCTTTTGAAGGAGGTAGCCATCATTGCCATTACCCCTACCACCTGAGGCCAAACTACAGGGAGGGAACACTGCCCCACCATCAGCAGTGATTGGATTAAGACTTACTGAGCATGGCCCTGCCCACCAGAACAAGACCCAGTTCTCCCCACAGCCAGTCCCTCCCAAAGAAGGTTCAAACTACTGCACTCATCTCACATACTAGCAAAGTAATGCTCAAAATCCTCCAAGCTAGGCTTCAACAATTATGTGAACCAAGAATTTCCAGATGTACAAGCTGACTTTAGAAAAGGCAGAGGAACCCGAGATCAAATTGCCAACATCCACTGGATCATAGAAAAGGCAAGAGAATTCCAGGAAAACACCTACTTCTGCTTCATTGACTATGCTAAAGCCTTTGACTGTGTGGATCACAACATACTGTGGGAAATTCTTAAAGAGATGAGAATACCAGACTACCTCACCTGCCTCCTAAGAAATCTGTAGGCAGATCAAAAAGCAACAGTTAAAACTGGACATGGAACAGCAGACTGGTTCCAAATCAGGAAAGGAGTACGTCAAGGCTGTATATTGTCACCCTACTCATTTAACTTATATGCAGAGTACACCATGCAAAATGCCAGGCTGGATGAAGCAGAAGCTGGGATCAAGATTGCCAGAGGAAATATCAACAACCTAAGATATGCAGATGGCACCAGCCTTATGGCAGAAAGGGAAGAGGAACTAAAGAGCCTCTTGATAAAAGTGAAAGAGTAGAGTGAAAATGCTGGATTAAAACTCAACAGTCAAAAACTAAGATCATGGCATCCGGTCCCATTGCTTCATGGCAAATAGGTGGAGAAAAATGGAAACAGTGATGGACTTAATTTTCTTGGGCTCCAAATTCACTGTGAATGGTGACTGTGGCCATGATATTAAAAGACGCTTGCTCCTTGGAAGAAAAGCTATGACAAACCTAAACAATATAGTAAAAAGCAGAGACATTACTTTGCCGAACAATGACTGTAGAGTCATAGTTATGGTATTTCCAGAGTACATCATGAGAAATGCTGGACTGGAAGTAACACAAGCTGGAATCAAGATTGCTGGGAGAAATATCAATAACTTCAGATATGCAGATGACACCATCCTTATGGCAGAAAGTGAAGAAGAACTAAAAAGCCTCTTGATGAAAGTGAAAGAGGAGAGTGAAAAAGTTGGCTTAAAGGTCAACATTCAGAAAACGAAGATCATGGCATCTGGTCCCATTACTTCATGGGAAATAGATGGAGAAAGAGTGGAAACAGTGTCAGACTTTATTTTCTGGGCTCCAAAATCACTGCAGATGGTGACTGCGGCCATGAAATTAAAAGACGCTTACTCCTTGGAAGGAAAGTTATGACCAACCTAGACAGCACATTGAAAAGCAGAGACATTACTTTGCCAACAAAGGTTCGTCTAGTCAAGGCTATGGTTTTTCCTGTGGTCATGTATGGATGTGAGAGCTGGACTGTGAGGAAGGCTGAGCACCAAAAAACTGATGCTTTTGAAGTGTGGTGTTGGAGAAGACTCTTGAGAGTCCCTTGGACTGCAAGGAGATCCAACCAGTCCATTCTGAAGGAGATCAGCCCTGGGATTCCTTTGGAAGTAATGATGCTAAAGCTGAAACTCCAGTACTTTGGCCACCTCATGAGAAGAGTTGACTCAATGGAAAAGACTCTGATGCTGGGAGGGATTGGGGGCAGGAGGAGAAGGGGACGACAGAGGATGAGATGGCTGGATGGCATCACTGACTCAATGGATGTTGAGTCTGAGTGACCTCTGGGAGTTGGTGATGGACAGGGAGGCCTGGTATGCTGTGATTCATGGGGTTGCAAAGAGTCGGACACGACTGAGCAACTGAACTGAACTGATGGTATTTCCAGTAGTCATGTATGGATGTGAGAGCTGGACCATAAGGAAGGCTGAGTGCTGAAGAATTGATGGTTTTGAATTGTGGTGTGGAGAAGACTCTTCTGAGTCCCTTGAAAGGCAAGGAGATCATACCCGTGAATCCTAAAGGAAATCAACCCTGAATATTCATCGGAAGGACTCATGCTGAAGCTCCAATACGTTGGCCACTTGATGCAAAGAGCTGACTTATTGGAAAAGACCCTAATGCTGGGAAAGATCGAAGGAAGGAGGAGAAGGGAATGACGGAAGACAAGGTGGTTGGATGGCATCACCGACTCAAGGGACATGAACTGAAGCAAGCTCCAGGAGATGGGTAAGGACAGGGAAGTCTGGCATGTTGCAGTCTATGGGGTCGAAAAGAGTTGGACACAACTGAGCGACCAAACTAACAAACGAGTCCCTCCAATCAGAGAGCTTGTACAAGATTCTTATCCATCAGAGGACAGTTAAGTGAACTGAGAACTACCAGCTGTACAAGCTGGATTTAGAATAGGAAGAGGAACCAGAGATCAAATTGCCAACATCCGCTGGATCATCGAAAATCAAGAGAGTTCCAGAAAAAACATCCATTTCTGCTTTATTGACTATGCCAAAGCCTTTGACTGTGTGGATCACAACAAACTGTGGAAAATTCTGAAAGAGATGGGTATAGCGGACCACCTGACCTGCTTCTTGAGAAACCTGTATGCAGGTCAAGAAGCAATAGTTAGAACTGGACATGGAACAACAGACTGCTTCCAAATAGGAAAAGGAGAATGTCAAGGCTGTATCTTGTCACCCTGCATATTTATCTTATTTGCAGAGTACATCATGAGAAATGCTGGGCTGGAAGAAGTACAAGCTGGAATCAAGATTGCCGGAGAAATATCAATAACCTCAGATATGCAGATGACACCACCCTTATGGCAGAAAGTGAAGAAGAAGAGCCTCTTGATGAAAGTGAAAGAGAAGAGTGAAAAAGTTGGCTTAAAGCTCAACATTCAGAAAACTAACATCATGGCATCTGGTCCCATCACTTCATGGCAAATAGATGGGGAAACAGTGGAAACAGTGGCTGACTTTATTTTGGGAGAGGCTCCAAAATCACGGCATATGGTGATTGCAGACATGAAATTAAAAGACTCTTACTCCTTGGAAGGAAAGTTATGACCAACCTAGACAGCATATTAAAAAGCAGAGCTATTACTTTGCCAACAAAGGTCTGTCTAGTCAACTCTATTGTTTTTCTAACAGTCATGTATGGATGTGAGAGTTGGACTATAAAGAAAGCTGAGCACTGAGGAATTGATGCTTTTGAACTGTGGTGTTGGAGAAGACTCTTGAGAGTCCCTTGGACTGCAAGGGGTTCCAACCAGTCCATCCTAAAGGAGATCAGTCCTGGGTGTTCATTGGAAGGACTGATCTTGAAGCTGAAACTCCAATACTGTGGCCACTTGATGGCAAGAGCTGACTCATTTAAGAAGAACCTGATGATGGGAAAGATTGAGGGCAGGAGGAGAAGGGGACAACAGAGGATGAGATGATTGGATAGCATCACTAACTCAATGGACATGGGTTTGGGTAGACTCCAGCAGTTAGTGATGGACAGGGAGGCCTGGCATGCTGTGGTCCATGGGGTTGCAAAGAGTTGGACATGACTGAGTGAGTGACTGAACTGAAGACTCCTCATGGGGCAGAGGACGGGCACAGTTTTTGAGGCATGAACCTACTGTGTTCTCCTCTCTGTTGGCTGAGGGTTCAAGCCAACTTTCTCTATCCTCCTGTCTTTCTCTTTTATTTGGCTTCAGTGGACAGAGAAAGTCAAGATTTTGGCCCACAAACATAGTGATCATAATACTAAAATTAATAATAGATTATTTATTGTTATTGATCTATTTGGAAGTGTATTTTAGTGAAAGGATTTGGAAGAAGTGGCCAGAGACTGGATGGATGGAGCCCATGCAGTGATCAGGCCAGACAAGTGATGCCTGGTATGCAACCAACAACTGGTTTTTCCTTGAATTTGTTACTATACAGGTCTGAAGAATGGGAGGGGGTGGTAGATATAGAAATAAGCATCGACTATGTGCTAGGCATCCTGGCAGTTAACTGATATTCATAACTTGTTTAATTCTTATAACAACCCCAGAATTTATTCTCAGCTTTCAGAAAAAGAGGCACAGAGACAATGAGCCTAATTAATAAGCATAAAGTAGGGTTCTGTCTAGCTCCCTCTGTATGACTCATCCTTAAATGAAAGCATGGAGATACTCTCTGTTCTTCTGAATGATGAATTCCCTAGGTTTAATGGGCCATGTTACTTCTCTATCAATTTCATATGAGTCCAATGGGACGTGAGTAGTGGTGGTGTGTGCATCTTCTAGGTCATGTCCTTAAAAGAAAGTTGCTTCCCATCATCTCCCATTTTCCTCTTGTCATGGTACAATACTCACACATGACACTGCTGCAGGACCAGAGCAGTAAGATAGAAGCATTGCAGTTTTCAGATGACTTTGCGGTACAAAGCAGCCTTGTTATCCTGGTCGTCCTGCCTACATCTACTTCTACTTGTGAGAGACAAATACATTTCAACGTTTTTCCACTACTGTATTTTGAAATCTTTTTGTTATAAGCAGCCTGATGTATATCCTCATAATACAATTATCTGCCTTATCTATCATTTCCCAACCATAGCCAATAAGATTTCTTCATATTTCCAGAATGTTCTCTTAATAAGCCATGTAGCTATGACAGACAGAGTTTAGAAAATGGGGAGAAAACAAAGAAGGTTCTCATCATGCCAAACAAATAGGCCTATTTCTTCACCGTTCTGTCACTTTGTTTTAGCTCATGTCACTTTCCCCTATTTAAACATCTCCTGTCTACGTTATTCCATAACCACTTGCATAACATGCCTTTCAGGTTCAGCCATATTTATTTCAACATTCCACAGAGGTTATCCCATGGCTTCCCAATCACAGTGAACCTACCTAATGATATTTCATTTGGTTACCCAAGGTGGGTTATACCACACATTACATCATACACTGTCTTGTACTATACGTGTCATCTGATAAGCACTTCATAAATGTCTCTTGGATAAATGAATCTCAGAATAAATCAATTATTCATTAACTATATCAAGAAAAGTCAGGTAGCCTAAGTAGAGATTGTGAGTAGGATTCAAATAGTCTTAGGTGTAAGTCCTTGTTTGATCGTTATCAATTTTGAATAACTTAGGCAAATAATTTGACAGATTTCAGTCAGTTTCTTCAGCCTGAAAATGGAAACAATATCAGATGAGGCAATAAGCTATGTATGCATAGCCTGTAAGCTTTACAGCAAGCCCTTAAACTGGAAGACAAAGAGATGTACTCAAAAACACTACAGATACATTAAAATGGGGTTCTTATAAAATGTTTAAGTGACTCACAGTAAGAGAAGAAAGGAGAAATAGAAGATAGAAAGCAAAGTGAAAAACAGAAACAATAAAACAGTAGACTTTAGTGTTCACACATGAAAATATACACTAAATACATATGATCTAAATTCACCAATTAAAAGAGGGTTTGGTAGAATGAAATAATAATCCACCTATAAGTTATATACAAAAATTCATTTCAAATACAATCATATCAGATCAGATCAGATCAGTTGCTGAGTCATGTCCAACTCTTTGCGACCCCATGAATCGCAGCACGCCAGGTCTCTCTGTCCATCACCAACTCCCGGAGGTCACTGAGACTCACATCCATCGAGTCAGTGATGCCATCCAGCCATAAATATGCTAAAAGTAAAAGAATGGAAAAGCATATGCTATACAAATATTAACCAAAGGAGAGCTGTTGTGATGATATAGGATAAAGTTCAGGCAAAGACAGTCATCAGAGATAAAGAGAGACATTATATAACAATTAAAGAGCCAATTCACCAAGATGACACAGCAATTTTAATGTCTGTGTGTATGCCATAAAAGAGCTGCCAAATTCATTGGTGGCTCAGATGGTGAAGAATCGAGCCTGCGATGCAGAAGACATGTTTGATCCCTTGGTCGGGAAGATACCCTGAAAGGGGAAGGGCAACCCACTTCAGTGTTGCTGCCTGAAGAATTCCACAAACAGAGGAGCCTGGCAGACTACAGTCCATGGGGTCACAAAGAGTCGGACATGACTGAGCGACTAACACATACAACGCAACACACACACACACACCAGAACTGAATAAACACATTGACAAACCTGTATTTTTCAGTTGCAGATATCAGGACTCTTATAGGAATTGATAGAATTAGTAGAAAAGAAATCAACAAGGGTACAGACGCACTCAAACAACACAAACATCTAATAACGTCCACCTGACACAGAGTACAGAACTCTCCTCTGAACAACAGCAGAAGACATATTGCTTCAAGTATCTATCATGGGTCATAAAACCAACCTTTACATATTTGTTCAAGGTTGAAATCACACAGTGTATGCCCTCTGCCCTAATGGACTCCAGTTGGAAATTATTAACAGAAAGAAAACAAGAATATTTCACAATACTTGAAAAACAACACATTTCTTAAAAAGGGTATAGGTTTAGGACTTTAATATTCTAAATACTAATCCTATCATTTAGTAATATCAATGGGGTGTTTCTTCCAGAAACTGGTAAAGTCATCTGCATCTGAACTTTGTAACATAGGCTTGCGTTAAAACTTTTCCAGATGTTCCTAGGGTAGTAGAGCTATTAGTTGTTGAGCACCAACTATAAGCTATATTAACACTGAACATTCCATTTATTTCATCATCACAACCACCTTCCACAGAGCTGCCTGTCATGAAGGTACCTGAGAGGCAGGGAAAAAGAGATAGTATTGGGAGCAATTCTAGAGATAGTATAAGGTGTTGAAGGGAATTTTAAGGAATTCAGGATGTCCACAGTTAGAGAGCCCTGAGGGGAGAAGACTCAGATCAGATCAGATCAGTCGCTCAGTCGTGTCCGACTCTTTGCGACCCCATGAACCGCAGCATGCCAGGCCTCCCTGTCCATCACCAGCTCCCGGAGGTCACCCAGACTCATACCCATCGAGTCAGTGATGCCATCCAGCCATCTCATCCTCTGTCGTCCCCTTCTCCTCCTGCCCTCAATCCCTCCCAGCATCAGAGTCTTCTCCAATGAGTCAACTCTTCGCATGAGGTGGCCAAAATACTGGAGTTTCAGCTTTAGCATCATTCCTTCTAAAGAAATTCCAGGATTGATCTCCTTCAGTATGGACTGGTTGGATCTTCTTGCAGTCCAAGGGACTCTCAAGAGTCTTCTCCAACACCACACTTCAAAAGCATCAATTGTTCGGTGCTCAGCCTTCTTCACAGTCCAGCTCTCACATCCATACATGACCACAGGAAAGACCATAGCCTTGACTAGGCGAACCTTTGTTGGTAAAGTAATGTCTCTGCTTTTGAATATGCTATCTAGGTTGGTCATAACTTTCCTTCCAAGGAGTAAGCGTCTTTTAATTTCATGGCTGCAGTCACCATCTGCAGTGATTTTGGAGCCCAGAAAAACAAAGTCTGACACTGTTCCCACTGTTTCCCCATCTATTTCCCATGAAGTGATGGGATCAGATGCCATGATCTTCGTTTTCTGAATGTTGAGCTTTAAGCCAACCTTTTCACTCTCCACTTTCACTTTCATCAAGAGGCTTTTTAGCCCCTCTTCACTTTCTGCCATAAGAGTGGTGTCATCTGCATATCTGAGGTTATTGATATTTCTCCCAGCAATCTTGATTCCAACTTGTGTTTCTTCCAGTCCAGCATTTCTTATGATGTACTCTGCATATAAGTTAAATAAACATGGTGACAATATGCAGCCTTGACGTACTCCTTTTCCTATTTGGAACCAGTCTGTTGTTCCATGACCAGTTCTAACTGTTGCTTCCTGACCTGCATACAGATTTATTAAGAGGCAGATCAGGTGGTCTGGTATTTCCATCTCTTTCAGAAAGTGGAAAGAGGCCACAAGAAGGGATCCATGTAGCTTCCTAAGGAATATGAACCCTGGGAAGCAGCAGGAAGCACTAAGAAAACCTAGGCAGAGGAATGACATTTTTAAATGAATACCTGAGAGTGACTGCAGAGGGAGGAGCCTGAAGATGAGGGCTCTGTCTTGGGAGGGATGGGAGCAATGGAGTTGAAAATTGGTAAGGACTTAGGTAGCAATATCACCATTTTACACATGGGAATCAGAACCTCTAAGAGCGAAGGCTTAGCATTCCCCCTCCCCCACCAGGGATAATAATATTAAAAAGACAAAGTGATCATGCTCTAAATAGAATGTCCCAGTAATATGTACAAAGACATAACTAAATGATTTAAAGTACGTATTGTGTCTATTACACTTGAGGCTCCAGTAAAAAAACAAAGAGATAAAAAGGTTACTTGGTCAATCAAAGAGATTTACGGAGCATGCAGAGTGGGTTCTGAACCATACTCTATCCAAGGACCCCTGACATTTGAGAAAATAAGCAGATGACTAAGCTCCAGTAGTCATGTACAGATGTGCGAGCTGGATGACAAAAAAGGCTGAACGCCGAAGAATTGATGTCTTTGAATTGTGATGCTGCAGAAGACTAAACAACACCAAGGCTCCTGGCAGTATGTGAGGCTGCATTTGAGAGCTACAGTTCAATATTTACACTTTTTCCATCATCTAGATGGACTAAAATCTTCTTGTTTTGTACAATAAACCTGCACCACCACCATCCCCCCAAAGCATATCTTGTCTAGCACACTTAAATAGTAAACAGTTAACAATATTTCATCCCTACAAAGTACTGGTTGAGTCATGCCAGTTGCTGGGGAGAAGAGAGAGGCAGGATGTACCCAGATGACCACTTTAGCCTCAGAACCCCCATGTTGCCACCCTCAGTACCCAGAATGGTCCTGGTCCTGCAGGTCAGGATGCACTTGGGCACTTTCGCCTGCTCTTACCTGTTGAGGAACCAAGATCCCTTTCCCTAAGTCCAGGTGCAATAAGTTGCCTATGAAGGGCAGGCGCAGGGGCCCTGGAGGGTAGTTCTTTGGGTGCTGCCTTTTGAGGAAATCAGCAAAGAGGAGAAAGACAAAGGCCCCCAGTAGGACAGTGCCAGGACGGAGCGTGGTCCAGAGGGCAGCCACCAGGGAGCCCAGTGCCTCCAGCATAGCTGTGCTATCTGGTTTCTCTTCAGCGATCAGAGCCAAGGAAGGTCCTCGCACCTGTGAATTTGTAATCTCTGCACCATGCCTTTCCTGCCCTGTGTCCTGCCCCCACCCCGCCCTTCCTGTCAGACCCTGCCCTCCCTCCCTTTCTCTTCTGTCCTTCCCTGCTCCCACCTCTACTCTTCTCTTCCCCCTCCACTCAAGTGAGCCCTGCTCCTTGCTCCCCTTGGCACCTGGTCCACTTTACCCTTCCATGACCTGCCTTGTCCTCTCCTCTTTCCAATTTGTTGTTCAGTCCCTAAGTCCTGTCTGAATCTTTTCCACCCCAAGGAGGCAGCACATCAGGCTTCCCTGAGCCATGAGTCAGCAGTGGCCTGCTGCAGGGGCACAGGCTCTGGCAACAACAGCAGTGCTGGGAAGCACAGTGTATGGCATAAGTCCTCTTGCAGATCACCAGTAGCCCCACTATAGAGCTGCCAGGCTGACAACTCACAAACTGGAGAGCAATTATACCAAATAAGTTCTCACACTGCTGGGAAAGTTCTCGGCCTCACATCAGACTTCCCAACCTGGGGATCAGGAAAAGACAATGAGGATCCCCAGGGAATCTGACTTTGAGGGTCAGTGGGATTTGATTACAGAATTTCCACAGGACTGGGAAAACAGACTCTTGGAGGGGAGAAAGAAAACCTTGTGTGCACCAGGACCCAGGAGAAAGGAGAGGTGACCCCATGAGAGACTGAGCCACACTTGCCTTTGTGTGTTTGGAAGTCTCTGATGGAGGCATGGGTCGACAGTGGCCTGCTGCGGAGTCAGGGGCTCTGACTACAACAGTCCTGGGAGCCACGGCATGCTTGCATAAGTCCTTTTGAAGGAGGTAGCCATCATTGCCATTACCCCTACCACCTGAGGCCAAACTACAGGGAGGGAACACTGCCCCACCATCAGCAGTGATTGGATTAAGACTTACTGAGCATGGCCCTGCCCACCAGAACAAGACCCAGTTCTCCCCACAGCCAGTCCCTCCCAAAGAAGGTTCAAACTACTGCACTCATCTCACATACTAGCAAAGTAATGCTCAAAATCCTCCAAGCTAGGCTTCAACAATTATGTGAACCAAGAATTTCCAGATGTACAAGCTGACTTTAGAAAAGGCAGAGGAACCCGAGATCAAATTGCCAACATCCACTGGATCATAGAAAAGGCAAGAGAATTCCAGGAAAACACCTACTTCTGCTTCATTGACTATGCTAAAGCCTTTGACTGTGTGGATCACAACATACTGTGGGAAATTCTTAAAGAGATGAGAATACCAGACTACCTCACCTGCCTCCTAAGAAATCTGTAGGCAGATCAAAAAGCAACAGTTAAAACTGGACATGGAACAGCAGACTGGTTCCAAATCAGGAAAGGAGTACGTCAAGGCTGTATATTGTCACCCTACTTATTTAACTTATATGCAGAGTACACCATGCAAAATGCCAGGCTGGATGAAGCAGAAGCTGGGATCAAGATTGCCAGAGGAAATATCAACAACCTAAGATATGCAGATGGCACCAGCCTTATGGCAGAAAGGGAAGAGGAACTAAAGAGCCTCTTGATAAAAGTGAAAGAGTAGAGTGAAAATGCTGGATTAAAACTCAACAGTCAAAAACTAAGATCATGGCATCCGGTCCCATTGCTTCATGGCAAATAGGTGGAGAAAAATGGAAACAGTGATGGACTTAATTTTCTTGGGCTCCAAATTCACTGTGAATGGTGACTGTGGCCATGATATGAAAAGATGTTTGCTCCTTTGAAGAAAAGCTATGACAAACTTAGACGACATAGTAAAAAGCAGAGACATTACTTTGCCGAAAAAGGACTGTATAGTCATAGTTATGGTATTTCCAGAGTACATCATGAGAAATGCTGGACTGGAAGTAACACAAGCTGGAATCAAGATTGCTGGGAGAAATATCAATAACCTCAGATATGCAGATGACACCACCCTTATGGCAGAAAGTGAAGAGGAACACAAAAGCCTCTTGATGAAAGTGAAAGAGGAGAGTGAAAAGTTGGCTTAAAGGCCAACATTCAGAAAACGAAGATCATGGCATCTGGTCCCATCACTTCATGGGAAATAGATGGGGAAAGAGTGGAAACAATGTCAGACTTTATTTTTCTGGGCTCCAAAATCACTGCAGATGGTGACTGCGGCCATGAAATGAAAAGACGCTTACTCCTTGGAAGGAAAGTTATGACCAACCTAGACAGCATATTGAAAAGCAGAGACATGACTTTGCCAACAAAGGTCTGTCTAGTCAAGGCTATGGTTTTTCCTGTGGTCATGTATGGATGTGAGAGCTGGACTGTGAAGAAGGCTGAGCACTGAATAATTGATGCTTTTGAAGTGTGGTGTTGGAGAAGACTCTTGAGAGTCCCTTGGACTGCAAGGAGATCCAACCAGTCCATTCTGAAGGAGATCAGCCCTGGGATTTCTTTGGAAGGAATGATGCTAAAGCTGAAACTGCAGTACTTTGGCCACCTCATGAGAAGAGTTGACTCATTGGAAAAGACTCTGACGCTGGGAGGGATTGGGGGCAGGAGGAGAAGCAGACGACAGAGGATGAGATGGCTGGATGGCATCACTGATTCGATGGATGTGAGTCTCAGTGAACTCTGGGAGTTGTTGATGGACAGGGTGGCCTTGTATGCTGCGATTCATGGGGAACAAAGAGTCAGACATTACTGAGCGACTGAACTGAACTGAACTGATGGTGTTTCCAATATTCACGTATGGATGTGAGAGTTGGACCATAAGGAAGGCTGCGTGCTGAAGAATTGATGGTTTCGAACTGTGGTGTGGAGAAGACTCTTGCGAGTCCCTTGGACGGCAAAGAAATCACACCAGTGAATCCTAAAGGAATTCAATCCTGAATATTCATTGGAAGGACTCATGCTGAAGCTCCAATACTTTGGCCACCTGATGGGAAGAGCTGACTTATTTGAAAAGACCCTAATGCTGGGAAAGATTGAAAGCAGGGGGAGAAGGGGGTGACACAAGACAGGGTGGTTGGATGGTATCACTGACTCAAGGGACATGAACTGAAGCAAGCTCCAGGAGATGGGTAAGGACAGGGAAGTCTGGCATGTTGCAGTCTATGGGGTCGAAAAGAGTTGGACACAACTGAGTGACCGAACTAACAAATGAGTCCCTCCAATCAGAGAGCTTGTACAAGATTCTTATCCATCAGAGGACAGTTAAGTGAACTGAGAACTACCAGCTGTACAAGCTGGATTTAGAATAGGCAGAGGAACCAGAGATCAAATGCCAACATCCTGCCAACTGGCCCCCACCTGATGCTCTCCTCCTGCTTTTTTTGTTTTGTTCCATCTCCAAGTGTGTCATTCTCTGAGACCAATGGTGCTCTACGGTTTGTGGTCATTGCATCTTAGAGTGCCCCAGAGACACCTGAGCTAAGTGTTTTTCAATCAACTTCTCACTAAAGGATTAAAACCCAGCCTCATGAACAATCAGAAAAACAGAGCACCACATTTCTTGTGAGCTCTTATATGCAAAGCACTGAATTCACCTATTTACATGGATTTCTTCAATGATAAAATTATGCAGATACAGTTCTTTGTTCCATCTAGCAGTTAAGGAAAAGGAAACATCTTTTCAAACAATATTTGAGGAAATTTGTTGCTAGTAGAACTTTCTCATTAGAAATGTTAAAAGAAGTTCTTCAGAAAAAAAGGAAAGATATGTAGGTCAGACACTCAGATCTAAATAAAGTAAGAATATTAGAGAAAAAAATTAAGGTGCATTAAATCTCTTACTTTCTTAATTGATCTGATGCATAAGATTTTGCTCAAAATAAAAATATTAACATTGTATTCAGTGAGTCTAGCTTAGAGATAGTGGTATGTATGATGTAGTTGGAAAGGACAGAAGGAAGGAATTAGGAAAATTCTATTATAAGGTACTTGCACTAACAATGAAGCAGTGTAATGAAGTTCAAAGTGGATTCGAATCAGTTGGAAATGTATACTGTGAACTGTAGGGCTACCACTGATATTTTAAAAGAGAAATATGACTCACATGCTAAGACAGAAAAGAAAATGGAATTATACAAAATGCTCAGTTAAAACCAGACAAGAGAGAAGAAAAAGTGAAAGACAAAAAACCCCAAAAGCAATGAATACAAAATAGTAATGACTATAGTAGTTAACAGTCTGTACTGATAACCACATTAAATGTTAATATTCTAAACACACTAATTAAAAGACTGTTACCCAGAGACCATTTAAAAAAACCCAAGACTTGTTTTAGATGATTGTTTTCAATGTTCATAAACACAACTGATTTTTGTAGGTTGATTTTTATCCTGCAACTTTGCTGAATTCATTTATGTCAGTGTGTGTGTAATCTTTAGGATTTTTTACATATTAAGATAATGTCATTTGCGCACAGAAATAGTTTTAGTTCAGCATCAAAAAGAACAGGATACTTAGAAATAAATATAACCAAGAAGGCAAAGGACTTAGTCATTGAAAACTATAAAATATTGCTGAGGAAAATCAAAGAAGGCACAGATAAATGGAAATATATCTCACGTTTATGAAAAGGAAGGATTAAATTTATTAACTTGTTCATGTTAGTCAAAACAATTCCTATCAAAATCCTAAAGGCATGTTTTATACAGAAATAGAAAATATAATCCTAAAATCCATGTGAAACCTCAAAATCGTAAAGAGCCAAACAGCCTTGGAGACCTTACACTTTCATCTAAGAGTTGTCTATTCTAGATAATTGAGAGAAGCAAAATCATATAATCATGTCCTTCTGTGGCTGGTTTATTTCACTTAGCATAAAGTCCTCACAGCTTAAATATTTCTAGAATTTGAAAGCATTCCCTCTTCTTTACTGCTGAGGAATGTTTCATTGTATGTACAGTCCACATTTTCATTATCTCTTCATTCATTAATGGACATTTAACTTGCTTCCACCTCTTTGCTATTATGTATAATGCTGCATGAAATGAAAATCTCTCTTTAAGATTTTGATTTCTATTCTGATAAATGCCATGTAATGGGATCAGTGATCAAATGGGAGAACCTCCAAACTCTTTTCTGTGGTGACTGCACCATTTTATATTCTCATCAACAGTGCCCAATGGCCCAATTTACCCTACACCAGTAGTTTCCAGGGACTGGCAGGAGTGCGTGAAATTCACTTCAGTCATGTCTGACTCTGAGACTCTATGGACCGTGTCCCGCCAGGCTTCTCTGTCCATGGGGTTTTCCAGGCAAGAATACTGGGGTGGGTTGTCATGCCCTCCGCCAGGGTATCTTCCTGACCCAAGGATTGAACCAACATATCGTATATCCCCTGCATTGGCAGGTGGGTTCTTTACCATCAGTGCTACCTGGAAGCCCCTGGGGAAGTAGGAAATGAAAAATTTCTGTCCCATCAGTAGAGAGTTCCAGCCATGTGAGATGGAAAATTTCTAAAAGTCTTGTGCATGATACTGCCTTTAGAGTTAACAGTATTGTACTGTATACATAAATTTTATAAAGCAAGTAGCTGTTGTTCAGTTGCTAAGGCATGTCTCTTTGGAAGCCTATGAATTGTAGCCCAACAGGCTCCATTGCCCATAGAATTTCCCAGGCAAGAATACTGGAGTGGGTTGTCATTTCCTCCTCCAGGGTATCTTCCCTACCCAGGGATCAAACCTAAGTCTCCTGTTTGTCAGGCAGATTCTTTACCACTGAGCCACCAGAGAAGCTCTAAAACAAGAGTGTGCATGCTAAGTCGCTTCAGTTGTGTCCAATTCTTTGTGACTCTATGGACTGTTGTCCACCAGGCTTCTCTGTCCATGGGATTCTCCATACACAGAAGCAAGAATACTGGAGTGGGTGGTGGTGCCCTCTTCCATGGGATCTTCCCAACCCAGGGACTGAACTGGTGTCTCGTGTGTGTCCTGCATTGGCAGGTGGGTTCTTTACTACTAGTCCCACCTGGGAAGCTCCTAAAGCAAATAGATCTCCTATTAATTGGCTTTGATCATACATACACACACAAGACCTAACTATATGCTGTCTAGAACAGACCTACTTTAATTATCGAGACATAGATAGATTGAAATTAAAGGGTTAAAGGAAGATATACCATGATAACACCAATCAAAGAAAACTGAAGTTACTGTATTAATTGCTGATATCAGGGCAAGGAGACGTATCATAAACTTGAAAAGGGCATCACATAATTAAATAAGGTCAGCTTTCCAAGAAGACATAGCAATTGTATGTGTGTGCACGTAACAAGGGAGCTTCAAAATACATGCAGGCAAACTGATGGAACTCCAAAGAAAAATAGATGCATTTCCTATTATAGTTAGAGACTTGAATACTCCTCTGCCATCAATGGACAGAACCAAGCAGCAGAAAACCAGAAAAAGCAAAGTTGAACTCTATGGCATTATCAATTACCTTGATCCAATTAACCTTTATAGACTTCATCCAACAAGAGCAGCATGCATATTCTTCTGAAGTTCATGTAGAACATTAACCAAATAGGCCACCTTCTAATATAAAACACATGTTATCAAATACCAATATAGAAATCACACAAATTATGCTTTCATAACAAAACTGAGTTAACTAGAAATCAATTAAACAATAGCAGGCGGAAAACTTCAAACCACTTGAATACTGAACAACATACTGATATATATAAACATGGCTCAAAAGAAATCTCCAAAAAATAAAAAATATCTTTGAACAAATGAAAATATAGCTTATCAAAATGTGTGGATGAAGTGAAGTCAGTGCTTTGAGGAAAATTTAAAGCATTGAATTCATATATCAGAAAAGAATAAAGGTCTGGAATAAACAATCTAAATGTCAAACTCATGACTGTATAAAAAGAAAGGAAAATTAAATCTAAAGAAAGCACAAGAAAATAAATAACAAAAACAAGAGCAGCAATGAATGAAACCGAAAACAGCAACAAAATACAGAAATTAAAGAAAATCAAAATTAAAAAAATTTTTTTGAAATTGGCAAACATCTCACCAAGTAGCTGAGAAAAAGAGAGGGTATAAATTATTATCATAACTGAACAAGTGCCATAACTACTCATCTTATGGACATTATAAGAAAGGAATATTATGAATAACTATAAACCCACAAATTTGATAGCTTAGATGAAATAGGTCAATTCATTGAAACACAAGAAAGTTGGGGGGTAGGGTGGATTTAGAACAGAGTAGTCTCATCTTGCTAAGAATAGAAAATATAGATTGGAGTCTGGGATGATTGACATGGACTAATGTCCCAGACGCTCATTTTTAGTGCCCTCTAGCTTCTGTTATGGTATCTTAGCAACAAGGAAGTTTGAGTCAGATCACAGGGAGAAGAGCCTGACATGCAGGTAGACTGTGGAGTCCCCAGGTCTAACAAAGAAACATCCAGGTAGTTGCCCTTGTTTCTTAGTCCTCTGCCAGCCTCCACCTCCGTCAGGCCTCTATAAATATATAGGGGCCTGGGAGGTGGCCCCGTCTGATAGAACCCCCTCTCTGGTGCACAACCTCCAGCCATCCGGACCAGAACACATTTCTATACACCTCAGGGTATCCAGAGTGCCATGTTCCTCGTCTGTTTCAGATCAGATCAGTCGTTCAGTCATGTCCGACTCTTTGCAACCCCATGAATCGCAGCACGCCAGGCCTCCCTGTCCATCAACAACTCCCAGAGGTCACTCAGACTCACGTGCATCGAATCAGTGATGTAATCCAGCCATCTCATCCTCTGTCGTCCCCTTCTCCTCTTGCCCCCAATCCCTCCCAGCATCAGAGTCTTCTCCAATGAGTCAACTCTTCGCATGAGGTGGCCAAAGTACTGGACTTTCAGCTTTAGCATCATTCCTTTCAAAAAAATCCCAGGGCTGATCTCCTTCAGAATGGACTGGTTGGATCTCCTTGTAGTCCAAGGGACTCTCAAGAGTCTTCTCCAACACCACAGTTCAAAAGCATCAATTCTTCGGCGCTCAGCCTTCTTCACAGTCCAACTCTCACATCCATACATGACCACAGGAAAAACCATAGCCTTGACTAGATGGACCTTTGTTGGCAAAGTAACGTCTCTGCTTTTGAATATGCTATCTAAGTTGGTCATAACTTTCCTTCCAAGGAGTAAGCGTCTTTTCATTTTATGGCTGCAATCACCATCTGCAGTGATTTTGGAGTCTAGAAAAATAAAGTCTGACACTGTTTCCACTGTTACCCCATCTATTTCCCATGAAGTGATGGGACCGGATGCCATAATCTTGGTTTCTGAATGTTGAACTTTAAGCCAACTTTTTCACTCTCCACTTTCACTTTCATCAAGAGGCTTTTTAGTTCCTCTTCACTTTCTGCCATAAGGGTGGTGTCATCTGCATATCTGAGGTTATTGATATTTCTCCCGGCAATCTTGATTCCAACTTGTGTTTCTTCCAGTCCAGCGTTTCTCATGATGTACTCTGCATATAAGTTAAATAAACAGGGTGACAATATACAGCCTTGATGTACTCCTTTTCCTATTTGGAACCAGTCTGTTGTTCCATGTCCAGTTCTAACTGTTGCTTCCTGATCTGCATACAGATTTCTCAAGAGGCAGATCAGGTGGTCTGGTATTCCCATCTCTCTCAGAATTTTCCACAGTTTGTTGTGATCCACACAGTTAAAGGCTTTGGCATAGTCAATAAAGCAGAAATACATGTTTTTCTGGAACTCTCTTGCTTTTTCCATGATCCAGCGGATGTTGGCAACTTGATCTCTGGTTCCTCTGCCTTTTCTAAAACCAGCTTGAACATCAGGAAGTTCACGGTTCACATATTGCTGAAGCCTGGCTTGGAGAATTTTGAGCATTTCTTTACTAGCATGTGAGATGAGTGCAATTGTGCGGTAGTTTGAGCATTCTTTGGCATTGCCTTTCTTTGGTATTGGAATGAAAACTGACCTTTTCCAGTCCTGTGGCCACTGCTGAGTTTTCCAAATTTGCTGGCATATTGAGTGCAGCACTTTCACAGCATCATCTTTCAGGATTTGGAATAGCTCCACTGGAATTCCATCACCTCCACTAGCTTTGTTCATAGTGATTCTTTCCAAGGCCCACTTGACTTCACATTCCAGGATGTCTGGCTCTAGGTCAGTGATCACACCATTGTGATTATCTGGGTCATGAAGATCTTTTTTGTACAGTTCTGTGTATTCTTGCCACCTCGTCTTAATATCTTCTGCTTCTGTTAGGTCCATACCATTTCTGTCCTTTATCGAGCCCATCTTTGCATGAAATGTTCCTTTGGTATCTCTGATTTTCCTGAAGAGATCCCTAGTCTTTCCCATTCTGTTGTTTTCCTCTATTTCTTTGCATTGATTGCTGAAGAAGGCTTTCTTATCTCTTCTTGCTATTCTTTGGAACTCTGCATTCAGATGTTTATATCTTTCCTTTTCTCCTTTGCTTTTCGCTTCTCTTTTCACAGCTATTTGTAAGGCCTCCCCAGACAGCCATTTTGCTTTTTTGCATTTCTTTTCCATGGGGATGGTCTTAGTCCCTGTCTCTTGTACTATGTCACGAACCTCATTCCATAGTTCATCAGGTACTCTATCTATCAGATCTAGGCCCTTAAATCTATTTCTCACTTCCACTGTATAATCATAAGGGATTTGATTTAGGCCATACCTGAATGGTCTAGTGATTTTCCCTACTTTCTTCAATTTCAGTCTGAATTTGGCAATAAGGAGTTCATGGTCTGAGCCACAGTCAGCTCCTGGTATTGTTTTTGCTGACTTTATAGAGCTTCTCCATCTTTGGCTGCAAATAATATAATCAATCTGATTTCGGTATTGACCATCTGGTGATGTCCATGTATAGAGTCTTCTCTTGTGTTGTTGGAAGAGGGTGTTTGTTATGACCAGTGCATTTTCTTGGCAAAACTCTATTAGTCTTTGCCCTGCTTCATTCTGTATTCCAAGGCCAAATTTGCCTGTTACTCCAGGTGTTTCTTGACTTCTTACTTTTGCATTCCAGTCCCCTATAATGAAAAGGACATCTTTTTTGGGTGTTAGTTCTAAAAGGTCTTGTAGGTCTTCATAGAACCGTTCAACTTCAGCTTCTTCAGCATTACTGGTTGGGGCATAGACTTGGATTACTGTGATATTGAATGGCTTGCCTTGGAAACGAACAGAGATCATTCTGTCGTTTTTGAGATTGCATCCAAGTACTGCATTTCGGATTCTTTTGTTGACCATGATGGCCACTCCATTTCTTCTGAGGGATTCCTGCCTGCCGTAGTAGATATAATGGTCATCTGAGTTAAATTCATCCATTCCAGTCCATTTCAGTTCGCTGATTCCTAGAATGTCAACATTCACTCTTGCCATCTCTTGTTTGACCACTTCCAATTTGCCTTGATAAGAGTCCAATCTCCAATCTGACTCTAATTTTCATAGCAGCCTGTGTGTTAGGGTTTCTAAGGCAGGACAAGGGTGAAGGGAATATTCAAGTCTGGGGTGCTTTTTAGTAAAATCTGCATCTCACCCACGATGTCACAGAATATGTCATATGCTGGCCACACTATGTGTCAGACACAGATACAGGGGAAGAGGGAAAGGGGACCTGGAGTTTCCAAAACAGATGAGGAATAAGAGAGTTACAAAAGGATAGAAAACAAAATCCTTGTGTAATGCTTTTACAGTAGAGAATTCATATTTTAGAGTCTCTAAAATATGAACTTGAGGAAAAAAGGAGACATTTTACATGGTCAGAAAATTCAGCTACTCCCAGTCTTGTGTCCCAAAGCTTCTGGTTAACTGTGGTCACACGCTACTTGAGCCTGGGTCCTGCTGCATCTGTTAGGCAGGATGAGTATTCAGGGGTTTTCCACTGATTCCATTGGAGAAGGTAAATGCTTCTCCTTCTGGAATCATGGAAAATGCACAGCAGAGCAGGAATGGACCTCAGATATGACTCCAACATAGTCCTTCATTAAACAGATGAGACTGAGCCCATAATGGATAGAAATTTGGCCAATTTCTCAGTTTCCTACATGGATGATCCAGTTGGGGAAAAAAGAAGTTGAAGGCAAGGTCTCAGATGTTCAGGAAGTTCAAGGCCTGGTTATATTGGTTTTATTCTAGAAATATCATTTGTGGTACTTTGCAGACACGCAACTTCTCAGGAAGTTACACAGAGAGTGCATTCTGCTTGAGGGTGGCTGGGGATTCAGACCAAATTCTAGACTAAATTCAGATTCTATGACAAGTTCTGTGACATTCTGGATGAGATACAGCTTTTACTGAAAAGCACCCCAGGCTGAGGTTCCAGGTCATATCTATCTAGTCTACACCAAACTCTCCCTCTGTTTCCTGTTTAGGAAACAAAATCATTTCACCGGGACTTACTCTTGGCTCCAACAGACTCAGGTTAGGTCCAACCAGATTCTCTTTCTCTCCCCCTCACTTAGTCTATTTCCCTTACTAATGGTCTTCATTGGATTAGCTTTTACTGAATCCTAAGCAGTAGGACAGAGAAGGCAATGGCACCCACTCCAGTACTTTTGCCTAGAAAATCCCATGGACAGAGGAGCCTGGTGGGCTGCAGTCCATGGGGTTGCTAGAGTCGGACACGACTGAGCGAGTCCACTTTCAATTTTCACTTTCATGCATTGGAGAAGAAAATGGCAACCCACTCCAGTGTTCTTGCCTGGAGAATCCCAGGGATGGGAAGCCTGGTGGGCTGCCGTCTCTGGGGTCGCACAGAGTCGGACACGACTGAAGCGACGCAGCAGCAGCAAGCAGTAGGAACAAATATCCCCATATTCTTATGGTGCTTTTTATTCTGAGCTATTTAAATTCCTTAATTTTAACAGCCTTAGGAAAAAAGACCTTCTATAAAGTTTAGGGCAGTTTACCAGGTTTCATTTTATGTCTGAATGGGGGTCGGTATCCAAACCCCAAGGATGCTCAGTGGGACCTGGCCTTTGGTTGATGCCATTTTCTCCCCTCAGTGACTACACACAGGAGGGCTGAGCAGGATTCCCACATTTCTGTTTCCTGATATAAAATACTCTGTTGTTGTTGTTGTTATTCAGTCATAAAGTCATTTCCAGGGACTGCAGCAAACCAGGCCTCCTCCCTGTTCTTCATGATCTCCTGGAGTTTGTTCAAACTCATGTCCATTGAGTCGGTGATGCCATCCAACCACGCCATCTTCTGTTGCCCTCATCTTCTCCTGCCCTCAGTCTTTCCCAGCATCAGGGTCTTTTCCAATAAGTTGGCTCTTCACATAGGTGGCCAAAGTATTGGTGCTTCAGCTTCAGAACAAGACACTCTACCAGTCCTTATCAGTTCTGTTTAGGCTGGAAATGCTTGTCAATCTCAGCTGACAATCAGTTTGCAAGAAAAGATCACAACCACCACATTGTTAACAGCAATAATGGAGTCGAGAATAAATGCATGAGAGAGGATTAAAGGTAAGGAGGCACCTTACAGACAGGAAATATTTCTGTAATTGTTTCCACCTAACCTGATTTCCATGTTTGGTTATATGTAGTGACATTCTTCTTAGCTCTAGTGTCCAAGGCCAAGGTAGTGTTTCTTAGGTAAAGAGGATAAACCACTTGTCTATAGAACCCTGCTTGTCAATCAGGAATCTACTTGCCCACTGACTTCCCAGGGGCCAGTCTGAGGCAGAAGCAGGATAAACTTGCCCAATGTTACCAAGTGTCAGTGCCTTTCTGAGTGACCTCCATGGCTGCCCCAGGCCAAACTTCTAACTCTTATCTGCCATTTGGCACTGCTTTCACCTAGGCCATCTCAACAGGCCAGATGCCAAGTCCCCATCTAAGGAAGGAAACAGAAGGAGGCAGACCAGAGTTATGACTTTTATGATACACTGTATGGTTTCCAAGCCACTTGAAGCCCATTATTTCCTCTGGTTTTTGCAGAAACTCATTCTTTAGAGAAGGATCATTTTCCACTTTATATTTCCTAAATGAAAATGAAATCACTCACAACATAATTGATTTGCTCAAGGTTCCACTGGAGATGGTAAAGCTAGGGTTTAGATCCAATTTCCTCTGAGTCCAGTTCCTATGACCTGTCCTAGAGGCACTGAATGCTGTTCCCTCACTTCTGAGCAGGTGCCCTGCCATGAGGTGGGAGGCAGGAACACAAGCTCATTCTTCCTGCTTTCCTTCCCCTCCTGCTCCCCGACAATCAGGCTCAAGGAACAGCACAGAGCCAGTGGCTGACTGGGGAGATGGTGAGGCTCACTCTGAACTGCAGGCTCAGCTTCTCATCACCTGGAGGCCTAAAGGTAAATTTTTGCAGAAGTGAGGTAAAGAAAATAAAAACTCAGTCCTGGCCAACTGTTCTCCAAGGCACATCCGCATTCCTAAAATACAAAAATACGAGACAAGTTACCTGCTTAAGTGGTGTCTGTGTGCAGCAAGGAGTGAAACCTTCTATGAAGTTCTGCAAAATCTGAGCAAAGGGAGGGGCTTTATGTACTTGACTAGGCCTTGGGGCTTGGTGTACTGGGCTTATTTAATCACAGCCACCTGGGTAAACTGAAGCCCAAGGAGCTAAGTCCACAAGTGCACACTCAGTACCTTCAGCGGTCAGGCAGGTGAGGCACAGGGTGAAGATGCAAGCTGTGGACAGAACAAGTGAGGGGCTGGGTTAACCTACAAGTGACATCTAGCCTAAAGTCTTTCAAAAATCCATTAGCAAACAAGGACTATAAAAACACACAAAAAGCAAAATTCTGTTTTGATTTTTTTCAATCTTCAAAAGAAAACTGTTGAGAAGTGTAAGAAAGTGAACATCAGATCAAGGCTTCTCAAGTCTGAGGCACCTTCTCTCTATACCACGTTTCCCTCCATTGTGACCTGGAATCTCCCTGCCAGGGCTCCCCATGCAGGGCTGACCCCACCCATCCCACCTCTGCATGAGGTACTCTGCATATAATTTAAATAAGCAGGGTGACAATATACAGCCTTGACATACTCCTTTTCCTATTTGGAACCAGTCTGTTGTTCCAAGTCTTCTTGATCTGCATACAGGTTTCTCAGGTGGTCTGGTATTCCCATCTCTTAAAGAATTTTCCACAGTTTATTGTGATCCACACAGTCACAGTCAAAGGCTTCAGCATAGTCGATGAAGCAGAAGTAGATGATTTTCTGGAATTCTCTTGCTTTTTCTATGATCCAACAGATGTTGGCAATTGGATCTCTGGTTCTTCTGCTTTTTCTAAATCCAGCTTGAACATGTGGAAGTTCTCAGTTCATCTATTGTTGAAGACTGGATTAGAGAATTTGGAGCATTACTCTGCTAGCATGTGAAATGAGTGCTTCTATGCAGTAGTTTGAACATTCTTTGGCATTGTCCTTCTTTAGGATTGAAATGAAAACTGACCTTTTTCAGTCCTGGGGCCACTGCTGAGTTTTTCCTATTTGCCGGCATATTGAGTACAGTACTTTAACAGCATCATCTTTTAGGATTTGAAACAGCTCAACTGGAATTCCATCACTTCCACTAGCTTTGTCCATAGTTATGTTTCTTAAAGACTACTTGACTTCACATTCCAAGATTTATGGCTCTAGGTGAGCGATCACATCATCGTGGTTATCTGGGTCATTAAGATCTTTTTTGCATAGTTCTTCTGTGTATTCTTGCCACCTCTTCTTAATATATTCTGCTTATGTTAGGTGCATATCCCTTTCTGTCCTTTAGTGTGCTCAACTTTTTAGGTTAATTTAAACATGTCTGATTCCATCAGCCATTCCTCATGGCATTCCAGCATCTTTCCCACCTTCCTCCAGAAGTTTCAATGTGTCAACATTCCTCCCTGTGTGCAGTTCCACACCTGCACACCTTACAGCAAGTGAAGTATCCTCCTCTGAGGAGAGATCAGTGCTTCTACTAATGGTATGCCAATAAGGTAAAATAAAAAAGGAGCTGCAAAGAAATGTACAATTCTGCCAACTTGAGGAGAAGGAAGAAATAATCTATGACAAAGATGATACCACCATACAGTGATGTGTATTAACCAGAGGGGTTAGTGTGTTAAAGAACATACATACAATTTCACTTTTTTCCCTGCTTCTGGCCTATAGTGTTGGAAAAGTGCATGACATGGGGATGAGGGAGGGAAGCAAAACTTCCTCAAGCTTAAACTCTGGCATCTGACTCAGCTTCACTTGTGTTCTGCACTGGGGAGCTGGGGGAAGGGGTAGGAGACTGAGCATTGATCCAACGAACCATGAAACAATATTTATTTCTCCTTTTGTGTGTATCTCCTTCAGATATGGGGAAAGAAAAGAGAACAGACCTCAAAAAGGCAGTATTTGGGCTTTCCAAAGACTTCAAGTCAAATACCATTAAATCTCTATCTTTATTTTTACTTGTATCAACAATTCTGAGTTATGTTATTCCTATACTCTATGAAATATTGCCTATATTTTTCCTCCCCTGTGGTAGGCTGAATAGTCCCACAAATATGTCCATGTCTTAATCTCTGGAACCCATGAATGTTAAATGCAGACAGAACTTTGTAAATACAATTAACTTAAAGATCTTGATATAGTAAGATGATCCTGAATTATCCTAGTGGGCCCAATACAATCACAAGAGTCTCATAAGAGGGGTACAAGAAGGGCATAAAGGGAAGATGTGAGGATGGGGGCAGAGAGGATGCTATTTTGATGGCTTTGAAGATGGAGGAAGGGGCCCTGAGTCAAGGAATACAGGCAGCCTCTACCGGCTGGAAAAGTCCATCAGTGGATTCTGCCCAAGCACCTCCAGAAGTAGCAGCCCTGCCCCTACCTTGACTTCAGTCCAGAGAAACTGGCTTCAGCTTTCTGACCTCTGGAATTGTAAGAGAATAAATGTGTGGTTTTTTAAGATTCCGCATTTTTGGTGATTTGGTACAGCAGCAGTAAGAAGCCAGAATCTCCTTATTTCTTTTTAAGAACAAAACTCAGGAGAAAACTCTGATTTCTCATCTTTTCTATTTCCTGTAGGGAAGCATCAATGAAGTCTCTTGCTTCCGCAGGATTCCAGTCTCTCTTGTGGTTTTCAATCACACTGGCAATAAACATGTTCAGTTTCTCCCATTTACTAAAGAGAGGTTGGTGGGGTCCTGGAAGGAAATTCATTATCCTTGGAAAGAAATTGTAGAGCTGATGGAGAAAACAAAACAGTCATGGAGACAAGTTGTTGTTTAGTCGCTGTGTCTGACTCCTTTGCAACTCCATAGGACTGCAGCCTGCCAGGCTCCTCTGTCCATGGGATTTCCCAGGCAAGAATACTGGAGTGGGCTGCCATTTTCTTTTCCAGGGGATCTTCCCAACCCAGGGATCAAAGCCGCATCTCCTGCATTGACAAGTAGGTTCTTTACCAGGGAGCCACTGGGGATGACAGTCTTCCACTTTTGAAGACACAGAAACCATCTTCTCTTTCCATCTCTTCTATTCATTCATACTTAAACCAGAAATAGTATGGACCTAATAGAAGCAGAAGATATTAACAAAAGGGGGCAAGAATACACAGAAGAAATGTACAAAAAAGACCTTCACAATCCAGATAATCACGATGGTGTGATCACTCATCCAGAGCCAGACATCCTGGAATGGGAAGTCAAGTGGGCCTGAGGAAGCATCACTACGAACAAAGTTAGTGAAGGTGATGGAATTCCAGTTGAGCTATTTCAAATCCTCAGAGATGATGTTGTGAAAGTGCTGCACTCAATATGCCAGCAAATTTGGAAAACTCAGCAGTGGCCACAGGACTGGAAAAGGTCAGTTTTCATTCCAATCCCAAAGAAAGGCAATGCCAAAGATTGCTTAAACTACCGCATAATTGCACTCATCTCACACACTAGTAAAGTAATGCTCAGAATTCTCCAGGCCAGGCTTCAACAATACACGATCTGTGAACTTCCAGATGTCCAAGCTGGTTTTAGAAAAGGCAGAGGAACCAGAGATCAAGTTGCCAACATCCACTGGATCATAGAAAAAGCAAGAGAGTTCCAGAAAATCTCTATTTCTTCTTTATTGACTATGCCAAAGCCTTTGACTGTGTGGATCACAATAAACTGTGGAAAATTCTAAAAGAGATGGGAATACCAGACCACCTGACCTGCCTCTTGAGAAATCTATATGCAGGTCAGGAAGCAACAGTTAGAATCGGACATGGAACAGCAGACTGGTTCCAAATAGGAAAAGGAGTACATCAAGGCTGTATATTGTCACCATGTTTCTTTAACTTGTATGCAGAGTACATCATGAGAAATGCTGGGCTGGAGGAAGCACAGCTGGAATCAAGATTGCTGGGAGAAACATCAATAACCTCAGGTATGCAGATGACACCACCCTTATGGCAGAAAGTGAAAAAGAACTAAAAAGCCTCTTGATGAAAGTGAAAGTGGAGAGTGAAAAAGTTGGCTTAAAGCTCAACATTCAGAAAATGAAGATCATGGCATCTGGTCCCATTACTTCATTGTAAATAGATGGGGAAACAGTGGAAACAGTGGCAGACTTTATTTTTGGGGGCTCCAAAATCACTGCAGATGGTGACTGCAGCCATGAAATTAAAAGACTCTTACTCCTTGGAAGGAAAGTTATGACCAACCTAGGGAGCATATTAAAAAGCAGAGATATTACTTTGTCAACAGAGGTCCGTCTAGTCAAGGTTATGGTTTTTCCAGTGTCACATATGGATGTGGGACTTGGACGGTGAAGAAAGCTGAGCACCGAAGAATTGGTGCTTTTGAACTGTGGTGTTGGAGAAGACTCTTGAGAGTCCCTTGGACTGCAAGGAGATCCAACCAGTCCATCCTAAAGGAAATCAACCCTGAATACTCATTGAAAGGACTGATGTTGAAGCTGAAACTCCAGTACTTTGGCCACCTGATGTGAAGAACTGACTCACTGAAAAAGCCCCTGATGCTGGGAAAGATTGAAGGTGAGAGAGGAAGGGGACAACAGAGGATGAGATGGTTGGATGGCATCACCAACTCAATGGATGTGAGTTTGGGTAAACTCCGTGAGTTGGTGATAGACAGAGAGGCCTGGCGGACTGCAGTCCATGGGGTGGCAAAGAGTGGGATGTGACTGAGTGACTGAACTGAACTGAACCATGAGAGGCACCCTGGACTCACTGTCCCTATCTCAACTCTCTTTTCTCCTCTGGCAAAGCATTTCAGCACTCCATTCAAAATATAAGCATTCTTGGACCACTTCTCACCATTCTATCTGCTTTGTCATCCTAGTGCAAAACACTAACGTTTCTTACCTGGATGCTGTAAAGCCTCCAACATTTTTCCTGATTCTCTCCTAACCTCCCTCCCAGTCTCTTTTCGACTGAGCTACACAAGGGATCATTTAACAGTTTAATGGGATCATTTCACTTTTTGGCTCTCAATCCTCTAATGACTTTCCAAGACATTTAGACAAATTCTACATCCTTCTCCTGGCCTAGAGCTCTACATAATCTGGTCCCTTACCCTCCTGTGGCCTCCTCGGCTATCACTCCCTGCCATCTTGTTCTCTCTTACTCGTTCCAGTCCAGCCCCATTGGTCTCTGCAAAAACATAAAGGATTTTCTTCTTTAGGACTCTGCATTTGCTATTCCTTGCACATAGAATGCTCTTCTTCTGAAATCCATATAACTCCAGCCACTAACTTCATTAAAGTGAAAGTATTATATGCTCAGTCAGGTGCTGCTCAAATGTCACTTACTTGAACCTGTCTTACCTGATGATCCTATAATTAGCAGCTCATCTGGTACCTCTTTCCAGTCCCTTATTTTGCTCTATTTCTTTTTCTTGGTGATTGTCACGTGTGTGTGTGTGTGTGTGTGTGTGTGTGTGTGTGTGTGTGTGTGTATGTATCTTTGTGTGTATTAGCTCTGCTCCTTTCTAGTTATGGGGCTTCCCTGGATTCTCAGTTGGTAAAGAATCTGCCTGCAGTGTAGGAGACATGGGTTTGATCCCTAGGTTAGGAACATCCTCTAGTGAAGAGAATGGCTACATATGCTGGTATTCTTGCCTGGAGAACCCCATGGACAAAGCAGCCTGGCAGGCTATAGTCTATAGGGTTGAGACTTTGGCAACAATCATATTATTAATAATGATGAAGATGTAATTTGTCACTACATAGCTTAAATTGCTGCCCATAGGGCACAAGGGTTATTTTCTTGGGAGAATCACATGAGATCCATATTAAATATCCTTAATGCAGAGTGGATGGACAACTACGCGGATTTGCTTACACATTCCCATATCTGTTTGCACACATTAAGGTGCTTCATTTTATCTTTAAAAGATTATTGTAAAATTAACTGAGGTAGAGTGTGCAATTGTCCAATAGTGCCTGATCTATTCTGGGTCTCTAAAAATGCATATTACCTCTGTCCCACTGTACCATCCAACCTTCCCAGGAATTTCTTTTCCCTGAGAATAGTCAGTGGAGGTCCCAGACTTCCTAGGTTCTGTCTTAATAGGAAGGAAGAAAATGGAATTACTGGATGGGAGAATTACCATTACAGAAGTGGGAATAAGGAATGTTATTCAAAAACAACATTGACAGTAATCATCTTAAAAGCTCACATTCATTTTGCCCATTTAATGTACCAGGATTCATGCTAACTGCTTATTCAGTTTTGGTGAAATGTGTCCATAAATCTCCAAGCAATGTTGCTTGTTAAAAGTGAATAAATCTTCCTTTAGACACCTGAGGGTTTATTTATCTCAACCCTTGGGGCTGATTTCCCTTAGAAATGTCTTCCAAATCCAGAAAAGGGGCTGAGAGACCAAGCGGCTGAGCAGAGGTTTTGACAGACTCAGAACTTTAGAAGGACAAAAGAGGAAGGCAGGAACTACCAAGGAAGGGGTGAGGTTTGAATCCCTTAAATCCATATCCTACAAGTTTAGAATACAATGTCATACATGGATGGGTAAGTAGTACAACCACTTGGAAACATTTAAGTTTTTTATGACCAGGTGTACATGCAAGAGCAATGAGTCTGTGTGTCTACATGAACAACTGAACAAGAATGCTCACGGCAGCTTTATTCACAACATCTCCCAAACTGGAAATCCTCTGCATGTACATCAATGAAGAAGATAATAATACTCAAAAAAATCAGTAACATATTCAAACAGTAGAAAACTATGCAGAGTGCAAATAAGAGCATCTAACCCAGATGAGTCTAAAAACAGTGTCCTCGAGGAGAGCCAGAACAGAAAGGCACCTCTGATGGAGGGTGGAGATGGGGGTAGGGAGGGGCATGGGGAGCAGGGGCTCAAAAATGATGACAGTATTGTGCTTTTTAAAGAGCACAGGTGCACGTGTATATGTCATGTAGAGCGCTGTACTATACATGCATGCTAGAGATGTTGTCTACAGTAAAAATGTAAAATATTACCAAAAACAATAAACAGATTGCTTTCAAATAAGCTTGTGTTGAAGTCCTTTTAAAAATGTTACATTTTAGCTGAAAAGGAATAGAAGAGTCCATCTCATCTGTGTCTGACACCAGCCCAGTATCCTAATCCAAGATAGGAAGTGAGAACTGCCTTACATGGCGCCTCACTGATGTCTGCAGATACATGACCTTGTCCAGCAGCCCCAGCAGCTCCTGGGCTGTCCTGGTAGTCAAACGGCTCCCCACAGGCGATGGAGCAAACAAGATCGGAAACTGCACTGTTGACTGTGAAGTGAGGGTCGAAAGGCTGTTCTGGAGGCAGAAGAAGAGGTGGAGCCTTCAGGTTGGTTTCTATTTTCCAGAGTCTACTCCATGTGTCACGTGACACATGACACACTGACTTCGACCACCTCTGAGACTGTACCCACAGCCCTCCACACAGGGTCTGACACACAGCAAGTACAACATCAGTGCCTGGGGGTCAGCCTGATTACCAGGATTTTAAAACCTACAGTATGCTTTAAACCCATGTTCTTATTTTTAATTCTCAAACTCCACAAGGGCAGGTCATGGCCACTGTTTGCTGTCATTCCCTCGGGTCCCTCACAGTGCTGGGTGCAGGACACGTGTGTAGGCACTCATTCATCATCTGTTAGTGAACGTATACGCCACGGTTCCTACACCTGTCTTATGACACACTCACCGTTCTCCTCTCCTACTGACTGGACGAGGCAAGCGGCCTCTTCCTGAATGCATTCTTCTAAGCTCTTCCTTCCTAAACCAAAGTTCCTCAGCGTTGTCAGGGCGGACCTTCTTTGCTCCTTCCATATGTGGCCATTAGACATGATCAAGCCTGGGAAAAAGAAAACCAAGGTTATGAAAAGAAAGTCAACAAGACCCACGAGGAACAATGTATCAGATGGAAGGAAGGAGAAGGGCTTTAAGGTGTTTGAAACTATTCAGAGAAAAAAAAAATTCCCAAAGCAAAGGATATAAGCAAATCACATTTACTGATTGCTTGTAATGCTGGACACTTTGGCATTTGTAATGTATGATGTAATTAAGTACTCACAGAACCTCTCTGAGGTAGGTCTTATCATACCTGCCACACCCTGAAAGTTTCGTTGATGAGAAAAGTAAGGCACGGGGATAAAAATAAACTCACAGAGTGAGTAAGCAGCTTGACAGCCATTCAAATTCAAGTTTGCCTGACTCAAAAGCCCATGCTTGGATGACTTGTTGCATAAGAAGTACACTGAAGTGGTTATTATGCTACATATTAAGAATGAATTTATGGATTAGTGAAAACCAATACTCATAAGGAGAAAAGGCTTTCATTTAACCTGATCTTAAAAAGAGAAATGAATCACTCGACAAATCAAGGAAGTATAAACAGTCTGTGAAGAAGGAACAACACAGGCAAAGGAAAAAAAAATTCATCTTTGTGTGTTCAATAAATGATCATTTATTTCATAATACATGTGAGGTCATCACCCTTTCATTTCTTCACTTTCAGAGCACCCTTCAACTTCTTCTCATTTCTGCCTTTGCCCTCCACCATACACAAGGACATGACCTTCTCTGACATCCAGTCCAGGATCCTCTCAATTTCACTTTGAAATGTCAGCAGCAGAAGACACTTCTGTCTTGGAACACTCTTCTAATGGTGTCCAGGTCACACACTCTACAGATTTCACTCCCAATTCTCTGATCACAGAGACATTCCCGTATCTTTCATTAACTCATCTTCTATAGAACTTTGAAATGATGGAGCTCTTCAATATGAGCTCTGAAATCTCTTCTCTCCTTATCTATACTCCATTCTGGGGAAAATCTCATTAACTCCTAAAATTTTAAGTGAAATCTACTTAAAATGAACATCTATTTCTATCTCTCAGCTCTGGACATATATGTAAGTGCCTGCTTGACTCTGCTGATTTATAGGCATTTCACACTCACATATCTGTTACTGAATTCATAGTTTATACAACTCCACACCCAGGCCTGCCAACACCTGTCCTCCTCCACAGCTTACCTCTTTCCTTTACCTACAAATTTGGGTGTCTACCTCAACGCCTCATTCTTTCTCTCTCTAGGTCATCCTGTCTTACTGGATTTGCCTCCTGAGTAACTTAAATCCATGTATCATCGTGGCCACTCTCCTGGTCTAATCTGCTGTACTGTCATTTCTCGCCGCCTCCCTAGTCCAAGCCAGCACCTCCTCTCACCTAAAGTGCTGCAATAGCCTCTTGCTCCCTTTACGCCATTCTTCACACTGTAGTTTAGAGAAGTCTTTAAAGTGTATCATGTAAGGATGAAGATTCCTTTCTCTACTGAAATCATTCAGGAGCTTCCATTGTTATTAGGTTAAAAAACTACATCCTTAATGAGAACTTGCATGAACTCTTCCTGCTTGAATTCAGCGCTTTATCTCCATTTAATCTCTGTTCTTCTTACACTGGTCATCTTCAATTCCTCAGTTCTGTGTTCATCTTCCCACCCCAGAAATGTTTCCCATTATATTTCCTCTGCCCGAGTTTCCTCACTTTATTAAAATAATTGTTACTTATGTTAGCTTTTCCTGAGTCTCAGGATGTTAGATACTCCTAAGAAGTGCATCTTGCTCTTATCTTCAGAACACTATGGCTTTAAATTATTAGAGTAATTGATACTGTTTTCCTGAATGGAGTGTAAGTTACAGAAAAACAAGGATTTTGTCACTCTCCTCACTATTTTGTCACTGGTGCCTAGCATCAGGCTTCACATGACAAATAACAGAGTGAAATGATGTAGAGTTAATGGATGAAATATTACAAAGAGGAATTGAGAAAAACTTGGAAAAAATGGTACTTTGGTAGAAGAATATATTTGAGCTTTTCATTTAGATTTTTAAATGTGCAAGCTTATTTTACGATAATTTTAAGTATTCATGCCAAACTCTTATAGATTGTAGGCTCAAAGTACCTGGTGAGCACAGCCTTGATAACAGGACATAAGAAATTAGAGGCAAGAAGGGATCACACAATCAGCAGAGGGAAGCCGATCCACCTTCATTTTCCTGGGGAAGAGATCTGAATGGGAGAGTAGAAACAGAGCCTGGGAATGCATTGCCTTTCCTCTTCTTCAACAACACATTACATCACTGAGTGATGGGGATACTTATTTATCAAAGCGTCCGGAGTGAGTTCATGCAGGTGAAGCCGCTTCTCCCAAATCCCTGACATTAACACTGACCCTGCCAGGTGCCCTGAGGGGGTGCCTTCAACAGGGAAATGAGGGACTCAGCTTCCTTGAGGGGCAGGAACTTGCGAGGGGGCTGGTCCCTGGAGTATTGGAGAATTACAGTCACAAAAGTACATTTCAGAGACTAGAAGAATATCAAACATTCAACTCTTTCATTAGTCAAGAAACTCACCATTTTTCTTAAAGATATTCTCTTGGATAGGCTGTATGGGGTGGTTCACAAATTTTGGTCCTGGTGGACAAAGGCTTCTTTGATTTCGGGCAATCCACTTAAAAAACTGTAGAAAATCCACCCATTTCCAGGCTAATCATGTTCCCATATTTCTTCACAAACTGAAAAACAATGGAATAATCACAGGTAAATATGCACATGTATGTGTGTCCAGGAATGAAGGGTGTATGTTGCTGATGGAACATACACAGAGAGAAGTCTGTGTGTGGAGCACTGTGTGTACACCTTGGTAGGATTGGGGATGTTCCTACCTGTCTCCATTTATCCTCCTCTCAACCAGACTCTATTATAGGACATGTGCATTCATTATAAACATTCACTCATATGTTCAACCTACTTGAATTGAGCAAGCATGAACCACTGCAGCCTGAGAATAAGGCATAAAGATATAACAAGCCCTTATTTCATCCAGGTTTGCCCAACCTCTTCAACTGCCATGCACTGATGCTCCCTCAAGTCACCTAGAACTCCATGGACTGTGTCACCCCATGAGAGAAAACATCATGGATTTAGTCTCATTCCACCACCCTGCACCCATATGAAAGACTAAGCCTGAATTTAAGCCTTCCATTGTCCAGTTTATTCATCACTAGCATAGTAAGTCTGTCTTGTTAGAAAGAGCAGAACCAAGGTTCTATCTTAGTCTGGTCTGCCTCTAAAGTATATGTTTCTCTAAGAAAGGGTAGAATGGGAATCAGATTTTTTACTTCATTTTGTTGAACACCTAGAAGAACTTCTAGGGTTTTATTTAAAAAAGATTTCTCAATTGATTTAGAATATATAATAAGGATTTTTTTGGAACTGCTGAAAATCTCAGGTTAAGCTAAAGGACTCCTCACTGACAAGGTATACAACCTGGATTTTCAGCTTGAAGCACCTTCTGAAATGAATTTCTTCAGAGTTTCATCTCTGCCAATTCTCTGCCAATGTGTATTTTCAGTCCAAAGGAACTGGATCAAACACTGTAATGGTACTTTGTAAATATGGATAGGTCAGATGAGTCCTGAAGCCCTGGTATTGATGATGGTAATGTCTATCAATTCTTGAGCACGTCATGCCAGTCACTGGGCCAATTGCTTTACATGGATATAAATGTGTGAGCCACAGTCATCTGAGAATACTTTGTCAGGTAGAGAATATTATTCCATGTACAACAGGCAAGTCATCAAAAAAGAAACAATTTACAAGAATAAAAGAGGTTAAAACTAAGCTGGTTCAAGAGGCTAACACAGACTTAAAATCGGAAATGATTATAGAAAAACAAGGATTAACATAGGAGCTAAAAAAAAAGGCAAATAAAAGTAATAGGTTACAAGAAGTTTATCCTATGAAGGATAAAAATATCAAATGTAGGATTAAGCACTTAAATAATAAAATAGAGCAAAATAAATGTTTAGAATAAAAAAATTAGAAGTGGTGAGTTAGGGAAATGAGATAAGTTGAGGGAGATTCTATCAAGTTCTTAAACCCAAAACCAACTGACCAAAGGTACAAAAAGAGAAAAACGAAAAAAAGAAAAGTATACCAATTCTTGTTTTTTTTTTTAATTTATTTTTTAATTGAAGGATAATTACTTTACAGAATTTTGTTGCTTTCTGTCAAATATCAACATAAATCAGCCATAGGAGTATAGAAGTATACCAATTCTTACTCCCACTAGCAGTAGTGAGAGGGTCTGTTCCACTGAACACTCAACAGCACTGAGCCGTGTCTGTGTATGTGTCTCTGCGTGTGTGTGTGTGTGGGGGGGGGGGCGGGGTGGGGATTGGGGGAGACTTGGGCACAAGGAAGGGTAAGATTCTCTCACTTGCTAAATTGTGTTTTTAAATGTCTTGTTTCTAACCAATTAAGCACAATAAAGAAACCTAAGGACATACAGAATAAAGTCTCATAACAGTAGTTCATATTTTTTTGAATCACAGACTCCTTTGAGAAACTAATGTGTCATGATCTCCTCTCCAGGAAAGTCCTGTACACATGAATACAGTTTGAGGGGTGTGGGGAGCCGGTGTGAGGACCTCCGCCCTTGGCAAAGGTCATGAGGAAGGAGGCTCGACATACACAAATGCGGAATTTAGCCTCAGGAGTCCCCCTGGAAATCCTCGAGCATCTACCCTCATAACCAGAGCCTGCCTGCTTTACTACTTTGTGCTCTCACCTACACCTCTGACTTTACAGGGGGCTGTCCCCCACCACCTCTTTCAGAGACGGAGTTAACTTAGAGCTCCAGTTAATAAAAATTCCTGGGCATGACAGGAGTGTTTCAATCTACAAACTCCTCTGAAGGTTCTCTAGCTTGCCTGACAGGCTTGTCCGGCCCCATGTGATTGCTCACAGCCTCCCAACTGTGAGAGGCACGAGATGCTTTAAGCCTTCTAAAAACAGGTTCTTTAGAGAAGTTAGAAAACTGTTAGTATAAGTATAATAGGCTGATTAGAAATTGTATTGGTGAAAGGTTTTTCATTTGTTGAGCCAATGTTTGCTGCTAAGTCTCCTGCCCTTACACACATTAATGAACATATAGAAGAAATAAGTATTAATCTTTGATATTAATCACGTTAGACCTTAGGCTAAGTAAATTCTTTTCTTAATTAAAACCCACTACACCCTCACCCTATAGGAATGTAACTTTATCTGGTACTTTCGGAAGGTGGAGTCTGTTTTAAGAATAATCGCCCCTGGAGAAATAAGTGTTCTGGTTGACTGACCGCTGTCACAAGGAGAGGGTCATAAATTGTCAGCAGGCCCCCTGGCCAGAAGATGATGTAACACCCCTAAGACCTCTGTATACATTTGTATGAAGCACCTGACTTTAATAAGTCAGGACTGCTGACCCCACATGACTCTTGTATAACATCTCAGTGTATAAAAGTAGACCCAAATAAATAATTGGGATCAGTTCCTCGAAAGACTGGTCTCCCCATGTCACTCTCTCAAACTCTGGCTGAGTCTCCATCTGGAGCGTGGAGCCCACCAAGCTTATTAATTATGCCTGGGCTTCTAAGATCCGACCAGGGAGGCCTCAGTGTCTCCTCTCCTTCGGGAGAATGGAAGGACGCCTGCGGCCTACGTAAGTGGTGTAAACTTCTTGTCTTGAAGTTTTATTGGTTTCCCGCGTAAACCAAGCTACTAAGCCTCTTTTCGCCACTGAATTTTCCCGCTGAGCTATCCTCATTCTATTACTCTTTATATCCTTCAGATCAGATCAGATCAGTCGCTCAGTCGTGTCTGACTCTTTGCGACCCCATGAACTGCAGCACGCCAGGCCTCCCTGTCCATCACCAACTCCTGGAGGTCACCCAGACTCACATCCATCGAGTCAGTGATGCCATCCAGCCATCTCATCCTCTGTCGTCCCCTTCTCTTTCTGCCCCCAATTCCTCCCAGCATCAGAGTCTTCTCCAATGAGTCAACTCTTCACATGAGGTGGCCAAAATACTGGAGTTTCAGCTTTAGCATCATTCCTTCCAAAGAAATCCCAGGGCTGATCTCCTTCAGAATGGCCTGGTTGGATCTCCCTGCAGTCCAAGGGACTCTCAAGAGTCTTCTCCAACACCACAGTTCAAAAGCATCAATTCTTCGGTGCTCAGCCTTCTTCACAGTCCAGCTCTCATATCCATACATGACCACAGGAAAGACCATAGCCTTCACTAGGCGAATCTTTGTTGGCAAAGTAATGTCTCTGCTTTTGAATATGCTATCTAGGTTGGTCATAACTTTCCTTCCAAGGAGTAAGCATCTTTTAATTTCATGGCTGCACTCACCATCTGCAGTGATTTTGGAGCCCAGAAAAACAAAGTCTGACACTGTTTCCACTGTTTCTCCATCTATTTCCCATGTAGTGATGGGACCAGATGCCATGATCTTTGTTTTCTGAATGTTGAGCTTTAAGCCAACCTTTTCACTCTCCACTTTCACTTTCATCAAGAGGCTTTTTAGCCCCTCTTCACTTTCTGCCATAAGGGTGGTGTCATCTGCATATCTGAGGTTATTGATATTTCTCCCAGCAATCTTGATTCCAACTTGTGTTTCTTCCAGTCCAGCATTTCTCATGATGTACTCTGCATATAAGTTAAATAAACATGGTGACAATATACAGCCTTGACGTACTCCTTTTCCTATTTGGAACCAGTCTGTTGTTCCATGTCCAGTTCTAACTGTTGCTTCCTGTCCTGCATACAGATTTCTCAAGAGGCAGATCAGGTGGTCTGGTATTCCTATCTCTTTCAGAATTTTCCATAGTTTATTGTGATCCACACAGTCAAAGGCTTTGGCATAGTCAATAAAGCAGAAATAGATGTTTTTCTGGAACTCTCTTGCTTTTTCCATGATCCAGCAGATGTTTGCAATTTGATCTCTGGTTCCTCTGCCTTTTCTAAAACCAGTTTGAACATCAGGAAGTTCACGGTTCACATATTGCTGAAGCCTGGCTTGGAGAATTTTGAGCATTACTTTACTAGCGTGTGAGATGAGTGCAATTGTGTGGTAGTTTGAGCATTCTTTGGCATTGCCTTTCTTTGGGATTGGGATGAAAACTGACCTTTTCCAATCTTGTGGCTACTGCTGAGTTTTCCAGATTTGCTGGCATATTGAGTGCAGCACTTTCACAGCATCATCTTTCAGGATTTGGAATAGCTCCACTGGAATTTCATCACCTCCACTAGCTTTGCTCGTAGTGATGCTTTCTAAGGCCCACTTGACTTCACATTCCAGGATGTCTGGCTCTAGGTCAGTGATCACACCATCATGATTATCTGGGTCGTGAAGTTCTTTTTTTGTACAGTTCTTCTGTGTATTCCTGCCACCTCTTCTTAATATCTTCTGCTTCTGTTAGGTCCATACCATTTCTGTCCTTTATCATGCCCATCTTTGCATGAAATGTTCCTTTGGTATCTCTGATTTTCTTGAAGAGATCTTTATATATCTATATAGATATAGATCCTTATATATCTATATCTATATCTATATCTATATCTATATATATCCTTTATATCCTTAATTAACGTTTAATTAAGCAGTTGTTTCCTGATCCTCGCCGACGCTGTCCCCACTTCGAATACCCTGGATCAGCTGGGGCTGAACCTCGGCACAGGGGTTCACCAATCCCCCGGGAGTACATGAATACCACTAAGATGAAAAATGAGTTGAAAAATGATGGGCTCAGTCCTTGTAGGGATGGGTACAATTCAGTTGAAATGTGGTAAGGATTTAGGTAGGTGGCTCAGCTGGTAAAGAATCCACAGGCAGTGCAGGAGACCTTGGTTCAATCCCTGGGTGGGGAATATCCCCTGGCGATCTATCCATTCCAGTATTCTTGCCTGGAGAATTACATGGACAGAGGAGCCTGACAGGCTCCAGTCCAGGGGGTGGCAAACAGTCAGACACGACTGAACTACCAACACATTACTATTTTACACATGGGAAACTGCCTCTCAGAGGGAAAGAACAGCATTCCCCTGACTCCTCACCAGGGATCAGGTGATCATATTACAAACAGTATGTCCCAATAATATGTAACAACACACACACTTAACTAGTAAACAGTTAATATTTCAGCCCTAGAAAACATAGGTGTAATCATGCCAGCTGCTGGGGAGAAGAGAGAAGCTCAAAGCGGATGCCTGCTTTAGCCTCAGAATTCCCATCCTCCCACCCTGGGTACCCGGAATGGCCCTTGTCCTACAGGCCAGGGTTAGGACATGTCCGGGCACCTCTGCCCGGTAGTACCTGCTAAAGCGACAGGTGTAACTGCTTCAGACGGAAGAAGTTGCCTAAGAAGGGCAGGCCGGGGGTGCCCTGGCGGTAGTTCTTTCAACGGCAGCCTTTTGACATTAGCAACAAAGAGAAAGGCGGCTGCCCTCATCAGGAGCACCCGGGATGGAGTGCGGTACAGAATGCTGCGGTCCGGGCTCCGCCAGGGAGCCCAGTACCTCCAGCTTGGCTGTGAAGCCTGGTCCCTCTTTCGCAGCCCAAAACACCAGAGAACCAGAGGGTCTCTTCCTCTTTGTTCTCAACACCGCCAGCCTTCCCTGCCCCGCCCCGTTGCCGCCCCCTTCCTGGCCCCCTGTTCCACTGCGCCCCTCCCCTGCCCCGCCTGGCCCCCAGGGTCAGCCTCCAGACCCGTCCTTCCTTAGGGTCCGCCTCTTACTCCCCTACATCCCCCTAAACTGCCCTCTATGGGCTCTGCTCCTTCCCTCTACCCCTTAGCCTGACTGCCGATCACTAGATGTCTAGCTTGGGACTCCCGGGAGAACTTGCTTGGGTCTCGGAAAAGGCCAGGCTAGAAGCGTGGCTTTTTGGTTTTGGTTTTGCTAGAGAACCTCATTCTTTGAGGCCAAGGGTGCTCTAAAGTTTATAGTTTCATTGCTTGTCAGAGAGTGCCACAGACGCTTGAGTTTGTGTATTTCAATCACCTTCTCACTGAATGATTGGAACAGCCTAAGGAACAATCAGAAAAACAACAGCACCTGATATTTCTTGTCTCTTACAATATACCTGGCATCACATTAGCCTCTTCACATAGATGGCTTCAAAGACAAAATTATGCATGTGCCGTTCTTGGTTCCATCTAGCAGTTAAGGAATACTAAAATTTTTCAAACAAAATTTGAGGGAATTGGTTGCTAGTAGACCTGCCTTACAAGAAAAGTTAAAGTTCTTCAGAAAGTAGGAAAATATATAGGTCAGAAGCACAGATCTAAGGAAAGAAAGGACATTAGAAAAGAAATAAATTAGGGCTATTAAATCTCTTATTATTTTCTAATTCTTAATTAAACTTTTCCTGCTGCTGCTGCTGCGTCACTTCAGTCATGTCCAACTCTGTGCGATCCCATAGAGGGCAGCCCACCAGGCTCCCCGGTCCCTGGGATTCTCCAGGCAAGAACACTGGAGTGGGTTGCCATTTCCTTCTCCAATAATTAAACTCCTAGAAGACAACAAAGTAAAATACCTAGATGACACTAGATGGCAATGACTTTTTAGATACAACACTAAACACTTGTTCCATAAAAGAAAAAAAAAATTGAACTTCATTAAAATTAAAAGCTTCTTACTTATCTGAAAGTTTACTTTAGGAATTAGGGGGAAAACATGCCTGTATTTTGTTTCGAGAAGCGTATTTTGTTTCGAGAAGCATTCAGGCTTCCGTGGTTAACACTTTCCATTGGAATGTGTCCAGAGGAGACTGATGAGAATGGGTAAGATTCCTTACTTACTGAAAATCTGGTAGATATCAGACATTTCAGAACTTCTGCCTGAATCTGATTTAATTTTTTAAAACTTCCCTATGAACTGAAATTATCATTCTCATTTTATAGATGGTCCAGCAAGTTCAGAGGGAAGTGTTTTGCCAAAACTCACAAAGGCAGAATAAGTGACATCATCAAAATAAGAACTCTAGCTCTTTATTCCGGAGAGGGCAATGGCACCCCACTCCAGTACTCTTGCCTGGAGAATCCCATGGAAGGAGGAGCCTGGTGGGCTGCAGTCCATGGGGTCGCTAGGAGTCGGACACGGCTGAGTGACTTCACTTTGACTTTTCACTTTCATGCACTGGAGAAGGAAATGGCAACCCACTCGTTTTCTTGCCTGGAGAATCCCAGGGACGGGGGAGCCTGGTGGGCTGCCGTCTGTGGGGTCACACAGAGTTGGACACGACACAACTGAAGTGACTTAGCAGCAGCAGCAGCTCTTTATTCAAAGATCAGTGCTTATTATTTCAAATATGGCTTACAAGAAAATAGACTGAAGCAGCCTTGGAACAGGGTAGTAATGAGTCATCATTGGAGGCATTCAAAGAGAATTAGAATAGGATTGCTGTAGAGGAGACTTACATGTCACAAGGAATGCATAGTTAGAAGGACATTAAGATTCTTCAAACTGAGAGTCTATGATTCCACAGGTCCTCAGCGAAAACACAGTTAGGTGAATAAAGATGGACCCATAATACATACCATTTAATAAATTGTTCTTTTTAAAAACATTTTATTGAAGTACAGTTGGGCTGCCGTCTATGGGGTCACACAGAGTCGGACACGACTGAAGCGACGTAGCAGCAGCAGCAGTTGATTTACAATGCTGTGTTAATTTATATAGCAGAATAAATAGTGAGAATGGGCATCCTTATCTTGTTCCAGATTTTAGTAGGAAGATTTTATGCTTTTCACCTTTGAGTATTGTATTAACTGTGACTTTGTCATAAACAGCTTTTATTACACTGAGATATGCTTCCTCTAATCCCACTTTGGTAAGAGTTTTTATCATGAATGAATGTTGAACTTTATCAAATACTTTTTTTGCATCTACTGACATGATCATGTGGGTTTATCTTTTGCTGATGTGTTTTGCATTGATTGACTTGCCTTTGTTGAGCCATCCTTACGAATCCAAATTGGTTGTGGTGTATAATCTTTTTTGATGTGTTGTTGTTTTACGTTTGCTAATATTTTGTTGAGAATTTTTGCATCTATATTCATCAAAGATATTGATCTGTAATGTTCTTTTTGGGTAGTGTCCTTGGTTCTGTTATCAGGTTGATGGAACCTTCATGGAATGTCTTTGGCAGTGTTTCCTCCTCTTTAGCCTTTTGGAAGAGTTTTGGCAGTATCAGTATATGTTCTTCTTTGTATGTTTGGTAGAATTGCCTGTGAAGCCATCAGGTCCTGGACTTTTGCTTGTAGGGAGGTTTTTGTTTGTTTAAACAGGTTCTATTTCATTTCTAGTGATTGATCTGTTTGAATTATCTATTTATTCTTCTCCGGTGGCTTAGATGGTAAAGAACTTGCCCACAATGCGGGAGACCCAGGTTCAATCCCTGGGTTGGGAAGATCCCCTGGAGTAGGAAATGGCAACCTACTCCAGTATGCTTGCCTGGAGAATTCTGTGGACAGAGGAGCCTGGCAGGCTACAGTCCATGGGGTTGCAGAGTCAGACATGACTGAGGAGCTAACACTTTCACTTTCATTCTTGATTCAGTTTTGGTGAGCTGTATGTTTTTAGAAACATGTCCATTTCTTCTAGGTTGTTGAACTTGTTGGCATAAAATCATTCATAGTATTCTCTGATGGTTTTTTGCACTTCTGTGTTAACAGTTGTTATTTCTTCTTTCTCACTTCTTGCATTGTTTATTTGGGTCCTTTCTCTTTTCTTGGTGAGCCTGGCCAGAGGTTTGTCAATTTTGTTTACCCTTTCAAAGAAGTAACTCTTGGTTTTATCGATTTTTTTTCTATTATGTTTTAATCTCTATTATGTTTCCTATTATGTTTTATTTTATCTCTGATCTTTATTATTTCCTTTCTTCTGCTGACTTTGGGTTTTGTTTGTGCTCTATTTTATAATTCTTTTAGGTGGTGGGTTAAGTTGTTTAATCAAGATTTTACTTGTTTCTGAAAGAAGGCTTATATTGCCATGATCTTCCCTCTAAGAATCGATTTTGCTGCATCTCATAGAGTTTGTATGGTTGTGATATCATTGTCATTTGTCTCAAGATATTTTTAAATTGAGAATTAAATCATCATTGATATATTCGTATTTAGTAGTGTGTTTTTTAGTTTCCATGTAGTTGCTTTTTTCCCATTTCATTTTCTGTGAATGACTTCTAGTTGTATGCCAGTGTGGTCAGAAAATCCACTTGACATAATTTCTATACTCTTAAATTTGTTGAGGCTTATTTTGTTCCCTAGTATGTGGTCAGCCCCAGAGACTGAACCATGTATACTTGAAAAGAATGTGTATTCTGTTTTGGGAGGGAGGATTTAATGCTGAATGCATCAATTAAGTCTAACTGTTCTATTGTATCATTTAGGATCTCTGTTGCCTTGTTGATTTTCTAACTAGAAGATCTGTGAGCAGGGTGTTTAAATCTCACACTATTAATGTATTCCTGTCAATTTCTTCTTTTATGTCTATTAGTATTTATTTTATATATTTCAGTGCTCCAATGTGTGTTAAGTTGCTTCAGTCATGTCCAACTTTGTGACCCTATGGACTGTAGCCCACCAGGCTCCTCTGTTCTTGGGATTCACCAGGCAAGAATACTGGAGTGGATTGCCATGCCCTCCTCCAGGGACTCTTTCTGACCCAGGATGCAGTCTTTAGAGTCCTCTCTTTAGCTTTAGCTTTTGCCATTTTAATTATAATACATTCTTGGTGTAGGTTTGTTTGGATTCACCTTGCTTGTGACCATCTGTGGTTCCTGTACTTGGATACTTCTTTCCTTTTTAGGTTTGGGAAGTTTTCAGTCTTAATCACTTCATATACATTTTTAATCCCCTTTCTCTTTCTTCTTCTTCTGGAATCCCTGTTATGCATTGATTGGCACACTTTATACTATCCCATATGTCTCTCAGATTGCTTCTTTGTTTGCTGTTTTTTGTTTTTAATTTGACTTTCTGTCTGCTGTTCTGATTAGGGGATTTCTATTATTCTGTCTTTTAGATCATTTGCTTTTCTGCATTGCTCAATCTGTTATTCATTCCCTTTAGCTCAGCTTTCACCTTGGCAAATGTGTTCTCATTTTTCTTGCTCTTCCCTTTAGTTTCTAGTTTTTTTTTTTTATCTGCATTTTTATCAATAACCTTTCTTAAGTCCTTTAATATTTTCATCATCTACTTTTTGAATTTGTTATCTAATAGACCAAAGTGATCTGTTTCATTGTTTGTTCTTTTAGGGGACTTCTCTTGAAAATTAAAAGATTGGGAGTGGGTCCTGTGCTTCTCATTTTACTTTTAGTTTTCTTATTCTATGAGTTTAGGAGAAGCAACCACTGTGTTCTTGGTGAGGTATCTTTATGTGAGATCATCTCTGTATAGCCTGCATAGGTTTAACATGTTTGGTGTGAGGATTATTTTTAGTATGGATGCATGCTGCCTCTTTTCTCAGTGTATGCTGGCCACTATCCCCTTGATAGGAGGTGTGACTGGTGTTCAGTTACCAGAGCCTGCATGGATGTTGAATGGGGCTTTCCTTTTTTCTGTGGTTGTCATACACCTGTAGGGGTAGGGTCTGCTCCCTAGTTGTTGGAATGGAAACCCCCAGATCCATTTCTGAGCTGCAATGTGAGGTGGATGGGATTGGAGCACTCCCACTGGGAGAGGAACCACTAAGCAGTCCTCCACTAGAGTGGTCTACTGGGGCATGTGCTCTGTTGTATTGCCTGGCACCCACTATGGGGTTCACAAAATACACTGCTGTTGGAACTGCACTTGGCCCTGCTTCAACCATTGGTATGCTGGAAATCAGCCCTGGTGATCTCAGGCGGTGTTTTCACAAAGCCACCAGTGCAGATCCACCAAAATCAGGTACCAGAACCACTGTAGTTGCACTCCGGGACCTACCATGGGAGCTATGGAGGCAGCCTAGACCCTGGCCCAGCCTAGCCTACATGGGCATATGCCCACAAAGCCAGACTCATCCCAGCTGTGGGGGCACCCAATATCCACTTGGTTGTCCTGCAGGTGCTGAGTTTACAAAGCTGGCTCCAGTGGTGTAAATCCATGGGTTTCACAGCCATGGGGCTTCGCTCTGATTTCAGCCCTACCTATGTGTCGGCAACTATGCCTCCAGAACTTGCAGAGGCAGTGCTGGGGGGCTGAGACAGCACAGGCTGCTATGGCAGGCCCTGCCCCTTCTTTGAATGCCCTTTAACAATGGTGCTTTAGTTCTATGCTGTACCACACTCAAGCCTCTTCAGGCTGTTTCCACGCAGCTGCCAATCCAAGTCCTTTCCCTGGTCTTATCCTTTAAAGCCTGAGTTTCAGTACCCAGCATGTGCCTGCACCAGTGGGTGTGTGTCTTAGACTGAGGAGTTTAGGGCAGTTGGACAAACCATCTGTGCAGTCTCTTTCCATTCTGTCTGCCACAAACCTGTTATAGAACTCTCCCTCCTGAGCTTCTGAAGCTCCCTTTCTGTCCTGGCTAATTTCCCAGCAAATGAAGGGGTTTTTCAGGGTGTGGTAACCGTTCCTCTTTCATAGAGCCATCCCTGAGGCACAGGTGTTGTCCATTTTTTTTCTTTTCATCGTACCCAGTTACATGGAGATCTTTCTTTCATTTCCAGATTTCAATTTCAGCTCAGAATTGTTTCACATGTAAATGTATTTTTGATGTATTTGTGGGAAGAGGTGAGCTCCAGGGTCTTTTGACTCTGCGGTTTTAATGGGAGCCAATAAATTGTTATTTTCCTTTCTTTGCAAATAATAAGTGGCTATAATTTCATTAAAGATCCAGTTATCCAACATTACACGTGCTTAGTCGCTCAGTAGTGTCCAGCTTTCTGTGACCCCATGGACTGTAGCCTGCCAGCCTCCTCTGTCCATGGGGATTCTCCAGGCAAGAATACTGGAGTGGGTTGCCATGCCCTCCTCCAGAGGATATTCACAACCCAGGGACTGGACCCAGGTTTCCCACATTGCAGACAGATTCTTTACCATCATCATCTGAGCCACCAGGGAAGCCCAATATTACATGATGTCCTTAATTTTCCTACTATTCTCTAATGGATTCAAGATGGATTCCAGAAAAACCTGATCTTTGTTTCTAAAGCAAAGGCCCAGTAAAATCTATGCGCATGACTTACCTGTAGACCCTTTTACCTGTGATTATAGTATAAAAATTTCATACAAAGATGGGTACTATAAAGGACAGAAACAGTATGAACCTAACAGAAGCAGAAGATATTAAGAACAGGTGGCAAGAATATACAGAAGAACTATACAAAAAAGATCTTAATGACCCAGATAACCACAATGGTGTGATCACTCACCTAGAGCCAGACATCCTGGAGTGCAAAGTCAAGTGGGTCTTAGGAAGCATCACTATGAACAAAGCTAGTGGAGGTGATGAAATTCCAGCTGAGCTATAACAAATCCCCAAAGATGATGCTGTTAGTGTTGCACTCAATATTCCAGCAAATTTGAAAAATTCAGCAGTGACCACAGGACTGGAAATGGTCAGTTTTCATTCCAACCCCAAAGAAAAGCAATGCTAAAAATGTTCAAATTGCCACACAATTGCACTCATCTCACACGCTAGCAAAGTAATTCTCAAAATTCTCCAAAGGAGGCTTCAACAGTACACAAACTGAGAACTTCCAGATGTTCAAGCCAGATTTAGAAAACGCAGAGGAACCAGAGATCAAACTACCAACATGAAATGGATCACAGCAAAGGCAAGAGAGTTACAGAAAAACATCTACTTCTGCTTTATTGACTACGCCAAAGACTGTGACTGTGGGTCACAACAAACTGTGGAAAATTCTCACAGAGATGAGAATACCAGACACATTACCTGCCTTCTGAGAAGTCTGTAAGCAGGTCAAGAATCAACGGGTAGAACCAGACATGGAACAATGGATTGGTTCCAAATCGGGAAAGGAGTATGTCAAGGTTGTATATTATCACCCTGCTTATTTAACTTCTATGCAGAGTACATCGTGTGAAATGTTGGGCTGGATGAAGCACAAGCTGGAATCAAGATTGCTGGGAGAAATATCAATAATCTCACACAGATGACACCACCCTCATGGAAGAAAGCATAGAGGAACTGAGGAGCCTCTTGATGAAAGTAAAAGAGGAGAGTGAAAAAGCTGGCTTACAACTCAACATTCAAAAAACTAAAATCATGACACCTGGTCCCACCACTTTATGGCAAATAGATGGGGATACAACAAAAACTGTGACAGACTTTATTTTCTTGGGCTCCAAAATCACTGCAGATGGTGACTGCAGCCATAAAATTAAAAGACACTTGCTCCTTAGAAGAAAAGCTATGAGCAGCCTTAAGTCAAAGCTATGGTTTTTCCAGTAGTCATATATGGATGTGAGAGTTGGATTCTAAAGAAAGCTGAGTGCCAAAGAATTGATGCCTTTGAACTGTAGTGTTGGAGAAGACTCTTCAGAGTCCCTTGGACTCCAAGGAGATGCAACCAGTCAATCCTAAAGGAAATCAGTCCTGAATATTCATTGGAAGGACTGATGTTGAAGCTGAAGCCCCAAGATTTTGGCCACCTGATACAAAGAACTGATACAAGGTCATTGGAAATGACCCTGATGCTGGGAAAGATTGAAGGCAGGAGGAGAACAGAATGACAGAGGATGAGATGGTTGGATGGCATCACCGACTTGATGGACATGAGTTTGAGTAAGCCCCAGGAGTTGGTGATGGGCAGGGAAGCCTGGTGTGCTGTAGTCCATGGAGTCAACAAGAGTCGGACAAAACTGAGTGACTGAATTGACCTTGGAAGAAAAGCTATGACCAACCTGCTGCTGCTGCTGCTGCTAAGTCGCTTCAGTCGTGTCCGACTCTGTGCGACCCCATAGACGGAAGCTCACCAGGCTCCCCTGTCCCTGGGATTCTCCAGGCAAGAACACTGGAGTGGGTTGCCATTTCCTTCTCCAATGCATGAAAGCGAAAAGTGCAAGTGAAGCCGCTCAGTCGTGTCTGACTCTTATCGACCCCATGGACTGGAGCCTACCAGGCTCCTCCGTCCATGGGATTTTCCAGGCAAAAGTACTGGGGTGGGGTGCCATGACCAACCTAGACAGCATATTAAAAAGCAGAGACATTATTTTGCCAACAAAGGTCCATCTAGTCAAAGCTATGGCTTTTCCAGTAGTCATGTATGGATGTGAGAGTTGGACAATAAAGAAAGCAGAGTGCTAAAGAATTGGTGGTTTTGAACTATGGTGTTGGAGAAGAGTCTTGAGAGTCCCTTGGATAGCAAGGAGATCAAACCAATCAAAAAACCAGTCAGTAAATCAGTTCTGAATATTCATTGGAAGAACTGATGCTGAAGCTCAAGCTCCAATACTTTTGCTAACTTATGCGAAGAACGGACTCACTGGAAAAGACCCTAATGCTGGGAAAGATTGAAGGCAGGAGGAGAAGGGAAGACAGGATGAGATGGTTGGATGGCATCACCGACTCAATGCACATGAATCTGAGCAAGCTTCAGGAGTTGGTGATGGTCAGGGAAACCTGGCATGCTGCAGTCCATGGGGTCACAAAGAGTCAGACACAACTAAGTGACTCAACTGAATTAAACTACAGTATAAAAAGGTTTTAAAAATACTTATTGGAGTATTTCATACATGCAGAGAAGTGGATATATTGTGAGTGCACAGCTCAGTAAATTTTCCTACATTCAACATATCCTTTATAACTCATGTACCGAACAGAAAATAGAATATTGTCAGTAACCTGCATTGTTCCTTTTTCCAGGCATTGCTCTTTACCCAGGATTAAAGCTCTACCTTGATTTATAAAAAACATCATGATATTGAATCAAGCTGAATCCTTTCTGCCCTCACTCAGGAACTACAGTTCCTAGAAAGATTTAGATGTTTTTAGGGTTTTAGATCTTTTTTCCCCATACATCATTTTGTTGTCCTTATCATCTCCAATGTCTGTCCTCTTATCAGCTCTAACATAATTTCTTCAGATTCTGGTTGGTCACATTGGCTCCTTCACTTCTCACTTGGAAGGTATGAGCTAAAGTTTGAGAATGATAAACAGTTTTGCAAAAGAAACCTGGTGACTCCAATCTTGGGAGTGGGCCTCAAAGCTGCACCATGCACTTGAATTCTCAGCTGTTCAGTGGGAGAAACTCCTTTTCTAAACAGAATAAAATATTTTCTTTTACCTGAGATAAGAATTTAAATCCTTTTGTTTTCTAATTGTCATTATTACTGGAACATTCTACATTTATTATTTCACTTAATCCTTCTAACAATATTGAAATGTAGGTACTATTGTCCTACATTTTTTCAGATAAGGAAACTGTAGACGTGAAACCACTTGGTTCAAGTTCAAAACGTCAGTGAGTTTAGAAAAAAATAAAAATCAGACATTGCTCTGCTCATAAGCAGAATTAGTACTTTTCCCCTCAACCTTAAATTATTTATTTTTTCCTTGTCACTTGTGAACAATCCTGCTTAACTTCTAAAGCCTCCAAAATTTATGCCAGCCTCCTTCCTTCCCAAACTAATTTATCTGATTGGATCTCTATTTTTAAGAATGCAATCTGTCTCTTGGCAAGTCTGACACCACACCTTTGTCTGAGTAAACTATATTTATTTTCACCTTTGGACATATTTGTTTTATATCATCTTCCAGGAGTGCCCAGTTGGCCCTATAATTATCATAGACAGTTTTTCAAGACCCAGTTTAAGTCCTACCTCCTCCATGACTCTCTGTATTTTTGTACCTTGCTCTACCTTCTTGGGAGAAGGCAATGGCACCCCACTCCAGTACTCTTGCCTGGAAAATCCCATGGATGGAGGAGCCTGGTAGGCTGCAGTCCATGGGGTTGCTAAGAGTCAGACACGACTGAATGACTTCACTTTCACTTTCCACTTTCACGCATTGGAGAAGGAAATGGCAACCCACTCCGGTGTTCTTGCCTGGAGAATCCCACGGATGGAGAAGCCTGGTAGGCTACAGTCCATGGCGTTGCACAGAGTCGGACATGACTGAAGCGACTTAGCAGCAGCAGCAGCTACCTTCTTACTTACAATTTTTTCTCTGCTCCTTCTGCCTGGAATATATACTATTAATAAAATACTGTCCAAATATCAAAGGTCAATTCAAAGACTGGGTGTTTGAGGACTGGGATCAATTTTTCCCTGGTGGAGTGATGTCTAGAACCAATCTTCAAAGTATTTATCAGCTGACTATAGTAAGCTAATTAAAGTCTAACTTTGTGACTATATGACCAGTTATCAATCTTATACCAATAGATTTCTATAAGTAGTTATAAATGTCTACATAAGAAAATAAGAAAGATCTCAAACAATCTAATTTTACACTTCAAGGAACTAAAACAAAAATAAAAAACAACATAGAAAAAGATAAAAACTGCTCTCTAAGTTGGCTAAAATACTAGAGGGGAAATAGAACAAATATAGAAAAATGATGGGAAAAAAATCAACAAAACTAAGAAACTTTTTTAGGTAAAGATAAACAAAATCAGAAAAACCTTTGATGGACTACTGAGAAAAAAGGAAGATGATATAAATGAAAATAGAAATGAAAAAGAAGAGATTATAATAAAAGCTTCAGAAATAAAAAGGATCCAAAGGATTATTATTAATGATTAAATGCCAACAAATTGATAGCAAAAAGTAGATACATTGCTAGAAAAGTTTCAAGAAAAATATAGACGCATCAGATCAGATCAGATCAGTCGCTCATTCGTGTCCGACTCTTTGCGACCCCATGAATCACAGCACGCCAGGCCTCCCTGTCCATCACCAACTCCCGGAGGTCACTCAGACTCACATCCATCGAGTCAGTGATGCCATCCAGCCATCTCATCCTTTGTCGTCCCCTTCTCCTCCTGCCCCCAATCCCTCCCAGCATCAGAGTCTTCTCCAATGAGTCAGCTCTTCGCATGAGGTGGCCAAAATACTGGAGTTTCAGCTTTAGCATCATTCCTTCCAAAGAAATCCCAGGGCTGATCTCCTTCAGAATGGACTGGTTGGATCTCCTTGCAGTCCAAGGGACTCTCAAGAGTCTTCTCCAACACCACAGTTCAAAAGCATCAATTCTTCGGCGCTCAGCCTTCTTCACAGTCCAGCTCTCACATCCATACATGACCACAGGAAAGACCATAGCCTTGACTAGGCGAACCTTTGTTGGCAAAGTGATGTCTCTGCTTTTGAATATGCTATCTAGGTTGGTCATAACTTTCCTTCCAAAGGGTAAGCGTCTTTTCATTTCATGGCTGCACTCACCATCTGCAGTGATTTTGGAGCCCAGAAAAACAAAGTCTGACACTGTTTCCACTGTTTCCCCATCTATTTCCCATGCAGTGATGGGACCAGATGCCATGATCTTCATTTTCTGAATGCTGAGCTTTAAGCCAATCTTTTCACTCTCCACTTTCACTTTCATCAAGAGGCTTTTTAGTTCCTCTTCACTTTCTGCCATAAGGGTGGTATCATCTGCATATCTGAGGTTATTGATATTTCTCCCAGCAATCTTGATTCCAACTTGTGTTTCTTCCAGTCCAGCATTTCTCATGATGTACTCTGCATATAAGTTAAAGAAACATGGTGACAATATACAGCCTTGATGTACTCCTTTTCCTATTTGGAACCAGTCTGTTGTTCCATGACCAGTTCTAACTGTTGCTTCCTGACCTGCATACAGATTTCTCAAGAGGCAGATCAGGTGGTCTGGTATTCCCATCCCTTTCAGAATTTTCCACAGTTTATTGTGATCTTCACAGTCAAAGGCTTTGGCATAGTCAATAAAGCAGAAATAGATGTTTTTCTGGAACTCTCTTGCTTTTTCCATGATCCAGCGGATGTTTGCAATTTGATCTCTGGTTCCTCTGCCTTTTCTAAAACCAGCTTGAGCATAAAGAGACCTAATAAAATAAGTAATTGAAGCAGTAATCATAAACTTCCCCACAAAGAAAATACCAGGGCCAGATGGCTTCATTGGTGCATTCTACCAAACATACACAAAGAGTTAATACCAATTCTTTTTGAACTCTTCAAAAGCAGAAATGGCCAAATGTCTGAATTCATTTGATGAGGCCAAAATCATCTTGATTTCAAAGTAAAACAAAGACATCATAAGAAAATAAAACAATAGGCTAGTATCTCTAGTACATAGAGAATCAAATATCTTCAGTGAAATATTAGTAAATCAAATTTCCACAGCACATTTAAAGGATAAAAGACTATGACCAAGTGCGACTTATCCCCAGGTCACAAGGATGGTTCAACATAAACAAATCAATCAATGTGATTCATCTCATCAATGGAATGAAGCATAAAGGCTACATGATCTTCTCAGTAGATATAGAAAAAGCATTTGACAGAATTAAACATCTAATCATGATAAAAACTCTCAAAAAATAGGTGTTGATGGAACTGACCTTAAAGACCTTATATTAAAAGCCTATAGGTAACAATCAGTGGGGGGAAACAGAAAGTTTTTCTTCTAAGAACTGGTACAAGACAAAGATGCCCATTCTTACCACTTCTATTCAAGACAGTTGTGGAAGTCCAAGCCAGCGCAATTAGAGAAATAAAAGAAATGAGGCATTCAGATTGGAAGAAAGAAGTAAAATTATACTGTTTTGCAGATTACATGGATATACATTTAGAAAACACTAAAGACTCAAACAAAAATTTTTGTTTAAAAATTGTTTGACCTAATAAACAAAGTCAGTAAAGTTGCAGGATAAAAATTGACATACAAAAATCAGAGAAGACTTAATACTTGTCCTTTGGAAACTGTTCCCAAAAAATGTGGAGGAAGAAAAACTACCAAATTCATTCTATGAGGCCACCACTACCTTGATTCCAACATCAGACCAAAATACTACAAAAAATTACAGGCGAGGATCACTGATGAACAAAGATGCAAAAGCCCTCAATAAAATACTACCAATCCAAATCTAACAATACATTAAAAGGATCACACACCATGATCAAGTGGGATTTAGCCCAGTTATACAAGTTTTTCAATATCAGCAAATCAATTAGTGTGATACACATATTAACAAACTGAAGAATTAAAAACCATATGATTATCTCAAAATATACAGAAAAATCTTTCAACAAAATTCAACATCTGTTTATGGTAAAAACTCTCCAGAAAGTGGGCAAAGAGGGAACATATTTCAACATAATAAAGGCCATGTACAACAAACCTAAAGCTGAAAGCATTTCATCTAAGACCAGGAACAAGACAAGAATATTCACTCTCACCATTTTTATGCAACATTGTTTTGGAAATCCTAGCCACAGCAATCAGAGAAGAAAAAGAAATAAAAGTAAATCAAATTGGAAAAGTATCAGATAACATGATACTATACATAGAAAATGACATAGTCTAAAGACACTACTAGAAAACCATAGAGCTCATCAGTGAATTTAGTAAAGTTGCAGGCTACAAAATTAATATTCAGAAATCTGTTGCATCTCTATATACTGACAATGAGTGAAAGATCAGAAAGACAAATTCAAGAAACAATCCCATTTACCATTGCATCAGAAAGAATAAAATACTTAGGAATAAACTTGCCTAAAAAGACCTCTAAGATGCTGATGAAAGAAATCAAAGACAACACAAACTTATGGAAATATATACCATATTCTTAGATTGGAAGAATCAATATTGAGAAAATGACTATACTGATCAAGGCAGTCTACAGATTAGATACAACCCCTATCAAATTATCAATGGTATTTTTCATATAACTAGAACAAAATAATCTTAAAATTTGTATAGAGACACAAAAAACCCTGAATAGCCAAAGCAATCATTAAAAAGGATAGAGCCAGAGAAATTAGGCTCTTTGCCTTCATACTGTATTATAAAGCTATAGTCATCAAAACAGTATATATTAGCACAAAAATAGAAATGTAGACTAATGCAACTGGATAGAAAGCCCAGAAATAAACCCATGCATCTATGGTCAATTCATCTATGACAAAGGAGGCAAGACTATACAATGGGGGAAAGACAATCTGTTTAATAATGGTGCTAGGAAATCTAGACAGCTATATATAAAAAACTAAATTAGACCATTATTTAGCACCATACATAAAAATAAGCTCAGAGTGGATTAAAGGCCTAAATGTGAAACTGGACAATATAAAACTCTTAGAGGAAAACATAGGCAGAACAATCTCCAATATAAATCACAGCAATATCTTCTTTGATTTATCTCCCAGAGCAATGGAATTGAAACAAAAATAAACAAATGGGACCTAATTAAACTCAAAAACTTCAGCACAGCAAAGGAAACCATAAACAACATGAAAAGGTAATCCATCGATTGGAGAAAATATTTGCAAATGATGTAATCAAAGGATTAGTCTTCAAAATTTACAAACAGTTCATGTGCTGAACCCCATCAAAAAATGGGTGAAATATCTAAATAAACATTTCTTCAGAGAAGACATACAGATGGCCAAGAGGTACATAAAATGATGTTCAACACTGCTAATTATTAGAGTAAGGCATGTCAAAACTACAATGAGCTGGGACCTCACACCACTCAAAATCTCTATCATCAAAAAATCTACAATAAATGCTGTAGAAGGTGTGGAGAGAAGAGAATCCTCCTACACTGTTGGTGAGAATGTAAATTGGTATGACCACTGTGGAGAACAGTATGGGAGTTCCTTAAAAAACTAAAAAGAGCTACCACATGTTCCTGTAGTCCCACTGCTAGGCATACGCCTGGGGAAAAACATAGTCCAGAAGGATACATGCATGCCAGTGTTCATTGCAGCACTGTTTACAATAGCCAAGGCATGAAAGCAACCTAGATATCCATTGATAGAGGAATGGACACAGAGAATATGGTAATCATATACAATGGAATATTACTTAGTCATTAAAAAGAATGAAATAATGCCATTTGCAGCAATGCAGATGGACCTAGAGATTGTCATACTGAGTGAAGTAAGTCAGACGGAGAAAGAGAAATCTCATAAGATTTCGCTTATATGTGGAATTTAATAAGAAATGATACAACTGAACTTATTTACAAAACAGAAACAGACTCACAGATTCAGACAAAGAACTTGGTTACTAGGGTAGAAGGGTCAGGGAAAGGGGTAATTAGGGAGTTTGGGATTGAGATGTACATACTGCTATATTTAAAATTGATTATCAACAAGGACCTACTGTATAGCATAGGGTCATCTGCTCGGTGTTGTGTGACGACCTAAATAGGAGGGAAATTTGAGGGGCAATAGATCCATTTATGTGTGTGACTGGGTTCCTTTGCTGTACGCCTGAAGCTATCACGGCATTATTGGTGAACCATATAACTCCAATATAAAATAAAAAGTTTAGAAAAAGTCAGTGTTTATATACACTAACAATGGACTATCCACAAAGGAAAGTAAGAAAACAATCTCATTTACAACAGCAACATAAAGACTGAAAATACTTACAAATACAGTTAATCAAAGAGGTGAGAGACTTGTACATCGAAAATTATAAAATATAGCAAATTAAAGAAGACCTGGATTCATGGAAAGACTTCCTATTTTCACAGATTGAAAGAATTCATATTGTAAAAATACTACCTAAAGTCATCTACATATTGAATGTAAACCTTATCAAAATCCTAACGGCATTCTTCTCAGAAATAGGAAAAACATAAAATGCATATGGAAGCAGAAAAAAACCCTGAACAGCTAGAGTAATCTCGAATAAGAGGAACAAAGCTGTAAGCATCACAGTTTTGATTTCAAAATATGTTGCAAAGCTATAGTATTGCAAACAGACATATAGACCAATGGAACAGAATATTGAGCCCAGAAATAAACCCACACATTATGGTCAACTGCTCTTCAACCACAGATCTAAGAACACACAATGGGAAAAGATAGTGGAGAACTGGATGTGGATGTCCATACGTCAAGAATGAAATGGAAACCTTACCTCACACAATACACAAAAATCAACTTTCCTGTGGTCATGTATGGATGTGAGAGTTGGACTGTGAAGAAAGCTGAGCGCCGAAGAATTGATGCTGCTGAACTGTGGTGTTGGAGAAGACTCTTGAGAGTCCCTTGGACTGCAAGGAGACCCAACTAGTCCATTCTAAAGGAGATCAGTCCTGGGTGTTCTTTGGAAGGACTGACGGTAAAGCTGAAAGTCCAGTACTTCGGGTGCCTCATGCGAAGAGTTGACTCATTGGTAAAGACTCTAATGCTGGGAGGGATTGGAGGCAGGAGGAGAAGGGAACAACAGAGGATGAGATGGCTGGATGACATTACCGACTTGATGGACGTGAGTTTGAGTGAACTCCGGGAGTTGGTGATGGACAGGGAGGCCTGGTGTGCTGCGATTCATGGGGTCAAAAAAGAGTCGGATACGACTGAGCGACTGAATTGACTGACTGACTGAACTGACTGACTGACTGATACTATCTCACTTAAATGCTGAATCAAAAAAAGTCAAACTCACAAAATCAGAGGGTTGAACCATAGCTACCAGTGGCTGAAGGGTGTGGGATGTGGGGAGATATTCATCAATGGATACTAGGGTTCAGTTTGTGGGTTAAGTTCTGGAGATCCAATGTAGAACATGATGATAATATACTTGAAATTTTCTAAAAGTGTAGATCTTAGATGAAATATCACCACACACACACATACACACACATGGGTAACTAGAGATGATAGATAAGTTATTTAGCTTGATTGTGAATTTTCACATTGTGTACTTAATATATACAAATATCAAGTACACCCCTTAAACATATACAAATATATCTTAAAGTCTTTTGGTGGTGGTGGTGTTTTAGCTGCTAAGTTGTGTCTGACTCTTGCGATCCCATGGACTGTAGCCTGCTAGGCTCCTGTGTCCATGGGATTCTTCAGGTAAGAATACTGGAGCAGGTTGCCATTTCCTTCCTCAGGGGATCTTCCCAACCCAGGAATCGAACCCAGGTCTCCTGCACTGCAAGCAGATGATTTACCAACTGAGCTATGAGGGAACCAATTTAAATCTTAATTAAAATATATTAATAATTAAAGTTGTTAAAATTGTTCATTTGAAGTGTTTGTTTAGTGATTCTAATATCTGGGTTTTTCAGGGATAGTTTCTAATTGCTTTTTACCCAGTATGTGGGCCACAGTTTCTTATTTCTTTACACAGTTATAATTTTTGTTTAGAGTTTGACCTTTTAAGTGATACAGTGAGGAAACTCTGGACCACCACAAGTCTGTTATTGTGAGTGTCACTGTTTTTGTTGCTTCCTATTTAGTGACTTTCTTGGAATAATTCTGTAAAATTTCTGTTCTTCATCACATGGGGCACCTGAATGCTGTGCTGTTAGCCTCGTGTTCCAGCAAATGTGTGCACAGAGGTCTCCTCAAATGCCTTGAACCTAATGGTCTCTCAGGACTCTGCATGTGATTTGGGTTAAGCCTTCAACACTTCAGTAGGCAGCTCACACCCTACATTAGCATTAACTTCCTGTTTGGGCAGAGCCTGGAGGTCAGCTGGAGATGAAATTAGTGCTTCCTAGGTTCCTCCTGAGCATGCACAGAGCCCTTGAAGTTACACAGCTTTCTAAATTCCCAGGAATATGGCAGAGTTTGCTGAATCCCCAGTGGACACCTCCTTCCCCAGTTTTCCCTCTTAATCCTCTGGGCAGCATGTCTTTCCCCCTCAGGTTACACCAATGTCCAATTGTCCCTATATGTTTAAATACATGCCTTGTAGTGTGGTTCACACAGGCTGGGCTTGGAGGCAAGTTAAGTAAAGACAATGCAAAGAGTTGACTCATTGGAAAAGACCCTGATGTTGGGAGGGATTGGGGACAGGAAGAGAAGGGGATGACAGAGGATGAGATGGCTGGATGGCATCATCAACTCGATGGACATGAGTTTGCGTGAACTCCGGGAGTTGGTGATGGACAGGGAGGCCTGGCGTGCTGCAATTCATGTGGTCGCAAAGAGTTAGACATGACTGAGCGACTGAAATGAACTGAACTGAACTGACGGACTTCCGTGGTGATCCAGTGGCTAAAATTTCATCTTCCAATGTGGGAGGTGCGAGTTCTCAATCCTTGGTTGGGGAGCTAAGATCGTACATGCCTTGTGGCCAAAACAACCAAAACATACAAAAAACAGAAGCAATATTGTAACAAATTCAAAAAAGATTTTAAAAAATAGTCCACATGAAAAAAGATCTTAAAAGAAAAAAACATACAGGCCTTGAGAGTGGGTCTTTCAAGGGATCTGCCAGATAGTCTAGTACTGACAGCTGTCTGGGCTCAGGGCCTTTGGGGAACATGCTCCAGTGGCTGTTTGGCACCTGGTTTTCTTGGCTGCCAGAGTTGCCAGGCTGTTGCTTTTCAGGGTGACTGCAGAGCTGGGGAGAGAAAAGCTGGAACAGGGCAAAAGAGCTCAGTGCTCCTACTGAGATTCAGCCTCCTTTTGTTTTTCTTTGAGTTTTTCCTTAAACAGAAGCTCAAGTTGTTCCAAGACTTTGCTTGCAATACTGTAGTTGCTGCACAAAATATGGTTAATGTGCAGAATTCTGGAAATGTGGATTTTGAGAACTTTTGTTGGTTTTCTCTGTGCTTTTATGGAGAAGTAGACTTCACTTTCAATTTTCACTTTCATGCACTGGAGAAGGAAATGGCAACCCACTCCAGTGTTCTTGCCTGGAGAATCCCAGGGACTGGGGAGCCTGGTGGGCTGCCGTCTATGGGGTTCGCACAGAGTCGGACATGACTGAAGCGACTTAGTAGTAGTAGTAGTAGTAGATTTCAGAATGTCCTTACTTTGCCATTTCAGAAGTTCTCCCCATAAGTCAGAGTTTTGGAAGTAGAAGGGACCTGAGCAAGCAGTCTTTGAGATCAACATTTTCCAGAGTGTGACATGAAGGCTTTTAAAAGGCCTGCTGCACATAGAAGACATCTCTGACATGCTGCAGCATTGATCAGTCTGCCCTGTCCCAATCACTGGGCTACTCCCCCACCCCATCCCAACCCCAATAGGTTCAACAAACATTTGGTGAATGCCTGCTATGCAACCACTTAGATACTGAGCCTAAGGGATCCAGGAACAGTCACCTCTGAAGAGCTCAGTATACTTAGGAGATTACATGGAAATAGAGAATTTAAACTTCTGAATAAAGTTCTCAGAAAATGAAGAAGGGATCAATTAACTGGCTGAGAGAGTCCAGAAAATTGAAGATTTGGCAATAAAGCAGAGTCTGCCAGACATAATTAGACATTTCTTTCAGAAAAATATAGATAGACAGGAATATGATAAAGAACCTAGCCTGGAGGGAATTGATAGGAGGTAAGCATTTTGGAAGAAATACTAAGAGATGTGTCTGAAGAGATGAGTTGGTGTCAGAGCACAAAGACTACCATGTGCCCAGTTAGTGAGCAGGACCCCCTGATCTGCTCACTGACCGGGAATGCCTGGCTGTGCCTAGTCCACCTCCAGAGGGCGCTGTTCGCCTAGCCCACCATGAGGGCATCCTGGGGGCTTACCATGTGGCAGCCCTGCTAAAGGATTCATAAAGATCCTGTGGTCAGTAGGGAGGAGAGTAACCTGCAGTGAACCCATCTGACAACCTTATAAGAAGGCAGGGAAATTCAGAATACAGTAGAGGGAAAGGGGAGCTGGAGCTCCCCAAATGAACCAGGAATAAGAGAGTTACAAAACTAGAGATGGCAAAATACTTGTGTAAATGGCTTGGACTTGAAGAGAGTTCATAATTCAGTCTCTCCAGTGAGCTTTGAGGAAAGAAGGAGACATTTTGCATGGTCAGAAAGTTCAAATACTCCCAATCCTGTGTCCCCAAGTTTTCTGGTTAATTGTTGTCACACTCTGCTTGAGGCTGGGTCCCACCGCATCTATTAGACAGGATGAGTGTCCAGGGTTTTCCATTGATTCCACAAGTAGGTAAACTCCCGTCCTTCTAGAATCATGGAAAATGCACAGCAGAGCAGGAATGGACCTCAGAGAAGAGTCAACAAAATCCACTGAGCACATAATGAAAAGCATTTTGGTCAATTCTCTGTCTTCTATGTGGATGATCTGATTGGGAGAAAAAGAAGTGGAAGAGATGGACTCAGATGTTCAGGAAGTTCAAGGTAGCTTTGAATGGCTTTATTCTAGAAATGTCCTTTAGGTTGCTTTCCGGAGATGCAACTTTCCAGGATGTTACAAAGAAAGTGCACTCTGGTGGATGGCTAGGGTTCTCACTTTCTATTCTAGACCAAATTCTCCATCTAAACTCTAGGAACACAATCAACTCTCCCAGACATACTTTTGGCTCTGACAGGCTCAGGCTAGCTCCAGTCAGACACTTTCTCTTTCACTTGCCTTCTGTCCCTCCCTCTCTCTTTCTCTTGCTCTTCAGTCTCTTTCCCTTTCTAATGGTATTTATTGAATTAGCTTTTCTCTGAATTCCAAGCAACAGGCATGAAAAGCCCAATGACCTCATGGCCCTTTTTGTTCTAGGCTATTTGAATTCCTTAAGTGTAGCAATGTTAGAAAAAAGACCTTGAGTGGTTTAGTCCCATTTGCTAGGTTTGTTGGTATCTGTCTGCATGGGGGTTGGCATTCAAACCCAGGGACTGTCAGTGGGACCTGGCCTTCCAGTTGTTGCCATTTTCTCCCCTCAGTGACCACACACAAGGAGGGCTGAGTAGGATTCTGGCATTTCAGTTTCCTACTATAAAATATTCTACCACGCCTCAGCTATTGTGTTTAGGCTGGGAATATTTGCCAACCAAAAGCCAACATCAGTTTGTGAGAAAAGATCACACCCGCCACACTGTCAAATCCAATACAAAATGGCTTGGGAATAAATAATACCAGAGAGGGGATTGACGTGTAAGGAGGAACTTAAAAGATAGAAAGTATTTCCACATTTGTTTCCCCCTAACCTGCTTAAGGGGAGAAAGCAATGGCACCTCACTCCAGTACTCTTGCCTGGAAAATCCCATGGACAGAGGAACCTGGTGGGCTGCAGTCCATGGGGTTGCTAAGAGTCAGACACGACTGAGCGACTTCACTTTCACTTTTCACTTTCATGTATTAGAGAAGGAAATGGCAACCCACTCCAGTGTTCTTGCTTGGAGAATCCCAGGGACTGGGGAGCCTGGTGGGCTGCCGTCTATGGGGTAGCAAAGAGTTGGACACGACTGAAGCGACTTAGCAGCAGCAGCAGCAGCAGCAGCAACCTGCTTACCACATTTAGTTAAATGGAGTCCAAGACCAAGATAGTACTTTGTTAGGTAAATCAGAGAACATTCTTCTTCACAGAAACCAGCCTATAAATTAGGAATTCCATCGGCCTTGCTGACTTCCCAGTGGCCAGTCTGGGGCAGAAGCAGGATAAGCCTTCCCAGTGCTACCAAATATGAGGGCCTATCTGGACACGGTCAGTGGCTGCCCCAGGGCCCAACTTCTAACTCTTATCCACCATTTGGCACCACTTTGACCCAGGCCATCTCAACAAGCCAGAGCAAATCCCTATCTAAGGAAGGAAGCAGAAGGAGCCAGATCAGAGCTATGATTTAATGATGCACTTTATGGTTTCCAAGTCACTTAAAGCCCATTATTTCCTCTTGATTTTTACAGCAATTCTTCCTTTTAGAGAAGAAATCATTGTCCACTTTAAATCCTCTGGATGAAAATGAAATCACACACAACATAACTGATTCTCTCAATGCCCCACTGGAGACGGTAAAGCTGGGGTTTGGGTCCAGTTTCCTCTGAGTCCGGTTCCTATGACCTGTCCCAGAGGCACTGGATGCTGTGCTCTGACTTCGGAGCAGGCCCCGTGCCTTGAGGGGTGACAGGCCCATTCTTCCTGCTTTCCTTTCCCTCCCACTCCCCAACAACTTCAGGCTCGAGGAACAGCACAGAGGCGATGGCTGACTGGGGAGAGGGTCAAGCCCATTCTGAACTTCAGGCTTAACTCTTCATTGTCAGGAGGCCTGAAGGTAAATTTTTGCAGAAGTGAGGTAAAAAAAATAAACAACTCAGTTCTGGCCAATTGTTCTCCAAGGCACATCCTCTTTCCTGAAAGACAATAAAAAGTTACCTGTTCAGGTGGTGTCTGTACCCGCAAGCACTGAAATATTTTATGACTTCTTGTAAAACCTGAGCAAAGGGAGGTCATGCCAGGCTCTGCGCCTTTATGTATTCAGTTTGATCACAACCACCTGGGTTAACCAATGGAGAAGGAAATGGCAATCCACTCCAGTATTCTTGCCTGGAAAATCCCATGGATGGAAGAACCTGGCGGGCTACAGTCCATGGGGTTGCAAGGAGTCTGACATGACTGAGCGACTAACGCTCACACATACACACCGGGGTTAACCAAAGCTCAGAGAGCTAATTACACAATCGCACACTCCAAGCCTGCAGGGCTCAACACGTGAAGCACAGGGTGAAGGTGCAGGGTGTGGATGAGAGAAGTGAGGCCTGAGCTGGCCCAGCACTAGCCTAACATTGTTTACAAATCCATTAGCAAACAATAATGACTAAAGCAGACAAAAACCCAAAATTCTAGGTAGTTTTTCTCAATTGTTAAAAGAAACTTTTGAAAAGTGTAAGCAAGTAAGTGTCAGATCAAGGTTTCTCAAGTACAAGGCATCTTCTCTCTACATCACAGTTCCCTCTATTATGCCCGGGAATCTCCCTGCCATGCAGGGCCGACTCCATCTCATCCCACCTGTGTTCACCTGCTCCAGGCTTCCCTCCTCCCCCACTTGGGCTACAACACCCTACACTGAGCTCTACCATCATCTCCCTTGTGGGTGTTTTAATAACTTACTTTCTCCCTAAGAGAGAAAGAAAAAAGAAAAAAAAAAAACCTGTGAAATGTGTAAAGACAAAAAAAGATGTTTGTAACCCCCAAATTCAGACAAAATCCTTGTTAATATTAGACATATTTCCACACTGTCTTTGTAAGGATTCTCCTGCACACCATCACTGGGATTACTCTCTGTAATCAATTCTGGGCGTTGCTTCTGTTACCTGGTATGTTCCCCTGAAATGAAACTTTCTTAGGAATAGTTAATGTAGCATGCCTCTGTTTTGTCCTTGCCTATAATGAGCTGTTGAGGAAAAGAAATTAGAGAATATCTGCAAAAGTGTTGAATAAATTAAAATATGCTTTAGAATCATATCGTTCTTAAATTGTTTTGTGCCTGTTTCCCACCAGCGTGTATCTAATTGCCTCTGTTCCCCTTGCCCTTATCTCTCTCTGTGTGTGTATGTGTGTGCTCAGTCGTGTCCAGTTTTCCAGGCCGAATACTGGAGTGGGCTGCCATTTCCTACTCTGGGGATCTCCCTGACCCAGGCATGGAACCCGCATCTCTTGCATCTCCTGCTTTGGCAGGTGGATTCTTCACCACTGCACCACTTCGGAAGCCCCCTTATCTCTTTACCCATCATAAACAGTACAATGAGGAATTTTGTTAAAATAGTACCAGATCAGCTATATTGTAAATACCCAGGATTCTCCTAGAAGAATCCATATATGACAAAACTGGACCCACGGAATCAGGAACCAGGGTTACAGTACTCGTTAATCAGTACCCAGCTCTGGGCTATGAGTAAACCCTTTATTCTTACACACCTGAACATGTCTCACTTGTCAAACACGTGAGATAATCTCTCTCCCAACTATATTACGTGGCTGGGTGAGGATACCAGGAAGACAGGAGATATGAATGATGTAAATTTGCTTTTAAAATCATGAAAAGGAGGGCAACTTGATTTCACAGCTTCATCTTGGACTATGGGAAATGTGGACCTTCTCCTTGGTGCTTCCACTAACTGGCCATCATTAGCTAACCAGGTCAATTATGTCATTAGTAAAATAAGAGAAATGACCTAGGGTTTTGGGGGAAAGTTCTTTATTATTTTATCTCCCATGATCCAGTGAATTAAAAATTTTTTTTTTGAAAAACGAGGACTCAGCCTCTTGCCTTTCATGAAGCAGTCTGCTGCTTTGTTGGATCGAAAGGAAAAAAATTTAAATGAGGAAAAGAAAATACAAATTTGCAGTAACAGCTTGCCATCTGCCCTGCTTATATGTCCTAATTCCACACCTGATCATCCTTTCCAGAGAAGGGAAGGAGCTCTCCACATTCTATCCCTTCAGGGAAGCTGTTTTTACAAAGTGCCAGATCAAGAATGAGGCAAAGCCACTGTGCTCCAGAGATGGCAGTGTGGTGAGAAAACAAGACAGTGGTGTTGACTCTGTCTCCTGCAACCTTTTAAGCTGGCCTCACTCTGTCACAGCTGAGGAAACCCCCAAATTGCTTGCCTTCTCTCAATTGCATTCTCCTCAGCAAAACGACAGATAGTGGGACCAACTACGTGCAAAAATGGCCCCAATTTCCCCCCATCCCCCTGTACCCACATCACCGGCAACAGGATTTCATACCCTTCCCATGAAAACTGTGCTACTTTCCCTTTCTCTTGAACTGGGGCTCAGAGGTGACCTACGGTGGCCACCAGAATGCAGTGGAAGTGATGGTTGCCAGTTCCCAGCCTGGCCCTTAGGAGGCACTGTGTGCTTTTCTCCCTCCTGGGGTCTTATCTTCTACATGTGCATCCGCTGGCTAGATTGCTGAAATTTGGAAAGGACCCCCACTGTCTCAGCTGAGGTCATCTTCCCGCAGTCTTCAGTCAGCTCAGCTCCCAAACAGGCAAGAGGACAAAGCTAAGATCAGTCGAGCTCCCAGCTCAACTGCAGACTTGGGAGCAGTAATACACACTAAAGCTATGGTTTTCCCAATGGTCATGTACAGGAATAAGAGTAGGAACATAAAGAAGGCTGAGCGCTGAAGAACTGATGCTTTTGAACTGTGGTCCTGGAAAAGACCCTTGCGAGTCCCTTGGACTGCAAGGAGATCAAACCAGTCAATCCTAAAGGAAATCAACTCTGAATATTTATTGGAAAGACTGTTACTCAAGCTGAAACTCCAATACTTTGAACATCTGATGCAAAGAGCTGACTCACTGGAAAAACCCCAATACTGGGGAAGATTGAAGGTAAAAGGAGAAGGAAGGGGCATGGTAGAGGATAAGATGGTTAGATAACATCACTGACTCAATTGATATGAATTCGAGAAAACTCCAGGAGATGCTGGGAAAGACTGAGAACAGGAGGAGAAGTGAGTGACAGAGGATGAGATGGTTGGATGGCATCATTGACTCAATGGACATGAGTGTGAACAAACTCTAGGAGATAGTAGAGGACAGAGGAGCCTGGTGTGCTACAGTCCATGGGGTCACAAAGAGCCAGACATAACTTAGCTACTGAACAACAACAACCACGATTGTTTTAAGTCACTGAGTTATTCATCTTTGTTATGCAGCAATATAATACTTGATACATATGATATGAATTTGGTGAATCTTAAAATGGAAAGGCTTTAAGTGGGCAAGTGAATTACATTTTAACTATGTAAGAAGGAGCACTAGATGAGAAACTTGAGTCTAGGCCCCATTCTGACAATTCTTTGGGCTAAAAAATCTTGAATAAGAAATTACCCTTTTAATTATAAGCTTCATTTACAAGGAAATTATCTCATTTAATTACCATTTTAATTATAGGCTTCATTTACAAGGAAATTATCTCATTTAATCCTCACAGCAGCCCAGTTATTAATAGTTAGGCAATGGATCAGTATCTCATTTCTTAATGTAAGGAAACTAAGAATAAGAGAGAACTGTTTCTTATTCAAGATCTTGAGCCCAAAGAATTGTCAGAATGGGGTCTAGACTCAAGTTTCTCATCTAGTGCTCCTTCTCGCATAGTTAAAATGCAAACCACTTGCCCACTTAAAGGTTTTCCATTTTAAGATTCACCAAATTCATATCGTATTATAACTCTGGATAGCAAAAAAAAAAAAAAAAAAAAAAAAACAACTGTGAGTCAAGAATGATTAAAATACTTAAAATACACATGTGAAACTCTGTCTTGTAATAGGAAACATGAAGCTCTTACAGACTGGAAGATTGAAAGGTATTTCTACATCTCATGTCTGTTTTCATGTTAGGAAGTGACTTGTCCAATGTAAAGGTGGTACAGAACCAGAGGAAGAAAGACACAGAAGATCTAATCAGAATCAGTTCAGATACACGCAGGAAAGTGTCCTATAGCAGCAAAGCCTGGGCTTTGCATCACTTCTGCTGCTGCTGCTGCTAAGTCGCTTCAGTCGTGTTCGACTCTGTGCAACCCCATAGATGGAAGCTCACCAGGCTCCCCTGTCCCTGGGATTCTCCAGGCAAGAATACTGGACTGGGTTGCCATTTCCTTCTCCAATGCATGAAAGTGAAAAGTGAAGGTGAAGTCGCGCAGTCGTGTCTGACTCTTAGCGACCCCATGGACTGAGGCTCCAGTCCATGGGATTTTCCAGGCAAAAGTGCTGGGGTGGGGTGCCATTGCCTTCCCCTGCATCAAATTCCAGTCCCTCCCTATCTGTGCCTTTGTGGCATGATCAGCAAAATAATACTGTTGTAAAAAATCAATCTATATTTAATTTAAATCAGTGATAAGAAAACTACTATAAATTCCAGAGTGCCAACTCATTGTAATATTGTTTGGAGGGAGACGCTGCTAGGAAGAACACAGGCTTTAGTATTTGATAAACTTGGTCAACACTGAGTTCTAGCTCTGTCTTGTGAGCTTTTTTATGACTGCAGGCACAGTAGTTGATCCTGCTAAGCTCCAGTTTCCTTCCATATCCCTAAAGGTGGTGAATAGAATTTGAACTTTGTAAGGTTACACTAGAACACATGATTTTTCACTGTTTAAGACAATTAAATTTATTTTTTTAATTGAAGGATACTTGCTTTACAGAATTGGAACACACACTTTTTAAGAGATTTTTTTTTTTTTTTACTTCATTATCATATCCTCAGGGCTAAATGTCTGATACATAACAGATGCCCAAGAAATACTTATAGAATTAAGAAATTGGAAATTTAGTTGAAATGATCTCTGCAACATACCTAACTTAATATGTGGAATATACTACAATTTTTCTCACTCATTTTACAATGTTATAAATTACAATACTCTTTTGGAACTGGCTGGCTTGGAAACCTGAGAGTTTTCACAGCACCTTCTTTCATACCTTTCAAACTGTATACCATGTAAATGTATTGACTAGTTATTTAAAGAGTTATTAGAATTTAAAACAGTAAAAGGACTTCTTAGGGACCAGTGATAGAGTAGAACCCATTTAGTTAAGCCTGCGGCACTTACAGTCACTTGTGATGCCCATAATGAGAAGCAAGTACCCCCTTTCCTTGCCCCTTCCCCATCTTCTCCTAGCAACTGACTCTAGTTCTGTGTGAATGGGTTGCCCTAAAAAGATCTTTGAACATTTAAAACTCTGTAAAGAAGGCAAGTATTCAACCTTCTCTCTGGGCGACAGGAAGGGTCTGAGCTCTTGTTTCAGCATTCTGGGGCCAGCACAATGTGAAGCTGAAATCTCCATCAGAGTCAAGCCAGGGCTAAGGAAGTCAAGGCATAAGTTCTGGTGATGCTCCATCCAGGGAATCCTGAGGTGCAACCAACAGCGAGAGAGTCACTCTGGAGGGGACTCCATGGTGTGGACTGAACACTGTTGCCTGCCATTCTGGTAAACAATGAATGCTGCCCTCCACAAAGCCATCAGTCACTGCAGCTGCCCCCAGTGCTGTGCTCTGAGTGGAATTCAGGATGGAAAAAAAGAGGATACTGGCTCTAGAGTGTTAGGATGCACATAAAGGACTGATGCTAAAGCTGAAACTCCAGTACTTTGGCCACCTCATGTGAAGAGCTGACTCACTGGAAAAGACCCTGATGCTGGGAGGGATTGGGAGCAGGAGAAGGGGACAACAGAGGATGAGATGGCTGGATGGCATCATCGACTCGATGGACATGAGTCTGAGTGAACCCCGGGAGTTGGTGATGGACAGGGAGGCCTGGCATGCTGCAATTCATGGGGTTGCAGAGTCAGACACGACTGAGCCACTGAACTGTACTGAACTGAAAGGAATAATTTCACTGAGCCCAGACTCTTGCATCTTCCCATAAAAAGAAAGGCACTAAAATCATTAACTTGAAATGTCTGGTCTTTCTGTGTGTGTGTGACTAGCAAAATCTTATGATGTTTGACTACATGTTTATTTTTTCTCTTTTCCAGCAAGAACTCCTATGTACCCTGGTTCTTTCCCTATCTTTTGGAAACAGTCCCCAAGAGCTATCTGAGAAGCCACCTTCCTGGGATATAGTCTTCTGTAATGCCCTGAATAAAAATTCTCAACTTTTAGGCTGAGTTTTTATTTTCCTGTTGAACCTGGAGACATGCCAACTAACCAAAACACCAGGGAGAAGAGGAGGGAAGGGCTGCGAGAGGGACTCTGGGTTCCCACACTCATATTTCTCACTACTCACCTAGTGAAAAAGGCAGAAAGGCTTCCCTTTTCTTAAACTGTCCATTCTCTAGAAAATGCTCCGGATTGAACGTGTCAGGGGTGGCCCACTCTGCCGGGTCCCTGTGCAGTGCAGTCAGGTTGGTCAGGACCATGGTGCCCTGGAGAAGGCAGAAGAGACTCAGGCAGGGACTGACCCACACAACATACATGTGCAGAAGGGTGGCAGTCCCCCGGGACTCCACACCAAGGCTGACAGCACCCTGAACTCCCTCAGCCTCCCTGACCCACCACCTTCTGAGGCCAGCCCCTAGCACCCAGCTCTTTGCCATGGGACAGCTTACAGGGATGGACAGGAATTGTCTGCTGGGGATTTGACCAGGGAAGTGTGACTGCTCTTAGTGCAGAATAGATCTCTGCAGGAACTTGTCAGTGTAGAACTTGGGAGGGAACACATATGCATCCATAAAGAGAATAGTGAGACATCTCCCATTTGCTTCCTTCCAATGTCTAGTCTGTTCTACAGAGGGTTTAATAGTAGAATGAGGTTACCCAGCAAAAGGAACCGCTGTTCTTCCAGATACAGAGCAAGAAACCTAGGTGTCTTCCATAGTGCCTCCCTTTCCCCCATTCTTCCTTCAACCAATCCTTCTTTTGGTGAATTTTACTTGAAATTTGTCTTGATCCTGTTCCATTTTGTGTCCACCACTGCCACCTGATTCAGGCTACCACCTCGCTTGGCTGCTGCTGCTGCTGCTAAGTCGCTTCAGTCGTGTCCAACTCTGTGCGACCCCATAGACGGCAGCCCACCAGGCTCCCCCGTCCCTGGGGTTCTCCAGGCAAGAACACTGGAGTGGGTTGCCATTTCCTTCTCCAAAGCATGAATGAAAGTGAAAAGTGAAAGTGGAGTCACTCAGTCGTGTTCGACTCTTAGCGACCTCATAGACTGCAGCCTACCAGGCTCTTCCGCCCATAGGATTTTCCAGGCAAGGGAACTGGAGTGGGTCGCCATTGCCTTCTCCATCTCGCTTGGCTATCCTCCAGTAATAGCCCTGCCTATGCCCAAATTCTCTTTTCCCCTTCAATGTGCTCCACATGATGAGAGCAGAGCTCACTTTGAATAAGATTTAATCATTCCACTCCTATCTACCCACCACACCTGGAACGTGATAGATACCTTTCAATAACTCCCATCACTCTTAGATGAAAGACACATCACCTGCTCCCTGTCTGAGTCACCCTCCTGCCTGCACTCCCACTACATCAAGCTTCTTTCAGTTTCTCAAACATGCCACATTTCCCCACTCATTTCTGTGCCTTTTTACCTGCTGTTCACCTTTGCCTGGAATGTCCCTCCTTCCCATTTTGTCACTGACTTACCTCTTAACCATCCTTTAATCCTCTGCTCAAACATCACTTCCTTTGGGAAGTCCTCTCTGCCCGCTCCTGCTCCCACTCCTCATTGCAGCCAGCCTGCATCTTCCTAGAAACCAGTGATTTTTTTCCTCTGGATAGTTATCACAGTTGTACTTATAAAATTGCATGATTATTTTCCTCTGAGTTGTTCTCTGAGGTCTAAACATTTTAGGTGCTTAATGAACATCTGATGAATTAATAAAGAATAATAAGTGCTATTTTGAGAACTTTCTATAGTAAGCACAAGGTTAAATATTCTACATGCAGGACCTCATTACATGTTCATCTGTGAAGTTGCTCAATCGTGTCCGACTCTTTGCGACCCCATAGACTGTATCCTACCAGGCTCCTCTGTCCATGGGGTTTTCCAGGCAATAGTACTGGAGTGGATTGCCATTTCCTTCTCTAGGAGATCTTCCCAAACCAGGGATTGAACCCGGGTCTCCTGCATTGTGGACAGACACTTTACCGTCTGAGCCACCAGGGAAGTCTTCCAGAAGTTCATCTGTGAGATGGATTTAAATGCATTCTCCCTACAGATAAAGATTTTAAAGCTCTGAGAGGTGGAATAAGATGCCCAGAGTCATAGGGTGGAAGGAGGTAGAAAAATGATTTGAATTAGGACATTTGACATCAAAGTTATGACCCCTAGCCTCTACAACATAGCCAATGGGATCTTTTAATTCCCAGGATGATTTTTTAAGTCAACATTAATAATCAATGTCAGAACAAGTCTACTGATCTGGGGTGGTTTCCTGGAGTTAAATGAATTGCTATAAAAATGCAAAGATCACTTGAGAAATAATACAGACCTCAGCAAGAGTCAAATACGACTTAGCAACTAAACCACCACCACCAGCCTTCAACCACAAATGATCAATTAGCAAGAAAATATTAGGTTGGTGCAAAAGTAATTGTGGTTTTGCACTACTGAATTTTGCCCTTTGATATTGGAATACATTCTTAAATGTGGTTATGTTATACATCATTTTTATGCACATTTCTTGCTTTATGTTTGCTTTACAATGACTTATTACTTGCTGTATATTTTATATTTATTTTAGACTATGGAAATAATGTTAGACAAAAAGCAAATGTGAGCAATTTTCTTATGGGTCAGAATGGGTCATAAAGCAGTGGAGACAACTTGCAGCATCAACAATGCATTTGGTCCAGGAACTGCTAATGAATATACAGTGCAGTGGTGGTTCAAGAAGTTTTGCAAAGGAGACGAGAGAGAGTCTTGAAGATAGTATAGTGGCTGGCCACTGGAAGTAGACAACTGTTGGAGAGCAATCATTGAAGCTGATCCTCTTACAACTATAAGAGAAGTTGCTGAAGAACTCAGTGTCGACCATTCTATGGTCACTTGGCATTTGAAGCAAATGGGAAAGGTGAAGAACTCGATAAGTAGGTACCTCACGAATAGACCGCAAATAAAAAAAAATCATCATTTTGAAGTGTCATCTTTGCTTATTCTACAAAACAATGAACCATTCTCGATTGAATGGTGATATGTGACAAAAAGTGGGTTTTATATGGCAACAGGTGATGACCAGCTCAGTGGTTGGATCTAGAAGAAGCTTCAAAGCATTTCCCAAAGCCAAACTTGCACCAAAAAAAGGTCAGTCACTGTTTGGTGGTCTGCTGCTAGTCTGATCCACTACAGCCTTCTGAATTCCAGCAAAACCATTACATTTGAGAAGCATGCTCAGCAAATCAATGAGATACACCAAAACAGCAATTACATTTGCACCAAACTAATATAGTAAAGCAATCATTGCAGGAATAGCTGCTGTTCCTGGTTCTGCTAGGCTGGTGACTAAGGGGTGGACAATGCAGAATTTCCTCTGCCTTTGCCTTGAGATTGTCCCCAGGTACAACACACACAGAGCAATTTAGACAAACTAGAATGGATCCACAGAGGCTCACCAAAGTTGTGAGAAAGGGGAAGAACTGTAAATGTGCAGTGTACAGAGAGGACACTAGGGGGCACAGGAGAGCTGGCATCTGAGATCCTCAGGGTGGTGGGCCGAGTGAGAGCAGAATTTCCTTTGGGAGGACAGGGAATTTAATGGGGACCCACTGAGACATATTTCAGGGAGATGCTTTTAAAATCAAAGGAAAGCAACTCCTGTGGAGAGAACATGATGTAGTACAACAAAAGATGAGACTGGGAGTCAGAAGAGTTCCGTTTCTGGAACCCAACTCTTGTCACTGTAGCTGAGAGATCTTATGCAAGATTAATTACTCTCCAAGCTCCGGCTTTCAGATTTATAAAATGAGAGAATGGAATCATTCTAAGGACCAATTCAGACATTTTGAAATAACATATATAGTCCGCAGTACGTAATCACTGCTTAAAAAGAATTGGTTCCTCCTTTCTTTCCTATTCTGATATTTAATACTACACATACTTGGATTGCTTTCCCTTGTGAGGCAGTCCTATCAAGGGTCTGTAAGTCAAAGACAGAAAAACATCTGTGGTGATAGTATGTTAGAAACACCAGAATGAATGTGATGTTGGTTCAGGTGTCTCAAAAGTTCCTCATTTTTCAATATTCCAGCACTGCAAAGCACAATTATCTAAAATAAGTCTAGTAGGTCTTTATTTTGTCAGAAGCACTCCCAAGGCAAAAGAAAGGACCTTATGACAAAGTCTGGGACGGAGAGCTGCTGCCTTCTGTATCCCCACATAGATTTACCACTCACATCACATAGTAAAACACTGAGAACCCCATAAAAGCCTGGTTTTGCCTAATCACAGCTGACCTAGGAATCCCCCCTCTCTTCTAAAACACCTGTTAACATTCAGTTGAACTAACTTTCTAAGCTCACACTTAGGGAACAAAACTAGTATTTCATCAGGCATAATATATTTCTCTTCCCATGTAAGTAATTCTCTAGGGTAAGAATGCTTTTCCAATTGAGATAGTCCCACTGTTTACAGATATGAGCTTGGAGATCCGAGGCTGTTGGTGTGAGCCCCTAATTACCTTGGGCAGGTGGTATCCAGCCAGGATGGTGTCCACTGTCACCTCCCGGGGCACGTTCAGAGGGAGGATGTTCCCCATTCTCTGCACCTCGTGGATGACAGCGTTGGTGTAGGGCATGGACTCACGAGTGGCTGTGCTTGGTTGTTGTGACTCTCCAAGCACCTTATCGATTTCAGCTTGTACTTTCTCTGGAAAAGCACAGGAGGTTTCATCATTCTATTTTTCTATAACTTTCCTAGAGGTCAGTTAAACTAAGGAATGGAATAACCAGGATCAAAAATGCTAAAGGAGTACATCAAGGTTGTATAGCATCACCCTCCTTATTTAGCTTATATTCAGAGTACATTATGTGAAATGCTGGGCTGGATGAAATCAACCCTGAATATTCACTGGGAGGACTACACTTAAGCTCAAGTCTTTTGGCCACTTGATGCAAAGAGCTGACTCACAGAAAAGACCCTGATGCTGGAAAAGATTGAGGGCAGGAAGAGAAGTGAGCGATAGAGGATGAGATGGTTAGATGGCATCACTGACTCAGTGGAAGTGAGTTTGAGCAAACTCGAGTAATAGTGAGGGACGGGGGAAGCCTGGTGTGCTACAATCTATGGGTTGCAAAGACTTGGACACAGCTCAGCGATTGAACAACAATAACAAAACGACTAAAGCTATAGTAGGGTCTCTGGACAACCTTCTCAGGGAGGTATGTGAGTGGGAAGTGGGCCCTGGTGTGAGACAAATCTGGTGGCAAATTCTTGCTCAATACTAGTCCTGCTGTGGGTTCCTGGAGCTCTTTGAGCCTCTGGTTCCTCTTCTTATTAGTGAGGATGAATCAAGTTTCACCTTTAGGAATTTTTAGATTTACATGAACTGATTTAGGGAAGTATTCAACAACAAAACCCTGTTAACTATGCCCCAATATTTGTTTTCCTCTTTTTCTACAATAATAAATATTTGATCTGGATACCTGGTTCCTCAGCTAAAGACTACATTTCCCAGATCCCCTTGTGACTAAGTTCTGGCCAAGAGAGTTTAAGTAGCTGCTGCTGCTAAGTCACTTCAGTCGTGTCCGACTCTGTGTGACCCCATAGAGGCAGCCCACCAGGCTCCCCTGTCCCTGGGATTCTCCAGGCAAGAACACTGGAGTGGGTTGCCATTTCCTTCTCCAATGCATGAAAGTGAAAAGTGAAAGTGAAGTTGCTCAGTCGTGTCCGACCCTCAGCAACCCCATGGACTGCAGCCTTCCAGGCTCCTCTGTCCATGGGATTTTCCAGGCAACAGTACTGCAGTGGGGTGCAATTGCATTCTCCAGAGTTTAAGCAGAGGGAATGTTTAATACTTGGAACATGCCCTAAAAGGAAAGGCATGTGCTTCTTGCTCCTCCCCTTCCTGCTGGTGGAAAGGCAGCCACAGAGGTGAGCCATCTGTGAGTCCCAACAAGAGTGCCATTCTAGATACAACAGAGCAACACACACGAAGCAGTTTAGACCCAAAGGGTTCTGCAGAGTCTAGCTCAGAGTCTCTGAATTGAGAGAAAAATAAACTTTCTTTTTTTACTGAACATTTAGAAACATTTTAAATTGTGGTAAAATACACATAATATATAACTTACTTATCTTAGCCACTTTAAAGTGTATGGTTTAATAATGTTAAGTATATTCACATTGTTGTACAACCAATCTCCAGAAATTTTTGTCTTGCAAAACCAAAACTATTCTCACTGAACCAGAACTCCCCTTTGCAGTAACTTCAGGCTCTAACCATGGCGTCTAACAACCACCATTTTACTTTCGCTTTCTATGAGTTCAACTGTTCCAGATACCTCAGATGAACAGACTCATAGGGAAGCTATAACTATATCCTAACTAGGTGGCTTTTAAACTTAAAGAAAACCCTGTAATTCACAGTTGTTTTGTTGCTAAATCCTGTCTGACTCTTGTGACTCCATGGACTGTAGCCCACCAGGCTCTTTGGTCCATGGACGTGCTCAGACAAGAATACTGGAGTGGGTTGCCATTTCCTTCTCCAGGGGATCTTCCCGCCCAGGGATAGAATTTGCATCTCCTGAATTTGCGAGAGGATTCTTTATCACTGAGCCATCAGGGAAGCCCATAATTCACAAATAAGTGCATTTTACAAGTGCATGACTCAGGACACATAAACAAAAATATACACACATGTATAAAACATTATTCATATACTTAAGGAAAGAAAGTTTCATGAAAAAGCATTATCCTCAGTACACAGAAAGCACTCTGATTTTACTAATCTTTTTTTTAATTTAGGGCAAAAAGTTGGTCTTGATTTACTAAATTGACTCTATCTCCTATTAATGAACTTTAACCCACAGTTTGCAAAAATGTATCACAATAGTTTCTATCCTACATGTGCTTAAACTGTTTCGGGGGAGGGCGGCGGCTAGAAAATGAAAAATGATCTAACAGTCACTGTCCTTGAAAGGACTATAGTCTCTGGGGAAGATATATAAATAACATGTTATAAACAAACTAATGGAGGTTCATTAGTTCATCTTTAAAGAAAAAAAATGCTAGTATTTTCCCAGGAGTGTGGAGAAACACTTGGAGGCTATGTTGAGTAGACTCTTCAAGCATAGTTAAGGGTTTACTGTATAGAGAAATTAGGGAAATACATTCTTGATTATTCTTCTAGGGAACAGCAGGTGTGATGGTCCAGAGGCACAAATAAGGACAGTGAAATTACATGACCTGTGACTTACTGAAGCCCCTATGCAGGCTGGACAGGTAGAAAAGAGGCACAGCAGAGCGCATGATATACCAGACTAAGGACTGTGAGCATTGTCCACAGGGTGCTGGAAGACACTACTTGAGAAGGAGGGAAGGCTGCTACCAGATTTCATATGTGAGTGGAATGGAGCCCCTTCCTGGAACTCACCACAATGTCAGTGGACTTCACTGTTTTCCCCACTGGACAGTGAGTTTGCTGAGGGCAGGGGCTCTCTGTTATATCTGTGTTATGTGGACCCATCCCAGTTCTGGCAGAAAACTGAAGAAGGCGCCCATTCAAGTCCACCTGTACTACCTATCTCTCCATCCTACCATGCTATCCTCTGGCCTTTCTTTTGGACAGTGTTCCAGGAGGCCCCATTCTTATTTTCTTTTTTCCTTTAAAAAATTATTTACTTTTAACTGAAGGATAATTGCTTTATAGTATTGTGTTGGTATCTACCAAACATCAACATGAATTAGCCATAGGTTTACCCATGTCCCCCGACACCTGAACATCCCTCCCACTTCCCTCCCATCCCACCCGTCTAGGCTGTTACCCAGACCCAGTTTGAGTTTCCTGTGTCTTTCCACAAATTTCCATTGGGTATCTATTTTCATATGGTATTCTATATTTCCATGTTACTCTCTATTTCCCACCCTCTCCTTCCTCCCCTTCCAGCCACACCCATAATCTGTTCTCCACTGCTGCTGCTGCTGCTAAGTCGCTTCAGTCGTGTCCGACTCTGTGCGACCCCATAGACAGCAGCCCACCAGGCTTCCCCATCCCTGGGATTCTCCAGGCAAGAACACTGGAGTGGGTTGCCATTTCCTTCTCCAATGCATGAAAGTGAAAAGTGAAAGTGAAGTTGCTCAGTCATGTCCGACTCTTCGCAACCCCATGGACTGCAGCCTATCAGGCTCCTCTGTCCATGGGATTTTCTAGGCAAAAGTACTGGAGTGGGGTGCCATTGCCTTCTCCACTGCTCTCCAAATAGGTTCATCAGAACCATCTGGTTTCCAGATTCCATATCTATGCATTAGTATATGATATTTTTCTCTTTCTGACTTACTTCACTCTGTATAATAGGCTCAAGGTTCATCCACCTCATTAGGACTGACTCAAATGCATTCCTTTTTATGGCTGAGTAATATTTCATTATATATATGTACCACAGCTTCTTTATCTATTCATCCGTTGATGGACATCTAGGTTGCTTCCATGTCCCACCTGTTGTAAATATAACTGCAGTGAACCTTGGTGTACATATGTCTTGTTCAATTTTGGTTTCCCCAGGGTATATGCCTAGTGATGGGACTGCTGGGTCATATGGTGGTTTTATTCCTAGTTTTTTTAAGGAATGTCCATACTGTTCTCCATAGTGGTATCAATTTACATTCCCACCAACAGCATAAGAGGGTTCCCTTTTCTCTACACCCTCTCCAGCTTTTATAGTTTGTAGATTTTTTCAATGAGGGCCATTCTGACCAGTGTGAGGTGATATCTCATTATAGTTTTGATTTGCATTTCTCTAATAATAAGTGATGTTGACCATCTTTTCATGTATTTGTTAGCCATCTATATGTTTTCTTTGGAAAAAATGTCTGTTTAGGTCTTTTGCCAACTTTTTGATTGGGTTTTTGCTTTTCTGTTATTGATTTGTATGAGCTGCTTATATATTTTTGAAATTAATCTTTTGTCAGTTGTTTAATTTGCTATTATTTTTTCCCATCCTAAGGGTTGTCTTTTCACCTTGTTTATAGTTTCCTTTGCTGTGCAAAAGCTTTTAAGTTTAATTAGGTCCCTGCTGGGGGCCAGCGTGAGGCACTCCGCCCGTGGCAAAGGTCATGAGGAAGGAGGCTCGACATATGCAAATTCGGGATCGAGCCTCAGGCGTCCCCCTGGAAATCCTCCAGCATCTACCCCCATAACCAGAGCCTGCCTACTTTACTACTTTGTGCTCTCACCTACACCTCTGACTTTACGGGGGGCTGTCCCCCACCACCTCTTTCAGAGTAGGAGTTAACTTGGAGCTCCAATTAATAAAAATTCCTAGGCGTGACAGGAGTGTTTTAACCTACAAACTCCTCTGAAGGTTCTCTAGCCTGTCTTTCTCACTTTTCTCTCCCCCTTCCTTTCTTGCTACCTTCTCTTTCTTTCGTTTCTTTCTCTTTAACCTCTTTCTCTCTAACTTTTTCTTCCCTCCTCCCTATCTTTTTCTCTGTATCTCTTTTTCTAACTTCCTTTTTTTCCTTTTTCTATCTTGCTGCGTTCCCTGATTCCTTCCTCCTCTATTCCTCTCTCCTTTTCACTCTTTAGTTCTTTCTCTATCTTTAGATCTTTCTCTATTTTCTTTTCTTTTTTCTGATCCAGGGTATTCGAAGCGGGGACGGCATCAGTGAGGATCAGGAAACAACTGCTTAATTAAATGTTAATTAAGGATATAAAGAGTAATAGAATGAGGATAGCTGAGCAGGAAAATTCAGCAGGAGAAAATTCTCAGCAGGAGAAAAGAGGCTGAGTAGCTTGGTTTACACAGGAAACCAATAAAACTTCAAGACAAGAAGTTTACACCACTTAGGTAGACCGCAGGCGTCCTTCCTCCTCTCCCGAAGGAGAGGAGACACTGAGGCCTCCCCGGTCGGATCTTAGAAGCCCAGGCATAATTAGTAAGCTTGGTGGGTTCCGTGCTCCAGATCGAGACTCAGCCAGAGTTTGAGAGAGAGAGCGACATGGGGAGACCAGTCTTTCGAGGAACTGATCCCCAATCTTTATTTTCCAGGGTCTACTTTTATACACTGAGATGTTATATAAGAGTCACACGGGGTCAGCAGTCCTGACTTTTATCAAAGTCAGGTGCTTCATACAAATGTATACAGAGGTCTTAGGGGTGTTACATCATCTTCTGGCCAGGGGGCCTGCTGACAATTTATGACCCTCTCCTTGTGACAGTGGTCAGTCAACCAGAACACTTATTTCTCCAGGGGTGATTATTCTTAAAACAGACTCCACCTTCCGAAGGTACCAGATAAAGTTACATTCCTATAGGGTGAGGGGTGATTATTCTTAAAACAGACTCCACCTTCCGAAGGTACCAGATAAAGTTACAGACCCTATAGGAATGTAACTTTATCTGGTACCTTCGGAAGGTGGAGTCTGTTTTAAGAATAATCACCCCTGGAGAAATAAGTGTTCTGGTTGACTGCTCCAGTCCATGGGGTCGCTAAGAGTCAGAGACGACTGAGCGGCTTCACTTTCCCTTTTCGCTTTCGTGCATTGGAGAAGGAAATGGCAACCCACTCCAGTGTTCTTGCCTGGAGAATCCCAGGGACGGGGGAGCCTGGTGAGCTTCCGTCTATGGGGTCGCACAGAGTCGGACACGACTGAAGCGACTTAGCAGCAGCAGCAGCATAGTGGGTTTTAATTAAGGAAAGAATTTAATTAGCCTAAGGTCTAACGTGATTAATATCAAAGGTTAATACTTCTTTCTTCTATATATTCATTAATGTCTGTAAGGGCAGGGGATGTGGAGACTTAGCAGCAAACATTGGCTCAACAAATGAAAAACCCTTCACCAATACAATTTCTAATCAGCCCACTATACTTATACTAATAGTTTTCTAACTTCTCTAAGGAACCTGTTTTTAGAAGATTTAAAGCATCTCATGCCTCTCACGGTTGGGAGGCTGTAAGCAATCACATGTGGCCGGACAAGCCTGTCAGGCAGACTAGAGAACCTTCAGAGGAGTTTGTAGGTTAAAATACTCTTGTCACACCCAGGAATTTTTATTAACTGGAGCTCTAAGTTAACTCCTTCTCTGAAAGAGGTGGTGGGGGACAGCCCCCCGTAAAGTCAGAGGTGTAGGTGAGAGCACAAAGTAGTAAAGTAGGCAGGCTCTGGTTATGGGGGTAAATGCTTGAGGATTTCCAGGGGGACTCCTGATGCTAGATCTCGCCTTTGCGTATGTCGAGCCTCCTTCCTCATGACCTTTGCCACAGGCGGAGTGCCTCATGCTGGCCCCCAACAGGTCCCACTTTTAAATTTTTGTTTTGATTTCCATTATTCTAGGAGGTGTGTCATAGAGGATCTTGTTGTGATTTATGTCATAGAGTGTTCTGCCTATGTTTTCTTCTAAGCGTTTTATAGTTTCTGGTCTTACATTTAGGTCTTTAATACATTTTGGATTTATCTTTGTGTATGGTGTTAGGAAGTGTTGTAATGTCAGTCTTTTACATGCAGCTGTCCAGTTTTCCCAGAAGCACTTACTGAAGAGACCGTCTTTGCCCCATTGTATATTTTTGAGGAGGCCCCATTCTGACCCAGCCAAGGCCCACTCACTGATGTGCTCACCCTGGACTTCAGGATACAGGGCCATGTAGAGCAGACCCCAGCGTAAAGTGGTTGAAGTTGTCTCTGTTCCAGCAAAGAAGAGGTCCAGAGTGTTGTAGATAAGGTTTTCTTCATGGAAACTTGAAGCAGCATTGCCCTTATGCTAGAAAGCACAGTGATTATTGGTTTATTCAGGTGGTTCTTAGTTGCCAACACATGGGGTTTCATCCTAAAGAAAACATGAAGGAGAGACTACCCCAGGAGAAATAACTCTCCCTTTGGCTGTCTCATGAGGCATAGATTTATTACTGGAATATCACTGCCCATAGTGCTGAAAGCTTTTGTTAGCTTTGGTGGACAAAAAAGACAACAAATTTTTTAAACCCATAATTAGGCAGAATCTATTATTACACTGGCAAACAGCCTTGGGTTCCAATATAGCGACACCATTCACTATTTGCATGACTTGAGCAAGTTAACAAACCTGTCTGTGCTTCAGATTCCTGTTTCACAAAATAGACATAACAATACTCACCTCTTAAGATGGAATTATGAAGTATGTGAGTAGGAAAGGGCACATAGCAATTATCAATGAATGTTTGTACCAATAACAGAAACAATAATTGAATTTCTCTAAAGTATAGTAATTCTCCGGAGAAGGCAGTGGCACCCCACTCCAGTGCTCTTGCCTGGAAAATCCCATGGACGATGGAGTCTGGAAGGCTGCAGTCCATGGGGTCGCTGAGGGTCGGACACAACTGAGCAACTTCCCTTTCACTTTTCACTTTCATGTATTGGAGAAGGAAATGGCAACCCACTCCAGTGTTCTTGCCTGGAGAATCCCAGGGACGAGGGAGCCTGGTGGGCTGCCTCTATGGGGTCGCACAGTCGGACATGACTGAAGTGACTTAGCAGCAGCAGCAGCATAGTAATTCTCATATCTCCCCATTAATCTTTTCCTTTTAGGTTAAACTCTTCTGATTCCAACAGTCATTCCTCATGGCACTCCAGCATCTTTACCACCTTTCTTCAATGAATGTATCAATGTTCCTCCCTGTGTGGTCCCACCCCTGCATTTCTTATAGTAAGTGAAGTCTCCTCCTCATAAGAGAAATCAGTGCTTCTATTAATGTTATCACAATAAAGTGAAACAAGAGAGGAGTTGGAAAGAAATCCATTCTGCCAACTCTGGGAATGAAAAATCTGATGGGTCAAAGATGATGATACCAATGCAGTGCTATGTTTACCAGAGGGATGACTATGGCAAAGGTTTTACATCCCATTTGGCTTTTTTCCTGCTTATTTCCTATAGTAACATTGAAAAGTGGATGACATAGGGATGAGGGAGGAAGGTAAACGTCTCTCATCTGAGGCTAAACTCTGGCATCTGACTCAGATTTACCTGTGTTCTGCAGTGGGGAGCTGGGGGAAGGGGTAGGAGACTGGGCATCGGTCCAGCTAATAATGAAATAATACTTTTTTTTCCTTTTATGTACAGGTCCTTCAGACATGGGTAGAGAATGGATTATGGAAAGGCAGTATTTGGTTTTTCTAAAGTCCTTAGGCCAAATACTGATAAACCTGTCTTTATTTCTAATTGTCCCATTAATTTTGAGTTAATGTTATTCCTACATTCTGTGAAGTACTGCCTCTAATTTTCCTCCCCTGTGGTAGGCTGAATAATGACCCACAAAGAATTCTATGTCCTTAACTCTAGAATCTGTGAATTTTATATGGCAGACGAAATTCTATAGATATATTGAAATAAGGCTCTTGATGGGAAAATTATCCTGGATTATCCCAGTGCGCCCAATATAATCACAAGAGTCTTTAGAAGAGAGAGGCAAGAAAGTCATAAAGAGCAGATGTGAAGATGGTGGCAGAAAAAAAATGCTATATTGATGGCTTTGAAGATGGAGGAAGGGGTCATGAGTCAGTCAAGGAGTAAAGGCAGCCTCTAGACTCTGGAAAAGTCCATCAGTAGTTTCTTCCCTAGAGCCTTGAAAGAGCCAGTGCTGCCCCCACCTTGACTTGATAAATGTTGGTTGTTTTAAGCTACCAAGTTTGTGGTGACTTCTTACACCAGCAATAAGATTTTAGAATCCCTTCATTTGATCTTTAAGAACAATACTTATGAAAAAACAGGTTTCCTCACCTTTTCTGTCTCCTGGAGATAAGCATCAATGAAGTCTCTTGCTTCAGTAGGATTCCAGTCTCTCTTGTGGTTTTCAATCACATGGGCAACAAACATTTTCAGTTTCCTCCAGTTACTGAAGAGCAGTTGGTGTGGACCCGGAAGGAAATTCATTATCCTTGGAAAGACGTTGTAGAACTGATGGAACAAAGAAAACCGTGATGGAGGAAAGGGGGATGACATTTTTCCACTTCTTAATATAAGTCCATGGGGTTGCAAAGCGTTGAACATGAGAGCAACTGAGCAACACGTCAAGGAAACCGTAGTCTTGTTCTATCTCTTTTATTTACTTAAATTTAATCCTTTGAGTCAACCTTGACTCTTCTCTCTCTCAACCCTCTTCTTTCCCCTCTGGCAAAGCATTTCAACCCTCCATCCAAAACATAACACTTCAGACCAATTTTCAACGCTCCATCTGCTTTGTCATCCTAGTACAAAGCGCTAACATTTTTTTTGTCTGGATGCTGTAAAGCCTCCAGCAGGTTTCCTGATTCTCTCCTTAACCCCCTTTTCAGCCCATCTTTCACTGAGCTGCACAGAGATCATTTAACAGTTTAATGAGATCATTTCACTTTTTGACTCTCAATTCGCCAATGACTTTCCAAGACATTTAGACAGATTCTACCTCATTCTCCTGGCCTGGAGCTCTACATGATCTGGCCCCTCACCCTCCTGTCACCTCCTCTCCTATGACTCCCTGCCATCTTGCACTCCCTTACTCTTTCCAGTGCAGCCCCATTGGTTTCTGTGCAAACATAAAAAAAAAAGTTCTTGTTTAGGACTTTGGAGTTGCTATTTCTTTCATCTAGAATGGTTTTCCTCTGAAATCTGTGTAACTCCAGTTCCTTAATGTGCTGCTCAAATGTCACCTATTTGGATCCGTCTTAGCTGATGATCCTACAATTAGCAGCACTTCTGGAACTCTCTTTCCATTCCTTTATTTTGTTTTATATTTTTCCATGACAATTGTCATTAGTATGTGTGTATATATATTTGTGTGTATTTGTAAAATATGTATGTTTATCTATGTATATGTATCTAACTCTGTATCTACATTCCTATGTATCTAAATATCTATGATAAACACATATGTGTATTTATTTGTCTGTCCTCACTATGAGGTAAGCTCCATGTGGGTAAAATACTTTTTACTGAAATACAGTAGTTTTTGTGTATATTTTTTCTAATAATATATGAAAGAAAATAGATAGCATAAAGTAATGGAAAGTTGCCTAGATTTCAAATGTGATAGGTATGCGTTTGACAATTAGGTCTGTTTCTTTCTAGCTATAGTACTTTGCTAATGGTAGTAATAATGATATGATCTGTATCTACCTAAACTAGCTGCTAATGGGGGCAAAGGTTATTTTCATGATCAAATGACCTGAGATCCATACCACACTTAACACCGAGCCAGTGGAACACTATGTGGATTTGTTTACACATTCCCATATCTGCTTGCATACATCAGGATGATCCATTTCATCTTTAAAGAACTGTTGTAAAAAAATAAATTAACTGAGATAAAGTATGTATACTTGTCCATCAAAGAGCCTGGTCTACTTTGGATCTCTAAGAAATGCTTTTTACCCCTGCCCTATTGCTCCCTCCTAACCTCCCAGGACTTTTATTCCTTGGGAACAGTCAACCTGGTATCCACTGAAGTCCCATTACTGAACTCAATTTTCCAGTAATTAGTGCATATATGAGCAGTAGCATCTAACTCTTTGTGAACCCATGGACTGTAGCCTGCCAGGCTCCTCTGTCCATGGGATTCTCCAGGTAATAATACTGGAGTGGGTTGCCATTTCCTCCTCTAGGGGATCTTCCCAATTCATCTTCAGCGTCACCTGCATTGGCAGGTACATTTTTTTTTTTTTTAACCCACTGAGCCACCTGGGAAGCCCTCTTTGTCTATAGTCAATGTTCATCAATGTTACATAAAACATCAAATTCAACAGACTGACTTCAGACATGTTTGTCAAAGACAATTTTAAACGGTTGTGTTAACTTAAGAAAAAAATTAAAGGAAGAACCCATCTCTGTCTGACATCAGCTCAATGTCCTTCTCCAAGGTAGGAAGTGATAACCGCCTCACCTGGCACCACACCGTTGTCTCTAAGTAGGTGACCTCATCCAGCAGCCTCAGCAGCTCCTGGAACTGATCATCCTGGTAGTCAAACCGCTCCCCGAAGGTGATGGAGCAAATAATATTGGAAACAGCATTGTTGATTTTGAAGTGAGGGTCGAAAGGCTGTCCTGGAAGCAGAAGAAGAGATAGAGACTTCAGATTGGTTTGTTCCTATTTTCCAGAGTATATTCTATGTGGCATATAATACACTGACTACAGAACTATATCTGAAACTGTGGTCCCAGCACCCTACATAGGTCTGACACACAGCACATACACAGTCAATGCCTGGAAGTCAAATTGATGACCAGGATTTAAAACCAATAATGAGTTTTATGTCCATCTTCTCCTTAACACTCAAGCTCCATAATGGCAGTTCATGGTTAGCTGTTCACTGTTATCGTCTAATCACCCAACACAGTCCTGGGCTTAGGACAGAAATGTAGGTATTGATGAGCATCTGGTTAGTGAAAGCATGAACCACAGTCCCTGCACCTGTCCTAGGACCTGCTCACCTTTCTCCTCTCCTATTGCCTGGATGAGGTAGGCAACTTCTTCCTGTATGCGTTCCTCTAAGCTCTTCCTTCCTAAACCAAAGTTCCTCAGAGCCATCAGAGAGAACCTTCTTTGCTCTTTCCATATGTGGCCATTGGACATGATCAAGCCTGGGAAAAAGAAAGCCAACATTATGAAAAGAAAGTCAACAAGACCCATGAGGATCAATGTATCAGATGGAAGGAAGGGGAAGGGCTTTAAGGTGTTTGAAACTATTCAGAGAAATAATCCCAAAGCAATGGATACAATGGCTAGCATTTACTGACTACTCATAATGACAGAGTTTTTAGTATTTTTAATGCATTATATAATACTCACAGAACCTCTTTTGAGGTACATCCTATCATAACTGCCAACCCTCCCAACAGTTTTGTTGAAAAGGAAACTGAGGTGTAAGAGATAAAATAAACTCTGCAATGTCACAGAGTTAGCAAGTGAACAGGATTGAAATTCAAGTCTGTCTGACTCCAAAGTCCATTTTTGATGACCTGTCATATAAATATATGTAAATATTTGCAGCATACAACATACTAAGAATGCACTCATGGATTAGACAAAATCCATATTCACAAGGTAAGTCTTTTAGGCAAGATCTTATCTAAACAGGCCTTGAAAATAAATGAATCACTCAAGAAAGCATGGAAGAGTGAAAAATCTATGCAGAGTGGACAACACAGGCAAAGGAAAAAAATCCATCTTTGTGTGTTCAATAAATGATCATTTATTTCATAACACAGGGGAGGTCACCATCCTTTCATTTCTTTACTTCCAGAGTACCCTTCAACTCACTCTCATATCTGACTTTGGCCTCCCCCACGACGAGGACATGACCTTCCCTGCTGTCCAGTCCAGGATCCTTTTCAGCCTTACCACCATGTGTCAACAGCATGAGACGCTTCTTTCTTGAACCACTCTCTTCCAATGGTGTCCAGGACACCACACTCTCTAGATTTCCCTCCTTTTTATTCTCTGACCACAGAGAAATTCCTGTATCTTTTGTTAATTCATCTTCTATTGAATTTTGAAATGATGGAGCTCTTCAAGACTAGGTCTGAAGTCTTTTCTCTTTATCTATATTCCATTTTTGGGGAAATCTCATTAGTTCCTAAAATTTTAAGTGGAATCTACTGATAGTTAATATCTATTTCTGTCCCTCAGCACTAGACACATATACAAGTATCTGCTTGACTCTGCAGATTTAAATGCATTTCACACTCAGCATATCTATAACTGAATTCATTATTTGCTCTATACAACTCTCCAGGCCAGCCAGCACTTTGTCCTCTTCCACATGTCCCTTCTTTTCCTTTACCTACCCATTTGGGTGTCTACCTCAGCACCTCATTCTCCCTCTGTCTGGGTCATCATGTCCTATTGGATTTTCCTCCTGAGAAACTTAAATACATGTATCTTCACAGTCACTCTCCTGGTCTAACCTGTTGGAGTGCCATTTCTCTCCACCTCCCTAGTCCAGGCCACCATCTCTTCTCACCTAAAATGCTGCAATAGTCTCTTGCTCCATTTATTCCATTCTTCACATTATAGCTTTGAGAAGTCTTTAAAATGTACCATGTAAGTATAATTATCCCTTTCTATACTGAAACCATGCAGGAGCTTCCATTGTTATTAGGATAGAAAGCAACATTCTTAACTTGCATGAACTATTCCTGTTCGAACTCAGCAGCTTCATCTCCATTTAATCCCTGTGTGGCAACACTGGCCACTTTTCAATTCCTCCAGTTCAGTGTCCTTCCCACCTCAGAGACTTTTCATACTCCATTCCCTCCACCTGATAGTTTTTTCACTTTATGATATTAATTGTCACTGCGTTAGCTTTTCCTGAGTCTCAGGATATTAGACACTCCTAAGAAGTACATCATGCTCTTATCTTCATAACACTAAGGTCTTAAATTGTTAGAGTAACCGATACTGTTTTTCTGAATGAAATGCAAGTTACAGAAAAATAAGGACTTTGTCATTCTCCTCACTCTTCTGTCACTGGTGCCTACCACCAGGCTTCATATGGCAAATAAACACAGCGAATGGGTAAAATATTTCAAAGAGAAATTGAGAAGCAGCTGAATAATATGGTACTTTTGTAGAATATTGAGTTTTTAATTTAGATTTTTAAACGTGTAAATTTAATAATCATTTTAAGTATTTATGCTAAACCCCTCTTTTTCCGTTTCAGTGATTTTATTTATTTATGGCTCTGCTGGGTCTTCACTGCTGCGGGCTTTTGTCTAGTTGGGACAAGCAGGGGCTGCTCTCTAGTTGCAGTGCACCGGCTTCTCACTGTGGTGGTTTCTCTTTTTGCGGAGCACAGCTTCTGTATTTGTGGTGCACAGGCTTAGCTGCTCCACGGTATGTGGGATCTTCTCAGAAGAACCCATGTCTCCTACACTGGCAGGCAGATTCTTTACCACTGAGCCACCAGGGAAACCTCAAACCCTTCTAACAAAAATGGAAGGCTTGAGATATCTTGTAAGGCGCAGCCTTAACAACAGATCACAAGAAGTGAGACGCAAGAAGGGATCACATAATCAAGAGGAGGAGGAAGCTGATCCACATCCATTTTCCTAGGGAAAGAGATCTGAGTGGAGAAAGAGAGCCTCAGAATTCATTGCCTCTCCTCTGCTTAAAAAACACATCACATCACTGAGTGACGAGGACACTTATTTATCTAAGCATGAACTCAGAGTGAATTCATGCAGGTGATGTCGCTTTTCCCAAATCCCTGACATTAGGGTGGACCCTGCTAGGGGCCCTGAGGAGGTACCTTCAACAGGGAAAGGCGGGCACTCAGCTTCCTTAAGGGGCAGGAACTTATGAGGGGCCTAGTCCCTGGGAGTGTTGGAGAATTACAGAAACAAAAGTACCTTTCACAGACTATAAGAATATCAAAAGTACACATCTTATATTAGTCAAGAAACTTACCATTTTTCCTAAAAATACGTTCTCGAATAGGGCTTACGGGGCGGTTCACAAAGTTTTGGTCCTGGTAGACAAGGACTTCTTTGATTAAGGGCAATCCAGTTATAACAACTGAAGGCAAGTCACCGAGTTCCAGGCTAAAAAGGTTCCCGTATTTCTTCACAAACTAAAAAATAGTAAAAATAGTCATAGAATATGCGCATGTCTGTGTGTCATGGAATGTAGCGTATGTGTAGCTGTGGGAGCTTGGATGGGGACAGGAAGGGTGTGTGTGTGTGTGTGTGTGTGCGCGCGCGCGCACGCATCCATGTTATGCACCCAGGTTTGATGGGGATGTTTCTGTTTCCAATTCTCCTCTTCTCAACTAGCCTCTGGTCGAATCTACTACAGGATGTGGACATTCCTTATAAACATTCATTCATGTTTGACTTCCTTGAATTGAGTATCCGCCATTTGTCCTGAGAACAAGGCATAAAGATTTAACAAGATAAACAAGGTATCTAACCTCAAGTATCGTGTCTAGTAAAGGGCAGAATTCAGCCCATGTGCCTTACCAGAGAAGGCAGAGATGTGGTTAGTGAACATGGACTTCTTAGTAAATCACATCTGCTTGAGAGAATGTCCTTTTCCTCAACATGTTTTAGGTGACAGAAAATTCATCATAAGGCTGGGAGAAGAGCACACTGATTCTGGAGCCGAGTGTAAGTCTTAACTCTGTGGCTGACTAGCTGTGAGCTCCAGGGAAAATTGCTTAGTTTTTTTTTTTTCTTTTTGAGTCTCAGTTCCCCAGTTGCATTAAAGTGAGAAAATAATTCTTTCCCTCAAAGGATTCTATGGTGAAAAATGAGAACAGAAATGTGAAAAGCACTTTGTTCCCTGGTCCCTGGCACATAGCCACTCGAGTCTCTGGGGAATGAATGGGCTCTGTGTGCAAAGGGATGTGGGTGTGCTTGTTCATGGTGAAAGAGAGGACAAGAACACAGGGATGATGTCGGGAGAAAGGCCCTGGTGGTCACAGACAACCACATCTACTGGGTGCCATGATAACTACCTTTCATGTTTTATCTCATTTAACCGACAACTGCCCTGTGGCAGTAATGATTCTCCTTGTCTTTCAGCAAGAAGTAACTTAGCCAAGGTTGCAAAGCTATTGCACATTGGTGAAAATTTCCAGGCATTATGTAAGATTTAAGGACAAAGCCATGGACCTGAGATGGTGATAGGAACTTAAGAGTTTAGTGGATGTGAGAGAAAGAATGTGAAACTGAGGGTGAGGGATCTGGGGGTAGGGGAGAGAGAGAGAATGGAAGAGTGGGCCGGTGGGTCAGGAGTGTACACAAATGTGCAGGTATGTGCAAATATGATTTGGACTGAAGTCAACAGTCATTAATCAATGTCTTCCCTGATATGTTTACTCAAGACAGCAATCTAGATAGGCCCTGCCTCTGCCCCCAGTGTGCAGGCAGGGCTGTGTCCTGCTGCAGGCTGTGGTATCAAACAGAAGCACGTGTTTCCTCCAGGTGTCTATGGCCCCATCTCCCCACCTGCCATGACTGATGCTCCCCCATGTCACTCCAAATGCCCTGGACCCCACTGGCCCATCAAAGCAGATACCATGGATTTAGTCTCATTCTACACCCTGCTCCTATGTTAAAGGCCAAGGCTGAATTCAATCCTTTCATTGTTCTTTTGGTCCAGAGTCTTCCAGCCATGTTTGCTCATCACCAGCACAGTAAGTCTGTCTTGTTATAAAGAGAAGAGCGAGGATTCCATCTCAGTCTGGTCTGGCTTTAAAGTACATGTCTTTGTTCTAAAAAAATGGCAGGAATGGCAGGAATGGGTCTCTTAAATCAAGACATTTTATTTCATTGTGCTGAATGTCTGGATGAACTTCTTAGGTTTTACTTTAGACAGGATTTCTTGACTATTTTAGAATATACAGTAAGAATATTTTTGGAATGGCTGAAAATCTCCGTTTAAACTAAAGAACTCCTTACTGACAATGGATACAATCTGGAACCTCAGCTTGTTCTTGGAAGGGATTAGGCATTCCATTAGTGTTTACTGAAATGAACTTCTACAGAGTTCTAGCACTTAGAACTTTCTGCCCAAGTATATTTCTAGTCCAAGAGAACTAGATCAAACATTTTTATGGTGTGATCAACAGTGTAAATGTGGGTACATCAAATGACCTCCTGCAGTCCTGGTACCAATGATGGTGGTGTCTACCAATTCTTACATAACCATGCCAGTCACTGTGCCAATGGCCTTACTTGGAGGTAAACGTAAGTCCCAGTGTCATCTGAGATTTTGTAAGATAAGAGAATACGCTTCAATGTACAACAATAAACAAGTTGTTAAGAAAGGGAAAGTATAAGGGAAAAAAGAGGTTAAAAATAAGGTTGTCTGTCTTCTACACTGTTGGTGGGAATGTAAGAAGGTCCAGACACTATGGAAAACAGAACAGCGGTTCCTTAAAAAACCTAACAGTGTTGCCATGTGACCCAATCCTACTCCTGCCATACTTTTGGACAAAACCATAATTCAAAACGACACATACATGTTCACAGCAGCTCTATTCACAACTGCTGAGACATGGAAATAACCTAGATGTCCATTGGCAGATGAATGGCTAAAGAAAAGGTGGTACATATATACAACGAATGGAGAAGGCGGTGGCACCCCACTCCAGTACTCTTACCTGGAAAATCCCACAGATGGAGGAGCCTGGTAGGCTGCAGTCCATGGGGTCGCTAAGAGTCGGACATGACTGAGCGACTTCACTTTCACTTTTCACTTTCATGCATTGGAGAAGGAAATGGCAACCCACTCCAGTGTTCTTGCCTGGAGAATCCCAGGGACCGGGAAGCCTGGTGGGCTGCCGTCTATGGGGGTCACACAGAGTCGGACACGCCTGAAGTGACTTAGCATTAACATAGCATAGCATATACGACGAAATGCTGCTCAGTCATAAAAAGAATGAAATAATGCCGTTTGTGGCAACGTGGATGGACCTAGAGAATATCGTACTAAGTGAACTAAGTTAGAAAAAGACAAATACCATATGGTATCACTTACATGTGGAATCTAAAATATAACATAAATGAAGCTGTCTACATACAGAGACAGACAGGGACACAGAGAACAGATGTGTGGTTGCCGCGGTGGGGCATGGGAGACGGATGGAATGGGAATTTATGATTAGCAGATGCCAACTATTATACACAGGATGGAAAAACAACGAGGTCCTGCAGTATAACACAGGGAACTATATTCAGCATTCTGTGGTACACCATCGTGAAAAAGAACATCACAAAGAATATATATATATATAAGTATATATGTATATATAAACTGAATCACTCTGCTGTATAGTAGAAATTAACACAGCAGTGTAAAAAAGGTGGTTCAGGAGTCTAAAACAGGCTTAAGAAATGAAAACAGAAAAATAAACAGAAAAGGAATACCACAGTAGCTATAAGAGGCAAATAAAAGTGATAGGTTACAGGAAATTTCATAAGAAGGATAAAATTCCCACATGTAAGATTAAGCACTTAAAAAATAAAATGGAGCAAAATAAATGTTTAGGACAAAAAATTAGAAGTGTTGAGTTAGTGAGACAAGATATTGAACCATGAAATACAAAGTTGAGGAAGATACTACTTTATCTAAGTTCCTAAACCCCAAAACCAACAGACAAAGACACAAAAAGAGAAAAGGAAAAAAAAAGGAAGGGCGCACCAATTCTTACTCCCGCTAGCAGTAACAGCGTCTGTTGCTCTAACACTCACCAGCAAGTTGTGTGTGTGTGTGTGTGTGTGTGTGTGTGTGTGTGTTTGGAGGGGGGCTGGACACAAGAAGGACTAAGATTCTCTCTTACTTATTAAATTATATTTTAAAATGTGTCACTCAATGTATTTGTATTGCTTTTATAATTAAAAAGTGCTTCTATCCAATAAAGCACAAATGAGAAACCTAAGGACATAGGAAATAAAACTTCATGGCATTTTATACAATTTTTTAAGCAATAAAATCATAGAGTATGTCATGGATCTGGTAAAGGAAAATCCTGTACACATGAATACATTTATGCATAAATGTAGTTCACCAGTCCTCTGAAGTCCACAAACTCCTGCTAAGAATACTGGTCTAACTGGTAGTTCTTGGGATTATATTAGGTTTCTGAGAACAGCTTGTGGAAATAAAATTCAAGTTCAATCCAACAGGTTTTTACGAACTGGTTTGGAGTTGTCAGGCACCTTCTGACATTGCTGTTATATATGAGGACAATACACAGATCACTATGCTATCAGTGATAGTGATCTGATAGATATCAGCACAGTGTCAAAGCCTCCTGGGGAAGGCTGACTGCAGAAAAAAACTAATGCATAGACGAAGATGATATATGTTACTATTCTGGGGCAAGGGGCATGAAGCTATTGAAAGAGGAGAACAATTTCCACTCAAGATATGGGAGAAAGTGTCCAAAAGGACGATATTTGGGCCAGACTGTAAATGAAGGTCAGGGTACTGGCAAAAGGACATGTATTGTGAAGGCAAAGATTTTAGACTGTGGGAACAGCATCAGATCAGATCAGTCGCTCAGTCGTGTCCGACTCTTTGCGACCCCATGAACCGCAGCACGCCAGGCCTCCCTGTCCATCACCAACTCCTGGAGGTCAACTCAGACTCACATCCATCGAGTCAGTGATGCCATCCAGCCACCTCATCCTCTGTCGTCCCCTTCTCCTCCTGCCCCCAATCCCTCCCAGCATCAGAGTCTTCTCCAATGAGTCAACTCTTCACATGAGGTGGCCAAAATACTGGAGTTTCAGCTTCAGCATCATTCCTTCCAAAGAAATCCCAGGGCTGATCTCCTTCAGAATGGACTGGTTGGATTTCCTTGCAGTCCAAGGGACTCTCAAGAGTCTTCTTCAACACCACAGTTCAAAAGCATCAATTCTTTGGTGCTCAGCCTTCTTCACAGTCCAGCTCTCACATCCATACATGACCACAGGAAAGACCATAGCCTTGACTAGACGAATCTTTGTTGGCAAAGTAATGTCTCTGCTTTTGAATATGCTATCTAGGTGGGAACAGCATACACAAATGCAAAGACAGGGAAACGTGGGCTTTCAGGAACAAGTGAGCTCTCTTTTCTGACTACAGTATAGGTTCATTAAAGACCCTATGGTAGGTCAAGGCCCGTTGCTGGGGGTATAGGCCCTGAAGTTTAAGATGCCCCCAATCAAATGGAGCATACAGATAAGTAAATAGTTCTTATTAGTATTACCATTCTATACAATAAATTATCAAATGGGGGAAAGTAGGGAACACATAAGGGGACCGAAGACTAGCATATGTTCCTGGAAACAAACAAACACCTTTTTGTTTATGTAGGAAGAGGGGAAACAAGCCTGACAAGGTACTGCGAACTAGACCAAGGCTATCTTAATGTCAAGTGAAATAATTTGGATCTTGTTTTGTTTCTAGCTAGAAAACTGAATGAGAGGCAGGGGCAGTGAATGCTTAAGAACCTGGATTTTGAAGTTATACATATCTGTATCCAGCTTCTGCTTGTTACTTTCTATGTGATTTTTGCTTTAGTTATTTATGTTCTCTCTGTCCCAGTTTTCAAATCTATAAAATGGGGGCTATTATTAGTTTCCATCTTTGGGATGGTGGTGATAAGTAACCACAATACTAAAATAAATAATAAAATTATTTATTGTTATTGATATATTTGAGAGTGTGTTTTAGCAAAACGACTCTGGTTAGATCTGGACAAAGGAATGGAGGGGAAGTGGCCAGAGAGTAGATTGGTGGAGCCCATACAGCACTCAGGCCAGACAAGTGATGCCTGGTATGCAACCAATGACTGGTTTTTCCTTGAGTTTGTTACTATAAGTTTTTGAAGAAGGTGGGGTTGGGTGGTAGATATAGGAAGAAGCATCAACTGTGCACGAATCACCTTGGCAATAAACTGATATTCATGAACTTATTAGGTTCTTACAATAATCCTATAATCTTTGTTATAGGATTCTTTGTTTTCAGAAAAAGAGGCAAAGAGAGAGAGCACAGCTGATGGGTATTGGGCTCTTTATAACTCACTCTGTTTGTCTCATCTTTAAATGAAAGCATGAAGATATCATCTCTCTTCTGAGTGACAGACTCCCTAAAGATTAGTTGGCCACATGACATCCCAGTTAAAACCCACATGTCCAAGCTTCTCCAGGTGTGGCCAGTGAGACACCTGACAATGGGAGCAGTGGGGATATGTGCATCTTCTGGGTTATGCTCTTAAAGGAAAGTTGCTTCTCACTACCTCCCTCTTCACCTTTCCATGGAATGGACTTTATGCATGATGATGTTGTAGGATGAGAACAATAAGACAGAAGGAACTGCAGTTTCTAGATGACCTTGTGGTACAAAGCAGTCTTCCAATCCTGGTCTTCTGGCCTATATCTGAACTTATAAATTTCAATCTTTTTTTTTTTTTTTTTTTAAGATGACTGTGTTTTGGGGCCTTTTTAATTACAAGCAGCTCCATGTATATCTTCACTAATACATTTATTCACCTTATCTACGGTTCTCCCAATTCAGTCCAATAAGATTTTCTCTTGCTTAAAAATATGCTCCTACAATAAGCCATGTAGCTGTGGTACAGGAAGTTTAGAAAAAGGAGAAAAGATAAGAGTGGTTCATGGTTCCCATCATGCCATATAAACTGGCCAGTTTCTTCACTGCCTTCTCACTTCATTTTACCTGATGTCACTTTCCCCATTTAAAAATCTCCTGTCTACTTTACTCCGTATAACCTCTTGCCTAAGATTCCTTTCCAGTTCGGCTAAATTTAACATTCTATAGAAGCTATCCCCATTGCTTCCCATTCATAGTGATCCCACATAATGACATCTCACCTGGTTTACCACAAAGGTTATACCACACATTTCATCAAACACTGTCTTGGACTGTGCCTGTCATATGATAAGAACTTTATAAATGTCTGTTGCATAAATGAACCCAAGAGGAAGCCAATTATCCTCTAACTATAGCATGAAAAGTCAGATAGCATCAGTAGAGAATAAATATATGAGTCAAATAATCATGTGTCCAAGGCCTTGTTTGGCCATGACCTATGCTGAATAACTTAGGCTAACTGCTTTACTATTTTCAGCCTGTTTCCTCAGTGGTAAAATGGAAACATCAAAAGATTTCTAACTTGTGTGCCTTTTGTGAAGATTAAATGAAAATGAATCCACATACAAGACCTAGCTGCTAGTCAACGTTAAGTGCCTGCTATGTTACTCAGTCGTGTCCAACTCTTTGCAACCCCTGGACTGCAGCCTACTAGGCTCTTCTGTCCATGGGATTTTCCAGGCAAGAATACTGGAGTGGGTTGCCATTTCCTCTTCCAGGGGATCTTCCCAACCCAGGAATTGAACCCACATCTCCTGTGGCTCCTGCATTAGCAGGCAGATTCTTTACCACTGAGCCACCTGCAAAGCCCTGTTAATATTACAGCAGATAGTTAATGATAGGTACTGGTAGATAGGTTAAGTAAAGATATATAGGTAATGATAGATAATGACAGGTGCTTAATGTTTCCAAATTGCTTGAATGCAAATTTAATTACAGCCAAATCACATTATTTAAACTCTATTTTTTACAACCAGAAATATTTAATTGCAAACTTATATAAAATAAAACAACACTTCTGATTAAAAGTCTTTTGCCAGAGATAAGACCCTAGGCTCAGTATCATCCTTGACCAGTTTTATGATATGAGGCAAATCATTTAACCTCTCCAGTCATATCTATCTTAATAGTAAAACAAGGGCACAGATCAAGTTTCTGATTTCAGACAAGAGTGAGTAAAAGCATCCCATTTTACTCCTCCTCAGCATCATGATACTAACTGGCACATACAAAATTAACACAAATAAAGTCCCGTTCTTTGTAGCAAATAAACCAGATAAACAGTGGTCCACCAGGACAGAATATTCAACCTTTCTACCTTCCTGTTCCAGAGACAAATACCGTAAGAGCTGTAACCCTCCCCCATCCTAATGGGAAGCTACAGTACTAAAGATGCATGAAAACTTGCCTTCATCCTGTCTCTGCATCCTGTCTTCATCCTCTCTCTACAGCAAGGGGGTACTTCTCCCCTACTGAGTTTGTAAGCTGAATTGTAACTATCTCACCCCTGAACTGCAGAAAAGAGACTCCTTGAAGGAGTCAGTGGGCAAAATCCTGATTTCTACAACTCTACAAAAATAAGGAGGTACCCATATTCCATGGAGATAATATGGTTAGATTACTGACTTCTCCCCACTCCCTGCAGTAAGGAAGAGGCTACCCTACTCAAAGAGGCCCTAGTCTTTTGTCCCCATCCTCATTCTCTTCAGCCTGCACTGAGGAGAATGTGGGTTAGAGTCCTATTGAGGTGAACAATATATAAGTCGAGTAGACCAATACAGCACTGTAAAGGCCTTATAACCTAAATAGACACTTGACCCACAATTCTCAAAAGTGAACATTCTAAACATAAGCAGGTTAACTATCTGCAAAAATAAAAGATTTACATAGAGTCCAGAGTCATGTAGCAAAATACACAAAATTTCCAGAGTATAGTCCAAAATTACTCATGTTATCAAGAACCAGAGAAATCTCAAAGTGAACGAGTTGAAACCAATACTGAGATGATAAAGATGCTGTAATTACTGATTAAAGATTTTAAACCAGCTATTGAAAATGTTTCCATAAACAATTACACTCTTGAAAAAATTTTAAATAGAAAATCTTAACCAAGAGCCAGAAAATATACATATGAACAAAAAAGAAATTTTAGAATTGAAAAACAGTAACTAAACAAAAACTCATTAGAGAAATTCAATGGCAAAGTGGTAATGACAGGATAATCAGTGAAACTGAAGACATCAGCAGAAAGTGTCCAGTCTGAACAACACAGAGAAAATAGACTGAGAAGAGATAAAAAAAACTTAGCTTCAGGGACTGATGTTAGAATAGGAGAAGATCTATCACTTGCATCATCAGTGCCAAAGAGTACAAGAAGGAAAAAACATGGACTTGAAAAAATATTTGAAGGAATAAAGGCTGAAAAATTCTCAAATTTGGTACTACTAAAACTGACTGGGGCAAGAAGTTGTGAGTGAACCCAATAAATCCAAAGAATTCAACACTAAGGCATATAATTGAATTTCTGAAATCTAAAAACTAAGAAAACCTAGCTTTCAAAGCATGTAGAGGAAAACAATTCATTACTTATGGGGAACAACAGTTCAAATTACAGCAGATTTCTCATGAGGAACCTTAGTTCCTAGGCCAGAAAGAAGTAGCACTACATTTTCAAGGGTTTAATAAAAGAAAACTGTCAACCTAGAATTCTATATCCAGTGATAATATACTTCAGAAATGAAGATGAAATAAAAACATTCTTAAATGAAGGAAAGCTAATTTGTTTTTTCAGCAGACCAGTTCTAAAAGAATGGCTAAAGAAAGTTCTTCAGAGAAATGGGTAAATACAGTAGACTAATCTTCTTGAATTTCACACGTTGTGTTTGACAGTTAAAAGAAAAATTATAATACTGTCTGAGGTGGTTCTCAGTGTATATAGAGATAATACTTAAGATGATTTATATATTATAAAGTGGGGGAAGATAAAGGGACCTAAAGAGTTTTAAGGTGTGTGTATTCCACCTGAAGTGATAAACCATTGATACTTACTGCAATAAGTTATGTATGCATAGCATGTAATCTTTACAGCAAGCATTTAAAAAACAATACAAAGAAACATACTCAAAAACACTATAGATATATGAAAATGGAGTTCTAAAAAAATATTCAAGTGACCTACAGGAAGAGAGGAAAGAAGAAAAAACGAAGAGTAAAAAACAAGATGAGTGAAAAAACAAAGTGAAAAATAGGAAACAAATAATAAATTGGCAGACTTAAGTTTTAATCCATAATTACATTAAATATAAATGATCTAAACTCACCAATTAAATGTTTGATATTAGAAGCATGAACAAAAATTTACCCACCTATATGTTTCACATATAATAAGTAGGTTAAAAGTAAATAAATGGAAGTTAAATAACATATTTATTAAACAAAGGTACAGGTTTAGACCCCTTAGAAAAGACCCTGATGCTGGGAAAGATTGAAGGCAGGAGGAGAGGGGGTGACAGAGGATGAGAAGGGTGGATGACATCACCCACTTGATGGACATGAGTTTGAGCAAGCTCCGGGAGTTGGTGATGGACAGGGAAGGCCAGCATGTTGCAGTCCATGAGGGTTGCGAAGAGTTGGAAATGACTGAGCAACTGAACTGAACTGACAGGTTAAGGAGACAAGCTTTAAAATTCTGGAGACAAATCCAGTCACTTAACCGGTACCAATTATGTGTTTCTTCCAGAAAGTTGATAAAAACCTTCTCCATCTGAACTTGAGTTTGCATTACAAACTTGTGTTTAAAGTGCTCCAGGCATTCAAAGGGAACTGTTATTTGTTGGGAACCTATAATAAGCGGTGTTAGTATTGACCATTCACTGTTTTATTTAATGTTCACAAACATCTATCACAGTGCTGTCTGTCAGCACTGTGATCAGAGGCAGGGAAGCAGCTGAAGGTGCTTGAGAAAGTGCTTTTATGTTGGAGGAAATATTAAGGAATTCAGAATGGCCACAATTAGGGAGCCCTGATGGGAGATGCGGAGAAGGCAATGGCACCCCACTCCAGTACTCTTGCCTGGAAAATCCCATGGACAGAGGAGCCTGGTGGGCTGCAGTCCATGGGGTCGCTAAGAGTCGGACACGACTGAGTGACTTCACTTTCACTTTTCACTTTCATGCATTGGGGAAGGAAATGGCAACCCACTCCAGTGTTCTTGCCTGGAGAATCCCAGGGATGGCGGAACCGGTGGGCTGCCATCTCTGGGGTCGCACAGAGTCGGACACAACTGAAGTGACTTGGCAGCAGCAGCAGCAGATGGGAGATGATTATAAAGAAATGGAAAGAGGTTACAAGAAGGGTTCCAAGTAGCTCCTGGCATCTTGTGTGCCAAGTCGCTTCAGTCCTGTCGGACTCTGTGCGACCCCATGGGGTGTAGGCTGCCAGGCTCCTCTGTCCATAGGATTCTCCAGGCAAGAGTACTAGAGTGGACTGCCATGCTCTCCTCAAGTAGCTCCCTAAGGAACAAGAACTCTGGGAAGCAGCAGGGATCACTAACAAAATCTAAGCAAAGGAGTGACATTTAAAAATGATTAGTGAGTGTTGGAGAAGGCAATGGCACCCCACTCCAGTACTCTTGTCTGGAAAATCCCATGGACAGAGGAGCCTGGTAGGCTGCAGTCCATGGGGTCGCTAAGAGTCGGACACGACTGAGCGACTTCCCTTTCTCTTTTCACTTTCATGCATTGGAGAAGGAAATGGCAACCCACTCCAGTGTTCTTGCCTGGAGAATCCCAGGGACGGGGGAGCCTGGTGGGCTGCCGTCTATGGGGTCACACAGAGTTGGACACGACTGAAGTGACTTAGCATAGCATAGTGAGTGTGGACCGCAGGGTGAGCAGGCTAAATGTGAGGGGCTCAGTCCTTGTGGAGTTAGGAGCAATTCAGTTGAAAAACGGTAAGGATTTAGACAGTATTTATCACCATTTTACTGAGTGGCAAAATACGGGATTTTTTTCCCCCGAGGATAATGATATTAAAAAGGTAAACTGATCATATTATAAATAGAAAGTCCCAATAGTATGTAACTAGGCCTTCAGTTAAGTGACAGAGAAGGCATCGTATCTAACACACTCAACAGTAAACAGTTAACAATATTTCACCCCGGGAAATCACGGGTGGTGTAATCATGCCAGTCACTGGGGGAAAGAGAGGGGTTCAAAGCAGGGTGTATTCGCGTGCCCGCTTCAGCCTCAGAACCCCCATCCTCCCGCCCTCGGTACCCGGAATGGCCCCTATCCCGCAGGTCAGGGTCAGGAGTCGCGCGGGCACCGTCGCCTGCTCCTACCCGCTGAAGCGACAGGTGTCCCTGCTCAAAGTCCAGTTGGAAGAAGTTGCCTACGAAGGGCAGGCGCGGGGGCCCCGGAGGGTAGTTCTTTGGACGCCGCCTTTTGAGGAGATCAGTCAAGAGGAGAAAGACAAGGGCCCCCAGCAGGACAGTGCCAGGACGGAGCGCGACCCAGAGCGCAGCCGCCAGGGAGCCCAACGCCTCCAACATGGCTGCGCCGGTCCCCCTTCTGTGCTCCGAGTCCGCCGAGGTCCCGGCGGTTCTCTGTCTCCAAGCTGCCAGCACCGCCCTCCTTCCCCGTCTGCCCCGCCCCGCCCCGCCCCGCCGGGTCTGTCTGTCTGCAACTCCGCTCCGCCTCGCTGCCGCCTCGCCGCCCCTTTGCCCCTCTAGGTTGCCTCAGAGCTTGATCTGCTCGACGCTCCCGGCTCTTTCTCAGGCCCCGCCTTCTGCCTGCCCTTCAACTCGCCCCACCGGGGCCCCTACTCCCCGGCGTGTCCACCTAGCCCTCCTACCGCCCGCCAGGTGTCTGTGGCGAGGTTCCTAGGAGAACGGCAAAGGGGTTGGAAAAGGCCCGGCTAGATTTTATTACTATTTAGAGAGCCCTTCTCTTTGTGACGGAGAAGGCAATGGCACCCCACTCCAGTACTCTTGCCCCGGAGAATCCCACGGATGGAGGAGGCTGGTAGGCTGCAGTCCGTGGGGTTGCTGAGAGTCGGACATGACTGAGCGACTTGACTTTCTCTTTTCACTTTCCTGCATTGGAGAAGGAAATGGCAACCCACTCCAGTGTTCTTGCCTGGAGAATCCCAGGGACGGGGAAGCCTGGTGGGCTGCCATGTATGGGGTCACACAGAGTCGGACACGACTGAAGTGACTTAGCATAGCATCATCTCTTTGTGAGGGACTTCCCTGGTGGCTCAGAAGGTAGTGTCTGCCCGCAATGCGGGAGACCTCGGTTCGATCCCTGGGTCGGGAAGATCCCGTGGAGAAAGAAATGGCAACCCATTCCAGTACTCTTGCCTGGAAAATTCCATGAACTGAGAAGCCTGATAGGCTACAGTCCATGGGGTCGCAAAGAGTCGGACACGACTGAGCGACTTCACTTTCACTTTCTCTTTGTGAGAGCCTCAAGACTCTTGGATTTATAATTTCACTGCATCTCAGAGAGCGCCGCGGACATTTGAGCTCTGTTTTTCAGTCTCCGTCTCACCAAAGCATTGGAACCGCGCCTGATAATCAGGAAAACAACAGCACGTGATATTTCTTGGGCGCATGCTACTTGCCAGGTATTGAGTCCCCTTCTTTAGATGAATTGCTTAATTCTGACAAATTTATGCAGATACCTTCGTTCCATCTTGTAGTTGCTAACAGAAGTTGAATTATGAATTATGTGGTGAATAAGTGAATCCAGTTTACATGCAGCACATGTAAAGGAGGCCCTGTCTTTGTCACTTTTTTGAAGGTTAAGAAGCACTACATCACAGCTCTAACAGTGAGGCTAGTCCTTAATAGGTGTTTAATGAACATTGGAGTAAGGTGTCTTAATCCTTGTCTTTTATTGGTTTGCTTTGTGAAATTCTTCCTCTGAAGCCTCAAGATGGTGTAGAAACTTGAGATTCCAAACTTCCATGCTGTCCTGTGTGTCTTACCATTTGTGCGATACACAAAATATGAATCATAGTTCCAGAGGTGTATAGCACACATTCAGATTTTCGACATATGCTTAAAACATTTCTCTAAAAAGAGAAGAGCATCCAAGTCACTTTTCTATCTTCCAAAGTCTATAGGGAGATATTAATCACAACCTACTTTTTATCCTTCCAGTCCATAGTGTCCTGTTTCACTATAGTTGTTATGCATCCATGTGTTGTTTCTTTAAAAAGTTTTTTTCTTTTTAGTTGTGCTGGGTCTTTGTTGCCTGGCACAGGCTGCTTCATTGCAGCACAGGGGCTCTCTCTAGTTGCAGTGCACAGCCTTGGGTGTCCCAAGGCATCTGGGATCTTAGTTCCCTGAGCATTCCTGGCATTGGAAAGCAGATTCTTAACCACTGGACCACCAGGGAAGTCCCATGCAATGCTTCTAACATTTATATGAATGCTGTTTTTATTTTTTAATATTTTCCCCTTCATCACTTTTCAAAGTAAGCAGTAGGTTTCCACAGTATCGCCAAGAGTAGCTGACAAGTATATCTTTGTTGTTCAGCCTCTCAGTCACGTCCAGTTCTTTGCAACCCCATGTGCGGCAGCAGGCCAGGCTTCCTTGTCCTTCACTGTTTCCTGGAGTTTGCTCAGACTTAAGTCTATTGAGTCAGTGATGCCATCCAACCATTTCACCCTCTGTCATCTGTTTTTAAAATAATTCCTCTACAATCAATATTTTTCTCAGTATTTTGTGTTTGAGATCTATCTGGGTTGAAATACGTGGCTTTAGTTTATTCACTCTAATTGTTCTTTTACTGGCATGCTGCAGTCCACGGGGTCATGAAGAGTCAGACATGACCTGGCCATGGAACAACAACAAAAGTTCTGTCACTCCCCCGCAATTTTTAGAGGGGTATAATGGACATATAACACTGCCAATGGTAAGATTTCCTTAAAGATATATATATATATATATATCTCACATTTTAAAAATTCATTCATCCATTGATGGGTGTTAGATTATTTCCATGTTTTGGCTGTTGTAAATAATGCTGCAAACAATATGGGCACACCATCCTGTTTTGTATTTTCATTTTATTCAGATAAATATGCAGAAGTGGAGGATCATGTGCTGGTTCTGTTTATACACCACAGTTTATTTACCCATTTCCATATCAGTGGACATTTAGGTTTGTTATCTCCTTCTTTCTGGATTTTCTTTGTTTTTGTCTTTTGTGAGTTTTTTTTTTTTTTTGGGGGGGGTGGGTAGGGTGGGTAGGTTCTTTGTTTTGTTTGCATTTATACAGTGCTGCAAGTGAGATTGTGCATGGGCTGGAATGAATGATGTAACATTTAGTATTAGATGGTCTCTACTAGCTTCTTTTCATTGACTTTGTATAACTCAAGTGCTGAACTTTACCTCAAAGGTAATGGTTTACATGTATTTATAATATATGATTTATACTGATTTAAACTTCTATATGAAAACATTAAGAATACATCTTTAAAAACAAAGATGCAGCTTCAACTTCTAATTTGATTTATCATTGGTTTCTCTGAAACAAGGTCTCTAAGCTGTGATTAATATTTTTTCATATAATGAGTACTCTGAGGACACTGTGTAGCCAGTGGTAAGTACAAAGGGAAAAAAAGACAATTTCAACCTTAAGACTTATGATCAGTCTGACCTTTTCTGGTTGCATCTTGTTCTCTTCTTGTTCCGTTAGGTTAAAACAAAAATCAGCACAAGTATTTTGTTCTTAATATATTAAAATATAATATGACTTAAAAAGCTTTTTGGTATAATGTCTATTTAGATCTGCCTGTTATTTAAACTGTTTGTTTTGATGATAAAGCCTCATGTTGTAGCTGTTCAGTCACTAAGTCCTGTCAGACTATTTGTGACCCCGTGGACTGCAGCATTCCAGACTCCACTCCTGTCCTTCACGATCTCCTGAAGTTTGCTCAGATTCGTCTTTACTGAATCAGTGATTCTGTCTAACCATCTCATCCTCTGCTACCTCCATCTCTGTTTTCTTCAGTCTTTCCCAGCATCAGGATCTTTTCCAGTGAGTCAGTTCTTCTCATCAGGTGGCCAAAGTATTGAACCTTCAGCATCAGCATCAGTCCTTCCAATGCATATTCAGGGTTGATTTCCTTTAGGATTGACTGGTTTGATCTTGCTGTCCAAGGGACTCTCAAGAGTCTTCTCCAATACCACAATTTGAAAGCATCAGTTCTTCAATGCTCAGACATCTTTATGGTCCAACTCTTGTATCCATACATGACTACTGGAAAAAGCATAGCTTTGACTAGACTGACCTTTGTCAGCAATGTGATGTTTCTGATTTTGGATACTCTCTCTAGGTTTGTCATAGCTTTTCTTCCAAGGAGCAAGTGTCTTTTCATTTCATGGCTTCAGTCACTGTCTGTGGTGATTTTGGAGCCCAAGAAAACCGTCACTGTTTGCAATTTTCCCCTTTTTATATCTGTGAAGTAATGGGACTGAATGCCATGATACTAGTTTTTTGAATGTGGAGTTTAAGCCAGCTTTTTCACTCTCCTCTTTCACCATCATCAAGAGGCTCTTTAATTTCTCTTCACTTTCTGCCATTAGATTGACATCATCTGCATATCTGAGGTTGTTGATATTTCTCCTGGCAACCTTGAATCCAGCTTGTGATCTTCCAGCCCTGCATGTCTCATGATGTACTCTGCATGTAAGTTAAATAAGCGAAGTGGCAATATGCAGCCTTGTTATCTTTTCCAGTTTTGAACCAGTCTGTTGTTTCATGTTCAGTTCTAACTGTTGCTTCTTGACCCACATACAAGTTTCTCAGGAGACAAATAAGGTGGTCTGATAATCTCATTTAACAATTTCCCACAGTTTGCTAAGATTCACACAGTCAAAGACTTAAGCATAGTCAATGAAGCAGAAATAAATGTTTTTTCTGGAATTCCCTTGCTTTCTTTATAATCCAATGAATGTTGGCAATTTGAGTTCTGGTTTATTTGCCCTTTCTAAACCCAGCTTGTACATCTGGAAGTTCTCAGTTCATATACTGCTGAAACCTAGCTTGAAGGACTTTGAGCATTACCTTGCTAGCATGTGAAATGAGCAGAATTGTACAGTAGTTCAAAAATTCTTTGGTGTTGACCTTCCTTGGGATTAGGATAAAAACTGACCTTTTCCAGTACTATGGCCACTGCTGAGTTTTCCAAGTTTGCTGACATATTGAGTGTAACACTTTACCAGCATCATCTTTTAGGATTTGAAATAGCTTAGCTGGAATTCCATCACCTCCACTAGCTTTGTCTGTAGTAATGCTTCCTAAGGCCCACTTGACTTCACACTCCAAAATGTTTGGCTCTAAATGAGTGACCACACCATCATGGTTATCCAGGTCATTGCGACCTTTTTTGTATGGTTCTGTGTGGTTTTGCTACCTCTTCTTAATATCTTCTGCTTCTGTTAGGTCTTTAAGGTTTCTGTCCTTTATCAGGCCAACTCTTGCATGAAATGTTCCCTTGATAGCTCCACTTTTCTTGAAGAGATGTCTAGTCTTTCCCATTCTTTTGTTTTCCTCTATTTCTTGGCATTGTTCATTTAAGGAGGCCTTCTTATCTCTCCTTGCTATTCTCTGGAACTCTACATTCAGTTGGATATATCTTTTCCTTTCTCCCTTACCTTTTGCATTTCTTCTTTTCTCAGCTATTTGTAAAGCCTCCTTAGACAACCACTTTGCCTCCTTGTGTTTCTTTTCATTTGGGACGATTTTGGTCACTGTCTCCCTTATAATGTTACAAATCTCTGTCCAGAGTTCTTCAGGCACTTTGTCTACCAGATCTAATACCTTAAATCTATTCATCACTTCCACTGCATAACCATAAGCGATTTGATTTAGGTCATACCTGAATGGCTAGTGGTTTTCCCTACTTTCTTCAATTTAAGCCTGAATTTGGCAATCAGGAGGTCATAATCTGATCCACAATCAGTTCCCAGTCTTGTTTTTGCTGACTGTATAGAGCTTCTCCATCTTCAGCTTCAAAGAATATAATCAATCTGATTTTGGTATTGACCATCTGGTGATATTCCTGTGTAGAGTCATCACTTGGGTTGTTGGAAGAGGGTGTTTGCTGCCACTAGTGTGTTCTCTTGACGAAACTCTGTCTTTGCCCTGCTTCATTTTGTACTCCAAGGCCAAACTTGCCTGTTACTCCAGGTGTCTCGTGCCTACCTACTTTTACATTCCAGTCCCCTGTGATGAAAAGGACATCTTTTTTGGTGTTAGTTCTAGAAGGTCTTGTAGGTCTTCACAAAACTAGTCAACTTCAGCTTCTCTGACATTAGTGGTTGGGACATAGACTTGTATTACTGTAATGCTGGAAAGGAACTGAGTTCATTCTGTCATTTTTGAGATCATTCTATCATTTCTGAGATCATTCTGTCATTTGGAAAGGAAATGAAATCATTTTGTCATTTTTGAGATTGCACCCAAGTACTGCATTTTGGACTCTTTTGTTGACTATGAGGGCTACTCCTTTTTTTTCTAAGGGATTACTTTGGCAGTAACTGTTCTCTGTTATTCTGTTCCTCCTCTGTATTTTTCACCTTCTGGGCAAGGGCTTCCAAATGTAAGTGATGGATCTCCAACACTGCTTACTAAACCACCCTGGGACTCTAATTCTAAGGCTCCCAACCCCTTCTCTTTAAAAGCCAGTGAGCACTGTGTCTAACTGAATCTATTTGGGAAGTCACAGAGGAAGCAGTGGAACTCTGTAGTTTTCTTGCAGTGAGTGACGTAGAGAAGTATCTATAGTTCAGTCTAGCTGGCTGCTACAGTGGAGGTTCCTTCAACAGATGTTGTGTGCCTCCAGAGTGGCAGGCATCATGCCAGTAAAGGAGATACCATGGTACCCAAAAATATATCAGTTCTTCTTCTCATGGAGCTTACAGTCTAGATGCTGTGCCCCAAAGAACATGAGTTCCTAGATCTATGATTAGTCTTCATATATTTCAGACATTTCCTCTTTATGCACTGCTGCTGCTGCTGCTAAGTCACTTCAGTCTTGTCCGACTCTGTGCGATCCCACAGACAGCAGCCCACCAAGCTCCGCGGACCCTGGGATTCTCCCGGCAAGAGTACTAGAGTGGGTTGCCATTTCCTTCTCCAATGCATGAAAGTGAAAAGTGAAAGTGAAGTCGCTCAGTCGTGTCCGACTCTTCGAGACCCCATGGACCACATATATTTTTGGGTACCATGGGATCTACCAGGCTCCTCTGTCCATGGGATTTTCCAGGCAAGAGTACTAGAGTGGGGTGCCATCGCCTTCTCCTGCAGGCGGTGTTTATTTCACTGTTACTCATACCCTGAGACAGTCCTTGCTGCCTTTTAGCTTCTTATAGCTGGAAGTCCAGTATGGATTGGGCATTTTGCTCACTAGTCCCATTTATGCTGTAATGTTGCTCATTATTCTGTCATTATTTCCTGGAGGGAATTTTATTTCCTTGATGCTGCAGAAATATATCTGTGTCATCACCAAATATTCCACTTCATTTTAAAACTGGCTAGGGTCAGTGGTCAGCCTTGAACTAAAAAGCACCCTCAAACTCCTACATTCTGTTCTGGGTTTTGTGTCTTTTCTGTCTTGTAAAAAATATTTATCTTTATTTATTTATTTGACTGCACCAGGTCTTAGTTGCAGCACGCAGGATCTTCATACTTCCTTTTGGCACGCAGGATTTTTAGTTTCAGCTGTGAACTCTTAGTTGCAGCATGTGGGATCTAGTTCCCTGACCAGGGATTGAACCCAGACCCCCTGTATGGGGAGTGTGGAGTCTCAGGCACTGCACCAACAGGCAAGTCCCTGGGTTTTGTTTCTAATAGCTATGGGACTTTCAGGACCTCATTTAGCCTTTATGAACTTCACTTTTTAGTATTAAAATGGAGACCAACTATTTGTATTTATCTTCCTCGAAACTGTAGGGCAATTCCAGTGAGTTAATGAGTGTCAAAATGACTTGTGAAATGTTTTTATTTTATATCTAATATTCTTTAAGAAGTTTCTCTCTCTTTCTTTAGCACTTGCTCCCTGTATCAGTTAATTGACATTCTATACATACGAAAATCACCCTATTTGAAAACGTTTAGCTTAATAACTTTTACAAATTCAGATAATGCTAGTCTTCAAAACAACTGTATCAACTCATTCCATCATGCACACATGTACACACACGTTACACATACACAAACATAATGGCTATTGATCATATATACTTTTAAGTTCTTAACTACCTTTCTTTTATTACTTCACTGTTCTTTTACTTTGTGCTATCAAAGCAGTACAGAAAAAATAGTGAGAGTGGAAGTATTGCTGGTAATATAAATAAAGGTATTATTTCAGTGGCTATTAGAGATAAAAATTGAAAGTGATAAGAAAATGTTATGTATCACACATATAAATAGAATGAAACAATTGATTCTTGAGAATAAAGATAAAATCATGTAAGCCCCCCCCAAAAAAGTTGACTCTATATAACTTAGGAAGAGACGTGATTGCAGGGCTAACGGGAGACTAAGAGAGGAGGCTTAGAAATAGGATAAGATCCAGGGCTAGATTAAAGACATCTCCAGTCATCCAGACTGTAGGAACCATTCCACTCTCCCAACTGGTGCTGCTGCTGGAAAGAAGGAACTCTTATATAACTGGGCTTCGCTGGTGGCTCAGTGATAAAGAGTCTGCCTGCCACTGCAGGAGATGAGGGTTTGATCTCTGTGTTGAGATCACCTGCAGAAGGAATTGGGAAACCACTCCAGTATTCTTGCCTGAGAAATCTCATGGACATAAAAGCCTGGTGGGCTACAGTCCATGGGGTCACAAAAGAATTGGACACAGCCTAGTGACTAAACAACAGCAATGCATATGTATAAATACACACATATACAAATATAACTATATACTTAGTACATATAACAGATATGTACATGGGCACAGATATACATACATATCCATACACATAAATAAAGGATATATATATATCTTTTATATGTACTACATATATACAAACATAATTCATCATAGAACATATGACAAATGTTGATGGGTGACCAGAATCAATGAGGGATGGGGAAGAGGGATGAATAAAATAGAAAAACAAGGACACAGGTGGATGTGGTTAGAGGATTGGCATCAATATTTAATACCAATTTTACCTGAACTTTGGTCTTGAAGACGTTAGAATGCTGAAAGCTTGTTAAAGTAAAATACAAAATGAAGACCAAATTTGAAAATTTCCTAAACAGGTAATACCATTGCAGCCATATACACACTAAATCTAGCTTCTTTTGTGAATATAAGTGATGTTTAATTTAGATTTTTTCTTGTAACTGCCTCTGATAATCATAAAAGAACTTAAGTCAACTTCCTAAAATGCTGTAAGATAATCACATTTATCAATACTCTGCCATCTAGAAACTTCCATTATAATAACCAATCATTGGAAAAGTTGACCAGCTTCCTAATTTTCACTTTATATGTCATCCTGCAGAATCATGCCCCTGAGCTTCCTCATAGTTTTGGTTTCAAAGGTCCCAGTCTGTGAACTCTTCTTGTGTGCACAACAAACCCTTACTAAATGCTCCTTCACTAGTCTGGCTTTAGTTTTTCCCTTTCTGGATTTTTGGCAGGGTTAAGCCCAATTGAATTGTTTTTGATGAAACTTGTTACAAGCCACAGATGTTGACCAGATGCTAAAGCCCTTTTGACCTTCTCTGATTTTTGAAAATGTTGACGTAAGAAGTGTGTACACTGCAGCAGATGAGGAATTTTATTCATCGTTCTTCAATAACTATTTATTGAGCCTGTACTGTGGGTCAGGCTCTATCCTAGACACTGGAGATACAATGGGGAGAAGACAGACAATTCCCCAGCTCTTGTGGAATTTATGTTCTGGTTAGAGGCAGCTGATAATAAACCAATTTAAAAAATAGTCAGATGAACCTCAGCACTATTTAGAAAAGTAAGATGGAATAATGTGATGGAAAGTGACAGGTTGTTTCTTAAAGGTTGGTGGTCTAGGAAGGTCTCCTTGAGTAAAGAACAGTTAACTCATGTAAATACTAAAAAGGCACACAAAAAAAGTTCTGGTAATAGTTGAGAGGGGAGGGCAGAACAATGCAGAAGGACTAACAGTGACCATGTATGAGAAGAATCTTAGTGTATTGATGTGGCCAGGGAGGGCATGGGATTATTTCAAAGGTAGGAGACTAGAGATCACATCAGGCAAGGAAATTTGTAAGCCATGATAAGAAGTTCAGAGCCTATTTTAATTTTGCTAGAAGCCACTGGAGTTTTTTAATCATAGAGTGGCATGATCTGATTTTTTTTTCTGTTAAATGACCCTACCTTCCTTGAAGAAAATGATTTGCAGGTATAAGAGCAGAGGAAGGGAGACTGATAGGAAACTATTGTAGTGAACGGGCTGGTGGATATCGACTCAGAGAGTAGAGGTAGAGAGAGAGAAGTACCTGGAATTCAGGTTGTGTCTGCCAGCTCTCAGAAGTGAGAAGTTCTTCTTTTTAGCTTCTTAGGGAAAGAATTTTGAATCATAATCATTTCCTCTGTCTCTTACATTTCAAATGTAAATCCACAAATCAAGTGTCTCTCTTCAAAATATATCTAGCATTCTATCATTCCTCACTGCCCCCACTGCTGACACCCTTTCACAAGTACCCTCATTTCTTATCTGGGTTATTGCAAAAGCTTGATTTTCCTACTTCCACGGTTACCTTTGGAGCTTTCACAAACATACATGCATGCACATGCCTGCCAGAGTGGCTCATTAGAAAACAGAATCCGATCACGTTACTCAACTGCTCACACAGCTCTCCAACAGCGTTCATCCTCGTGATGTCCTGGGAGGCCCCACCGTCTGGCTCTTGTTTTCTCACCCTACCTGATTCTCCCGAGTGGCTCTTCCAGTCCTGCAGTTCGAGTGCTGCAATCTTTGCAAGTCCCAGGCACACTCGTGACTCAGAGCCTTTACCCTGACTCTCCGTTCTGCCTACAAAACTCCTCCCCAGAGTATCTACGTGGCTCTCTTCCTAACCTCCTTCTGGTCTTTGCTCGGAAACTGTGGTCTCAAGAAGGATGTCTCTGACCACTCTGTGTAAAACTTCAACTCCTCCCTTCCTGTTTTATCTTTCTTTATATCACGAATTCTCACTTTAGCATACCTCATGCTGATATTTGTTTATTCTCTCTCCCTCTGTTCCCCACTGGAATGTAAGATCCATGAGCACAGAGTTTATAAAACTCAGTTTTGTTCACTGTGATGTCACTAACAACTAGCACATAAATAGATGCTCAATAAATATTTATTGACTGTTGCAGTAGATTAAAAAAAGGAAGGGAAAGAAGAATAAAATTCACATTCTAGGAAGTACAGAAAACAAAGCAATATGAAAGACACATTACATTTGTGGGTCAAATATTGAAAAAGGTAATGAGATTAGACTTCAGAAGGTAAAAATGGGTTATTTTACACAAAACAAAGTAACATATTTATGTTAGCATTAATAGAATTTCTACATATAAAAGCTTAATCCTTGAAATTATAATGATAAAACTTAATGTATGTTGTTGTTCAGTCACTAAGTCGTGCCCAACTCCTTGTGACCCATGAACTGCAGCACACCAGGCTCCTCTGTCTTCCACTGTCCCCCAGAGTTTGCTCAAATTCATACCCATTGAATCAGTAATATTATCTAACCATCTCATCCTCTGCCACCGCCTTCTCCTTAAGCCTTCAGTCTTTCCCACCAAGCAGCAAGCAGTCTCTTCCAGTGAGTTAGCTCTTTGCATCAGGTGGCCAAAGTACTTAAGTACTGGTAACATTTAAGGCAGTTACAGAGCGTTTTTAGAGATGAATTTAATCTGAGGAGTGTGCGAGGGGAAAGCTGAGGCACAGAAGAGGAGGCACTTGCCTGAGGTTTCTCATCCATTAAGTGACAAAGACGGGACTCAGACTCCGGCCGTCTGTGCCCCGAGCCACTCCTCTTGCTTTTTACTTGTCTACACACTTTAATTTCCCAACTGTACTATTTCTCTGGCCACGACCCTTCTTGCGACTTATTCTTCAAGGAGGGTGCATGTGAAATGGAAGAGATGAGGTTAGCCTGCACGGTGTGCTGAACGTTGTACTGCCGTGTCCTGTGGAATGTCACTTCTCTGCAGTTTGAAAACTCAAAAGAACAGATTAGAATTTGACCTGGGAAATTCCAAGAACTGTTTAGCAAAACCCCATAAAACACCTTTAATTTCTGAAAAGCTCATTCTCCCAAGGAAAGGCAACACGAAACAGGACTTGAGAATGGAATAATTTGGAAAGCTCAGGTGGCATCTCAAGTTTCGCGCCGCTCCTCAGATGCGATGGGTTGAGACCGCCCCCATGTGGTCACAAGGTGAAACTGTAGAAGCAAGCCCACTCAGTTTCTGCAACTCTGCTGTATCCTTGTTTCCTTCCAACGTTCTTGTCACTTGATGTAAGGTCACGGATGAGAGTCTAGCCATACCGGCATTTTTCTAGAGAACGTTCATAGTTTGAACTTAAAACAGGATTAAACTACTTTGAGGGCATGGCACTCCTGTGCTTAATCGCTCAGTCCTGTCTGACTCTTTGTGACACCATGGACTGCAGCCCTCCAGGCTCCTCCTCTGTCCATGGGGATGCTCCAGGCAAGAATACTGGAGTGAGTTGTCGTGCCCTCCTCCAGGGGATCTTCCAAACTCAGGTGTCCCACATTGCAGGGGGATTCTTTACCGTCTGAGCCATCAGTGAAGCCCAAGAATACTGGAGTGGGTAGCCTATCCCTTCTGCAGGGTATCTTCCTGATCCAGGAATTGAACCTGGGTCTCCTGCATTGCAGGCAGATTCTTCACCATCTGAGCTACCAGGGATTCCTAGCCCCCATGTTAATCTGGGGCCAGATAACCTATTAATCCTTAGTTTCATCTAAGGTTTTCTATTTTCTGCACATGACAGGCTTCTGTCTTCCCAATACACAGTCCCCTGGCCTGGAATGCCCTTTGCCTCCATTTCTACTGCAAGAAACTCCCATAAAACCCAGTTGAATAGCTCTGTGTGACCCTTGTATTCCTGCCCCCCCAAAGCCTTAGTTATTTTGGGAGTAATGTAGGGCTTCTTTCAACTTAACACTCCCTAGATCCTAGGACTGTGCAACCCACTAGCAAGCTGGTACCACTTGCTTTCAAGTATTCTTAATTGCATTGTATCTCATGAGTTTTAAACAATAGAAAACAATTAGTTCAGGCATTTTTATTTCCCACCTTGACTATTGAAACATCCTCTTAAATGCTTTCCCTGCCTGCCTCCATTCTTTTTCTCCTTCACTTATCCTCCAAACATTTGCCAGAGCAAAATGTCCAAAAATCTACATTAATAGAACACTATTTTACAAAAAATCCTCTAACTTTCCATTGCTTGCCAGAGTGGCCTTAAAATATTTTGATTATGCACATTTATTAGCAAAATATCTCTCAACATGCACCCACAACATAGATTTATTTCGGTATTTATAAATCATATATATGTTTACTATAGTCATGAATCATGTATGTTATAAAATGTATAAAAATAAAAATAAGAACAATTCTTACAATATTTTTGTCAACAGTATAAAAATCTCATTGCACTAATAATCTTTATGGTGTGAGCCATATCATTGGATGTACTTGATCATTTTTGAAAGCCTTTGTTCAACACCATGTTACTCTCAGTTTACTTGAGTGCTGCATATTAATGGGTGTTATAGCAATAGTAATAGAAGTTCAGAATTTTTTAAAGCATCTCAGTGGAGAGTCCTTTGCAACCTCCAGTGCAGATGTAAATCTCTTTGGAAAACACTGACTTGAAGCATGGGATTCTAACTCCAAAATGGCATTCAGTTCAATCAGTCCAGTGACTCAGTCCTGTCTGACTCTGTGACCCCATGGACTGCAGCACGCCAAGCCTCCCTGTCTATCACCATTCCCAGGGTTTATTCAAACTCATGTTCATTGAGTCAGTGATGCCATCCAACCAACTCATCCTCTGTCGTCCCCTTCTCTTCCTGCCTTCAATCTTTCCCAGCATCAGGGTCTTTTCCAATGAGTCAGTTCTTCGCATCAGGTGGCCAAAGTATTGGAGTTTCAGCTTCAACATCAGTCCTTCCAATGAACACTCAGAACTGATCTCCTTTAGGATGGACTGGTTGGATGTCCTTGCAGTCCAAGGGACTCTCAAGAGTCTTATCCAACCCCACAGTTCAAAAGCATCAATTCTTTGGTGGGTGCTCAGCTTTCTTTATAGTCCAACTCTCACATCCATACATGACTACTGGAAAAACCATAGTCTTGACTAGACAGACCTTTGTTGATAAAGGAATATCTCTGCTTTTGAATATGCTATCTAGGTTGGTCATAACTTTTCTTCCAAGGAGTAAGCGTTTTTTAATTTCATGGCTGCAGTTACCATCTGCAGTGATTCTGGAGCCCCCCAAAATAAAGTTTGTCATTATTTCCTCTGTTTCCCCATCTATCTGCCATGAAGTGATGGGACCAGATGCCATGATCTTCGTTTTCTGAATGTTGAGGTTTAAGCCAACTTTTTCACTGTCCTCTTTCACTTTCATCAGAGGCTCTTTATTTCCACTTCACTTTCTGCCATAAGGGTGGTGTCCTCTGCATGTCTGAGATTATTGACATTTCTCTGGCAATCTTGATTCGAGCTTGTGCTTCATCCAGTCCAGCATTTCTCATGATGTAATCTGCATATAAATTAAATAAACAGGCATTCAGGAGTCTTTAAAACCTGGCCTAGCCTACGCTTCCACCCTGGCTCTGAGCATTGTCTCTTGTACCCTGACATACTTGATCTCAGGTAAACTGGATGACTTTTGAGTCCAAGGCTGCACTGTACACTTTCACATTTCTGTGTTTTTGCACGTGCATGGAATGTACTTGACCTCCTTTGTCTGCTATGAATTTCTGATCATCTCTCACAAGTGTGCATATAAAAGTCATTTGTTTTTGAGATTTTCCAGATTCCACCCATAACCCCAGACTCAGTTTCTTCATTTGGCGTTTGGATAACATCTTTACATTCTCCCCAACTATAATTTTTTAGTGTATTATAGATTTTTATTTATTTGTCTCAATTTTTTGCAAGACTTGGGAGAAGCTGTTTATCGCTGACAACCTTTCCAGTTCATGCGAGGAGTTCAAAAAGTATTTGTGGAGTGATGTGTATAGACTTCGGGGAAGGCAATGGCACCCCACCCCAGTACTTTTGCCTGAAAAATCCCATGGACGGAGGAGCCTGGTAGGCTGCAGTCCATGGGGTCGCTAAGAGTCGGACACGACTGAGTGACTTCACTTTCACTTTTCACTTTCATACATTGGGGAAGGAAATGGCAACCCACTCCAGTGTTCTTGCCTGGAGAATCCCAGGGACAGGGGAGCCTGGTGGGCTTCCGTCTATGGGGTCGCACAGAGTCGGACACAACTAAAGCGACTTAGCAGCAGCAGCAGCAGTGTATAGACTTAAGGAAATATCCAAAACCTAAAGTTTGAAAGTTAGGTGTTTTTCAGTGGGAATTTTTAGAACTTAAAGCCCAGGAGACAGTATCTAAAATAACTCTGTAAGAACTGTTCCCAGGAGGCAAGGGGCGGAGCCAGGTTATGTAGAATTTTTGCAACAAAGGACAAGTAATCTGAACATCAAAAAGATTATTGTTAAAGAAAGTTAGATCCCAAGTTAAGGAATTTATCACTGTTCTATGTATGTGAAAATGCAAGAGTCCTGGCTCCCTGAAATCATTCCTTTGATATGCACCTTAGCTATTTGGTGGCTCAGATGGTAAAGAATCTGCCTGCAATGCAGGAAACCTTAGTTCAGTCCCTGGGTTGGGAAGATTCCCTGGAGAAGGGAATGGCTATCCACTCCTGTATTTTTGCCTGGAGAATCCCATAGAGGAGCCTGGCAGACTACAGTCCATGGGTGGCATAGAGTCAGACATGACTGTGGGACTCACAGTTTCACTTCCCTTATCTGAAGCAGTATCCTCTGTTTCCTCAGGGTTTACCGTAGGGAGTGGCTGCAGTCTGATGTCTACTCCATGGCAGGTATTGTTTCCTTCCTGACTTCCCTCAGGACTCACCACCAGCTCACCATCTGTGGTGGCTGCACTTGCTGATGACTGTCACATCCTTTACTTACTGATATGGCAGGAAATATTTCATTGCTCAAGTGAATGCCAGTAACTACCAATAAGTCTGTACATGTCTTCTGGATGAGTCAGTCATGAATAAACTCCAGTCACCTCCAGTTAGTAGACAGCAGGTCCTAATCTCTGCAGTGAGACACCTTGATCTGTGGCTAGAAGCCTTTGTTACTTTTCCTTAGCAGGAGACTTCCTCTGCTCCTCATGGCCCTAGTCATTCTCCAGATTATCTGAGGTTATTCTCCAGGTTACCTTGGATTGCTGCTGGTATGTGTGCTACCACTTAGCAGAGAAAGAGGGGACTATTCCATGGATGTTCTTGGATATCTAGGTTTTTTAAAATGTTGTTCTCTATCATCTGACCTGACTAAATTTTGGGGGGCATACAGAGGAGGAGACATGATCTGATTCGAGAAACTGAATGGGAGAATCAAGATTTTCTAAAAATGAATGAAATGCTCCTTGGGCTGCATTGTCAAATTGACAATGCAGCTCAGTTGTCAACTTGGCTTCACTAGCACTCCATCTAAGGACTGTAAGAATCCATGGGTTTCATATACTAGAATTCCCTTCCTGTGGGGTTTCAACTGGCTGCTGAGCATCATCCATAGGAGATTTGGAAGGTGAGAGGGAGGGAAAAGCAAGAGTCAGCTGAAGTCATGAGTGAAGGCAGATAAAGGGTTCTCAGGTTTCCCAAAAGCTCTTGAGACCCTTTGATTTTCTGCTATAGACTGACAAAACTGGTGGGGACTTTTCAGAGATCTTCATCAACTTTCTGACAAGCTCTATTGAACTACCTGTTTCAGTTCTTTGGGCTGAGTCTGACATTTGCTCCCTCAGCTATTCCAATGATGTGTAGGTCTTCAACTCCTATACAGCTCCTAGCCCTTGGAATTCGTGAAGTTGTTTCTCATTTGTTCTGTGAGGTATGCACAGAATGAGTTAGATAGTTGGGCTGTTGACCAGTGTGTGTGTGTGTGCTCAGTCACTCTGTTGTGTCTGATTCTTTGTGAACCCATGGGGTGTTGCCCACCAGGCTTCTCTGTCCAGCTGTAGCAGGTATCTAAATCATCCTGCAACGTAGGGGTTTAGAACAATAGCCCATTCATTCATTGTTCTCAATTCTATAGGTCAGGACTTTGAACTTTCAGAGCTCAGCAAGACTGTTTGTCCTGGTTCCATGTGGTACTGCCTGCAGGGGGCTTGATTGAGACTGGGAGATCCAAGGTCGTTTCTCACAACCTCTGAAGCCTTATGCTGGCTGTCTACTGAGGCAGCTTGATCCTCCACCACATGGCCTCTCTCTCCACGTGGTCTGCAGCCCCTCAGTAGTCTGGCTTGAGTTTCTTTCCGTGGTGGCTGGCTTTCAAGAGGGTGAAAGCAAGCACTGCAAGGCTTCTTAAGGTGTAAGGCTTGAGTGGGACAGCTTTGCCTTTGCGACATTCTGTTGGCCAAAATAGGTAACCAGCCCAAATTGAAGGGAGGCAGCAGAGTCCTCCTTTTAAGGGAAGAGTGGCAAAGTCACTTTATAAAGAGAATGGGAGGGAATGTTACAGCCACTTTTGCAAATAATTTCCACTCAAGCTGAGGAAACAGAAGCATGGGGAGGTTAAATAACTTGCCCAATGTATACTCTTAGAAAACCATTATTAAAAAAGACACATGTATCTCAGTGTTCATTACAGCACTATTTACAATAGCCAGGACATGGAAGCAACCTAGATGTCCATTGACAGATGAATGGATGAAGATGTGGTACATATATACAATGGAATATTCAGTTCAGTTCAGTTCAGTTGCTCAGTCGTGTCTGACTATTTGCAACCCCATGAATCGCAGCACACCAGGCCTCCCTGTCCATCACCAACTCCCAGAGTTCACTCAAACTCACGTCCATCGAGTCAGTGATGCCATCCAGCCATCTCATCCTCTGTCGTCCCCTTCTCCTCCTGCCCCCAATCCCTCCCAGCATCAGGGTCTTTTCCAATGAGTCAACACTTCGCATGAGGTGGCCAAAATACTGGAGTTTCAGCTTTAGCATCATTCCTTCAAAAGAAATACCAGGGCTGATCTCCTTCAGAATGGACTGGTTGGATCTTCTTACAGTCCAAGGGACTCTAAAGAGTCTTCTCCAACACCACAGTTCAAAATCATCAATTTTTTGGTGCTCAGCCTTCTTCACAGTCCAACTCTCACATCCATACATGACCACAGGAAAAACCATCAGATCAGATCAAATCAGTCCCTCAGTCGTGTCCGACTCTTTGCCACCCCATGAATTGCAGCACGCCAGGCCTCCCTGTCCATCACCAATTCCCAGAGCTCACTGAGACTAACATTCATTGAGTCAGTGATGTCATGCAGCCATCTCATCCTCCGTCGTCCCCTTCTCTTCTTGCCCTCAATCCCTCCCAGCATCAGAGTCTTATCCATCCCAGGGCTGATCTCCTTCAGAATGGACTGGTTGGATCTCCTTGCAGTCCAAGGGACTCTCAAGAGTCTTCTCCAGCACCACAGTTCAAAAGCATCAATTCTTCGGTGCTCAGCCTTCTTCACAGTCCAGCTCTCACATCCATACATGACCACAGGAAAAACCATAGCCTTGACTAGACGAACCTTTGTTGGCAAAGTAATGTCTCTGCTTTTGAATATGCTATCTAGGTTGGTCATAATCTTCCTTCCAAGGAGCAGATCAGTCGCTCAGTCGTGTCCGACTCTTTGCGACCCCATGAACTGCAGCACGCCAGGCCTCCCTGTTCATCACCAACCCCTGGAGGTCACTCAGACTCACATCCATCGAGTCAGTGATGCCATCCAGCCATCTCATCCTCTGTCGTCCCCTTCTCCTCCTGCCCTCAACCCCTCCCAGCATCAGAGTCTTCTCCAATGAGTCAACTCTTCGCATGAGGTGGCCAAAATACTGGAGTTTCAGCTTTAGCATCATTCCCTCCAAAGAAATCCCAGGGCTAATCTCCTTCAGAATGGACTGGTTGGATCTCCTTGCAGTCCAAGGGACTCTCAAGAGTCTTCTCCAACACCACAGTTCAAAAGCATCAATTCTTCGGCGCTCAGCCTTCTTCACAGTCCAACTCTCACATCCATACATGACCACAGGAAAGACCATAGCCTTGACTAGATGGAATTTTGTTGGCAAAGTGATGTCTCTGCTTTTGAATATGCTATCTAGGTTGGTCATAACTTTCCTTCCAAGGAGTAAGCGTCTTTTAATTTCATGGCTTCACTCACCATCTGCAGTGATTTTGGATCCCCCTCCCCCCCCCAAAAAAAAGTCTGACACTGTTTCCACTGTTTCCCCATCTATTTCCTATGTAGTGATGGGACCAGATGCCATGATCTTTGTTTTCTGAATGTTGAGCTTTAAGCCAACCTTTTCACTCTCCACTTTCACTTTCATCAAGAGGCTTTTTAGTTCCTCTTCACTTTCTGCCATAAGGGTGGTATCATCTGCATGTCTGAGGTTATTGATATTTCTCCCAGCAATCTTGATTCCAGCTTGTGTTTCCTCCAGTCCAGCATTTCTCATGATGTACTCTGTGTAGAAGTTAAATAAACAGGGTGACAATATACAGCCTTGACGTACTCCTTTTCCTATTTGGAACCAGTCTGTTGTTTCATGACCAGTTCTAACTGTTGCTTCCTGACCTGCATACAGATTTCTCAAGAGGCAGATCAGGTGGTCTGGTATTCCCATCTCTTTCAGAATTTTCCACAGTTTCTTGTGATCTACACAGTCAAAGGCTTTGGCATAGTCAATAAAGCAGAAATAGATGTTTTTCTGGAACTCTCTTGCTTTTTCCATGATCCAGCGGACATTGGCAATTTGATCTCTGGTGCCTCTGCCTTTTCTAAAACCAGCTTGAACATCAGGAAGTTCACAGTTCACATATTGCTGAAGCCTGGCTTGGAGAATTTTGAGCATTACTTTACTAGCGTGTGAGATGAGTGCAATTGTGCAGTAGTTTGAGCATTCTTTGGCATTGCCTTTCTTTGGGATTGGGATGACAACTGACCTTTTCCAATCTTGTGGCCACTGCTGAGTTTTCCAGATTTGCTGGCATATTGAGTGCAGCACTTTCACAGCATCATCTTTCAGGATTTGGAATAGCTCCACTGGAATTCCATCACCTCCACTAGCTTTCTTCGTAGTGATGCTTTCTAAGGCCCACTTGACTTCACATTCCAGAATGTCTGGCTCTAGGTCAGTGATCACACCATCATGATTATCTGCGTCGTGAAGCTCTTTTTTTTTTTTTTTTTTTTTTTTGGTACAGTTCTTCTGTGTATTCTTGCCACCTTTTCTTAATATCTTCTGCTTCTGTTAGATCCATACCATTTCTGTCCTTTATCGAGACCATCTTTGCATGAAATGTTCCTTTGGTATCTCTGATTTTCTTGAAGAGATCCCTAGTCTTTCCCATTCTGTTGTTTTCCTCTATTTCTTTGCATTGACCGCTGAAGAAGGCTTTCTTATCTCTTCTTGCTATTCTTTGGAACTCTGCATTCAGATGTTTATATCTTCCCTTTTCTCCTTTGCTTTTTGCTTCTCTTCTTTTCACAGCTATTTGTAAGGCCTCCCCAGACAGCCATTTTGCTTTTTTGCATTTCTTTTCCATGGGGATGGTCTTGGTCCCTGTCTCCTGTACAATGTCACGAACCTCATTCCATAGTTCATCAGGCACTCTATCTATCAGATCTAGGCCCTTAAATCTATTTCTCATTTCCACTGTATAGTCATAAGGGATTTCATTTAGGTCATACCTGAATGGTCTAGTGGTTTTCCCTACTTTCTTCAATTTCAGTCTGAATTTGGCAATAAGAAGTTCATGGTCTGAGCCACAGTCAGCTCCTGGTCTTGTTTTTGCTGACTGTATAGAGCTTCTCCATCTTTGGCTGCAAAGAATGTAATCGATCTGATTTCAGTGTTTACCGTCTAGCCTTGACTAGACAAACCTTTCTTGGCAAAGTAATACTCAGCCATAAAAAGGAATGAAATTGGGTCATTTGTATGATGTGAATGAACCTAGAGTCTGTCATACAGAGTGAAATGAGAAAGAAAAACAAATATCATGTATCAGAATATATATATATATATATATATGCTGCTGCTGCTGCTAAGTCGCTTCAGTTGTGTCTGACTCTGTGTGACCCCATACATGAAAGCCCACCAGGCTCCCCTGTCCCTGGGATTCTCCAGGCAAGAACACTGGAGTAGGTTGCCATTTCCTTCTCCAATGCATGAAAGTGAAAAGTGAAAGTGAAGTCGCTCAGTCGTGTCCGACTCTTAGCAACCCCATGGACTGGAGCCTACCAGGCTTCTCTGTCCATGGGATTTTCCAGGCAAGTGTACTGTAGTGGGGTGCCATTGCCTTCTCCATTACCTTCTCTATATCTAGAAAAATAGTACTGTGGAACCCATTTGCAGTGCAGAAATAGAGATGCAGACCTAGAATATGGACTTGTGGACACAGAAGGGTAGGAAAGGGCGGGACAAGTTGAGAGAGTAACATAGACATGTACACACTGTCCTGTATAAAGTCGAGAGCTAGTGGGCAGCTGTTGTGCAGCACCGGGAGCTCAGCTCAGTGCTCTGTGATGACCTAGAGGGGTGGGCAGGAGGGAGGTTCATGAGGGAGACACATGTACTTATGGCTAATTCCATTTTTGTACAGCATAAACTAACACAACATTGTAAAGCAACTTTATTCCAATTAAAAAAAACATGACTTGCCCCAGGTCACTCAGCAGCTAAGTGTCAGGGCCAAGATTTGACTGCCATGTTCATGTTCTTTCCCACCACACTACACTGCTTTATGATTTCCTGTTAATTTATCTCTAAAGATTTTCCTGACTACATGTTTGGTATGTCCAACTTCCACATGGTTTTAGGGCCCAAAAAACAATGCTACCTTTTTAATTTTCCTAAGCTTGAAATAAACAGTCCTCCAACGTATCCTATAGCATTTTTCTTAAGGTCTTTCACATTAAAAAATGAAGCAAAACATTGTCTCTATTTCAGATAACTAAAGCAGAAGTTTCCCTTAGTGTCTTACTATTTCAGTTAGTGTATAGGGCTTTTGTCTTTCACATAACCCTACTGGAATCCTGTGCCAGGGCTTGGGTCTAATGTATCTCCCTTACCTCTTAGATCATATGACATGTAGTCTAGTGCATTGTAGATAATGAACAAATACTGAATAAATGACCATGTGAATGAGCCCCAACCTGTTTCTTGAGAACCATTCTGACTTCTCTGTGTACCAGGAAATACATAGCCATTACAAGTAAACTCGAAGAGCCTCAGCCGTACTTTTCATCATTTGGGACCCTCCTGGAGAAGGAAATGGCAACCCACTCCAGTATTCATTCCTGGAAAATCCCATGGACGGAACCTGGTGGGGTACAGTCTATGGGGTCGCAAAGAGTCGCACAACTGAGCAACTTGACTATCACTTTCACTGGCCTCTCTCCTGACTTTGCTCTGTCCATGCCATGTCCAGCTAACATGTCTGGCTTTGGCTTAGCATCATGGCTTTGGCTCAGCTTTTAAGTGTTGGTTTTGACATTCTTGGTTTCAATCCTTATTAACTTCTGAGAACATTAGACTTGATCTTATACCTTGCGTCCCATCTTTGTCACACAGACCATGCCTTTAAATTTCCATTATTATCTTCACGACTGAGTGACTAACACACACACACACAATCTTCATGAGAACAGGTACAATATTTTGCTCATTGACTGCCTCTTTCAATACAAAGTTCAAAAAGTATAGATTGAACAAACTGGTGCCCTTAACGAGGCCCACCCTAGTCCCTAATGAGACTGTGGTTCAGACAGAATGAATGACAGATGTGTTATAATGAAGTGCTATGGGGCTGCTTTTGTATTAGGCAGGAGGATGAGGGCAGACTGCATCAGAAGAGCTTCCCGTGAACCAATAAGCTGAGCCATCTTGAGTGAAGCATGCTTAACATAGCCATAACGAACCTGGTGTCAGAGGGGCCAACTGGTTGCCAATTCTCTATGCATATGTTGATCTATTTTTGTTGAACTTCCCCGGAGCTCCTTTGCTTATTTAACTTTCCTTAATAACCAGCAGATGGCTTCTGTCTGGGCAATCATCAGCTGGTGCTTAGCAGTGGCAGATTCAAGAGGAGGCGTGGGACTTGTTAGGGGTGGGGGAATCCAGATGCCAACATGTAGGATGCCAGGTGAAGTTATCAGGCATTGTTTAATTGGTGTTGGAGACAGTGAGGCCAGCTGAGAGGGGTATTAGGAAGAACCCTTTCTGGGAGGGGGAGACGGCTGCTCAGAGAGCCAGGCACACCCAGAGAGGACAAAGGCAATGGAAACCAGGAGCAACTCCAGAAGACGGACTAGTTTTTTTCTGAGTACTCATTATGTAGCAGCATGTATTATGCATAGAGTTATGCAAGCAATATACAGGGAATATACACTGGGACCCACCATTTATTCACATATTCATTCATCCAACAACGGAGAAGGCACTGGCACCCCACTCTAGTACTCTTGCCTGGAAAATCCCATGGACAGAGGAGCCTGGTGGGCTGAAGTCCATGGGGTCGCTAAGAGTCAGACACAACTGAACGACTTCACTTTCACTTTTCACTTTCATGCATTGGAGAAGGAAATGGCAACCCACTCCAGTGTTCTTGCATGGAGAATCCCAGGGATGGGGGAGCCTGGTGGGCTGCCGTCTATGGGGTCGCACAGAGTTGGACACGACTGAAGCGACGCAGCAGCAGCATTCATCCAACAAATAGGTGTTGAGGTCCTGAGGGCCCATTAGGCCCCACCCACTGCCCCCAGGCCCTAGAGTTAAAGCAGTGAACCAGATATGGTCCCTCTTGTATCTGTCCTTGGTTTGCGTGAAAATGATTATGTGCATTCATGTGATACAGTAAGCAAACAAATGGTTCACTTTGCTTTAGAGGAAGAGGTTCAGGTAGACAGAACCATGACAGGGAAAGTGGATTCAGCAACCGGAAGAGACTCAACTTTGGTGTAGTCAGAGAAGTGAGAGGAATAAGCAAGGTCATCCCATTGGAGAAACAACCTAGGGAAGTCCAGGAAGAGCTGTCCACTGGTTGGTCCTAGTTGCCCTTCCTGGATGTGAGAGTACAAATGATGAGTAGGTTATACGTGAACAAACCAAACTATTTACAGCAGTGGGTGGCTGGCCATCCTCTGTGTCAGAGTCCAGGTGCCTTCGCTACCTGATTCTCACTAAGCACGTCCATTATTGCTCTATGTATGTACTGTCTTTATTCTTACGACTGTTCTGTAGGCTTGAAATTACTTCCAAATAAAAAGCATAAAAGAAAATAAAAATAGGAGAAAAACTCCCCGATTCCTGCAGAGTCATTGTCTGGGTCAGCACTGGACACGGTCATATGCAATTTTATATTGAACGTCCCACATGAATCTGAAATTATTGTGTGTTCCTGAACTCAATAATGCAGGCATGTTTTTCACCTTTGTTTCATTTGAATTTACTCAGATGAGTTCAGTATTTAAAAAAAGAGTAGGGAACTTTTTTAAAAAAAATTTTTTTTGCTTCAAAATTTTGGCTATGCTTTTGTCTTTTTATTTAAACTAATTTTAATAGGTGATAAAATTTTCAAGGAACAACATGCATTTCCTTTGCATTGGTGTGACACTCTGCACAGGTTTTCTAAATGCTAATGAATTCCAATTTCACATTACCTGCTGTTTCAAAGGCTGGCAGCTTGTCGTCACTGTCTGAATGACAGCTGTTTCGGATCTCCTCTTTTTGAAAAGAAATAAGAAAATAAAAACATTTTTCAAAGGAATGTAGCAGTTCTGTGAATTCTCTAATCTTTCTCCATTAAGGGGTTCAGTTCAGCTCAGTCACTCAGTCATGTCCAACTCTTGTGACCCCATGGACTGCAGCATGACAGGCTTCCCTGTCCATCACCAACCCACTACTTTCCCTTATTTATTTTCTTCCAGTGTTTTTAAGGGCCAAGCATGCTGAAAGCACCCAGGTTAGGGTCTCTCTATTTCCCTTCTTGGATCTGGTAACTGGTGGAACCATAGAGGAAACTGAAGTAGCCCTTGGTGAGTTCTGAAGCCAGGTTGTGAGAGGCAGTGCAGCTTCTGCTTGGCTCTCAGGACATTTGTCCTTCAGCCCTGAGCCACCGGGTAGGAAGTCCTATCACATTCAGGCCACCAAAGTGACCCATGTAGAGAGACCAGAGGGAGAAGCCCTAAGACTACTTGTGGAGAGATGCCTGGACTACCCACAGCTGCTCCAGACCCCCATCATTCTTATTCAAACACTGTTTGACTCATTGCATGAGCGAACCCAAGCCAGAAGACCCTAACTCAGATGCTTTCATCATGCTTGGCCCTTAAAAATACTGGGAGAAAATAAAATAAGGGAAAATAGTGGGTTAAAACCAAAACAATGATTTAAAATTATTTCTTAGGGCCAAGCATGCTGAAAGCACCAAGGTTAGGGGATCTGGCTTTCCAGGTGGTTCAGTGGGTAAAGAATCCTGCCTGCAGTGGAGGAGGTGCAGGAGACACCTGTTCATTCCCTGAGTTGGGAAGATGCCCTGGTGGAGGGCACGGCAACCCATGCTAGTATTCTTGCCTGGAGTATCCCACAGACAGAGGAGCCTAGCAGGCTATAGTCCATAGGGTCACAAAGAGTTGGACATGACTGAAATGACTGAGAGCACACACAAGCCACTAAGGGAAAGAAGGGGGAAGTATTAGCAGAGAGAAGAGAGCAGAACACCAGGGAATCGACAGCAAAGAGCAAATTCAACTCGCATTGCAGAATCTTGGGAAGCTCTAAAAATGGAATGACCAGGAACCAAGAAAGGTGAGGGTGGTGCATGAAGTTAGAAAGAATTTTGTATTCTTTCTATTTGTATATTGTAATAAAATCTTATTATCCTTTGCATATAGGCATTTATTTACCCCTTCTTTATCCTGGAAGGTTTCAGGATGTTTGCTCTTTGGAGAAACTGAACCAGAAAGCTTCCAAACTTGATAACATCAGGCATTAACAGACCATGAAGGAGAGGCTTGATACTGAAACTGGAGGATTTAATAGAAGTCTACAGAGAAATCTAGAGTTCCCTTCCACTCTTGCACACAGATTGCATAATCAGTTTTCAAAAGCATCCTTCTTAACCATGACGAATAACTAAGGAAAATTCCATTGTGAGAGGGATTACACACACACACACTCTCATGCATACACACATGAGCGTGCACACGCACATTTTCCCAGATTATAGGACATTAGTCTCCAGACCAAAGACTTACTGCGTATCCAACACAACGCATGGAAAAGAGCCATATGATTGTATGTGATCTTAAAATTTCAGAGCACTAAGTAGAGAAATGACCCTAAAACATTTCACAGAATGAGAATTAAGTACTACTCAGAGAATCCAACAGAATAATGGCAATTGGACTTCAACCAAATTAAAAACTTTGTGTTTCAAATGACGCTATCAAGAAAGTGATATGACAGTCTACAGGATAGGAGAAAATATTTATCCCTATACCTGATAAAGGATTCTGATTCATAAAGGATTTATTGTTCAATAATAAAAAAGAAAATAATCCAATTTGAAATATATACCTAGGAGTGGAATTGCTGGGTTATGTGTTTGTGTTTAAGACTTTGAGGAACTTCCACATTGTTTACCAAAGTTGCTGCAGCATTATTCATTCCCACCAGCAATGTATGAAGATTTCACTTTGTCCACATTTTCAGCAATACTTCAATGCTATGTCTTTTTAAAATTACAGCTATTCTAGTAGATGTATAGTAATCTCACTGTGGTTTTGATCTGTATTTCCCTAATGACGTTGAAGAGACCCTGATGGTGGGAAAGAATGATGGCAGGAGGAGAAGGGGACGACAGAGGATGAGATGGTTGGATGGCATCACCGACTCAATGGACATGAGTTTGGGTGGGCTCCGGGAGTTGGTGTTGGACAGGGAGGCCTGGCATGCTGCAGCTCATGCCAGAGTCGGACACGACTGAGCAACTGAACTGAATGACACTGAATGGGCTTTCATGTGCTTATCAGCCATTCATGTATCTTCTTTGGAGAAATAACTAAACCATTACATATGGGCTTCCGTGGTGGTCAGATGGTAAAGAATCTGCCTAGTATGCAGGAGACCTGGGTTGGATCCCTGGGCTGGGAAGATCCTCTGGGGAAGGGAATGGCTACTCACTCTAGTATTCTTGCCTGGAGAATCCCATGAACAGAGGAGCCTGGTGGGCTATAGTCCTGGGGTCACACAGAGTCAGACATGACTGGAGTGAATAACATGTTTTATACTTTCATATATATATATATTCCCTGATAAATGAAAACATAGGTCTGCACAAAAACCAGTACATGAATGTTTCTAGAAGAATTATTCATAATGATAAAAAAGTGGAAATGAAGTACTGATACAGGCTACAAAATGAATAAATCTCAAAAATGTTATGCTTTCTGAAGGAAGCTAGAGAAAAGATCACATAGCATATGACCATTTTACATGAAATGTCCAGAATACTAAAATTCTTAGAAACTGGGCAGGATGAGGTGGAGAATAGGAAGTGATGCTAACAGATATGAGGTTTCTTTTTGCAGCACCGTATTTCACAAGTTAAAAAGTGAATTTGGTTTCACTTTGGGGTGTTTAAACAGACCAATTATCCCATCAATCTCTGAAAAAAGCCCATTTCAGCTCTTTGCAACTATTCAGCTTTTGAAGACTTTGTTTTTCACAATGAACTCAAAAGTAGCTCTAATAAGGGAGAGCTGATGAGACACTATCTTTTTATTAAAATGTTTCAATAATTTAAAAATTGTTCTATTTTATCCAGGACATTTTAAAACAGCTTTGTTGAGATATAATTAACTTACATATGTATGTATGGGCTTCCCTGGTGCCTTAGATTGTAAACAATTTGCCTGCAATGCAGGAGACCCAAGTTCAATCCCTGGGTCAGGAAGATCCCCTGGAGAAGGGAATGACTACCCACTCTAGTATTCTTGCCTGAGAAATCCTATGGATAGATGAAGCTGGTGGGCTACAGTCCATGGGATGGCAAAGAGTTGGACACAACTGAGCACCACACATATATATGTATAATCTTGCATTGAGATATAAATCCCCTATTTAAAGCATACAATTCAATGGTTATTGTTATTACGTTATCACACTTTTAAAGTTGTAGGTTTTATATATATATATATGTATGTATGTATAACCAGTGCATTTTCTTGGCAAAACTCTTTTAGTCTTTGCCCTGCTTCATTCCGTATTCCAAGGCCAAATTTGCCTGTTACTCCAGGTATTTCTTAACTTCCTACTTTTGCATTCCAGTCCCCTAAAATGAAAAGGACATCTTTTTTGGGTGTTAGTTCTAAAAGGTCTTGTAGGTCTTCATAGAACCGTTCAACTTCAGCTTCTTCAGCGTTACTGGTTGGGGCATAGACTTGGATTACTGTGGTATTGAATGGTTTGCCTTGGAAACGAACAGAGATCATTCTGTCATTTTTGAGATTGCATCCAAGTACTGCATTTCGGATTCTTTTGTTGACCATGATGGCTACTCCATTTCTTCTGAGGGATTCCTGCCCGCAGTAGTAGATATAATGGTCATCTGAGTTAAATTCAGCCATTCCAGTCCATTTGAGTTTGCTGATTCCTAGAATGTTGACATTCACTCTTGCCATCTCTTGTTTGACCACTTCCAATTTGCCTTGATTCATGGAGTTGACATTCCAGGTTCCTATGCAATACTGCTCTTTACAGCATCGGACCTTGCTTCTATCACCAGTCACATCCTCAGCTGGGTATTGTTTTTGCTTTGGCTCCATCCCTTCATTCTTTCTGGAGTTATTTCTCCACTGATCTCCAGTAGCATATTGGGCACCTACTGACCTGGGGAGTTTCTCTTTCAGTATCCTATCATTTTGCCTTTTCATACTGTTCATGGGGTTCTCAAGGCAAGAACACTGAAGTGGTTTGCTGGTCGCAAAGAGTCGGACATGACTGAGCGACTGGTCTGATCTGATCTGATATATATATATAAAATATAAAACTTGCCGTTTAACTATTAACTATACAGTTCAGTGGCCATTAGAAAACAGAAACTCTGTTGACATGATTTGGCCTACATTTTAAAAGAATAACTCTTTATGCTATATGAAAAAAAGATTTATACCTGGAGAGGGTACAGTTGAAATATGGGACCTGTTAAGAGTCTATTGCAACAATCTAGGTGAGAGTGGGAGTTTTTGCCAGAATAATATGTGAAAGCTCACAGGAATGTGTCAGATTGAGGATATATTTTGAAATCAGAGATTGTAGGATTTTCTGCAAGTATGAGTATGGAGTACATTAAAAATCGAGGCATTAAGAATGGTTCTAAGATTTTGGCTTGATCAATTGAGTTGTCATTTTCTGAAAAAGGACAGGGCAGATTTGGAGTTGTGATGGCGGTGAGGAGGAAGGAATTCATTTTTGGAACTGTTAAATTTGAGATAACTTAGATATCCAAGTAAAGATATGTGTAGTAAGTTAGATGTCTGTAGCCCAGAGGAGTGGAGAAGGCAGTGGCACCCCACTCCAGTACTCTTGCCTGGAAAATCCCACGGACGGAGGAGCCTGGTAGGCTGCAGTCCATGGAGTCGCTAAGAGTCGGACATGACTGAGTGACTTCACTTTCTCTTTTCACTTTCATGCACTGGAGAAGGAAATGGCAACCCACTCCAGTGTTCTTGCCTGGAGAATCCCAGGGATAGGGGAGCCTGGTGGGCTGCCGTCTATGGGGTAGCACATAGTCGGACACAACTGAAGCGACTTAGCAGCAGCAGCAGTCCAGGGGAGAGGGTCAGGCTGGAAATAAACATTAGAAATATTGAATGTAAATGGTATATTAAGCTGTGGGTTGGCTGAAATCAACTAGAGTGTGTATATAGATAGAGAAGAGCAGAGTTCAGAGGACTGAGAGGGGCTACTTCAATTCTGTGCCTCCAACACAAGAAGTGATTTATTACATTTTCAAGAAAAGACAGAATGTAAGAGAAACTATGAGTGGTGACCCACTGTCAGAGTGGTCCAGTTCCTTTGTGCACTGTGGTTGTCATAGGATCAGCATCTCAGTGGGATGATGGCAGTGAGCTGCGGTGAACACGTATTACAGCATCACTCTGGTATTACAGTATTACCCTGATGGTCACAAGGTATTAAGATTTTGTGTTGGTTGGGATAAGCTGTAAAATCATGGGTAATCACCCATGCCTTAGGGGTGTGGTAGGGTTATTTTGGAAGAGCTCTAATGTTCTGATGCTACTTTCTGACATGTATTGTGGATCCTTAGTTGTCCTGTCGTTAATGGCCCAGAAGCAAGATGGTAGCAGATAGAAATAATATTGATTAAGCTTCACTCTCAACCATGTAGTAAGGTAAGCTCAGTTCAGTCTTCTTATGATGGTGCCCCAACCTTTCACGACAGCACTCTTCTTTTTCCTCATCTTTACCTGTGTCTAGAGCCTTCCAGGGTTGTCTTTACTTACAGTTCTTCATGCATACACGCATGAAAGGCATGCTTCATCCAGAGCACCTTAAAGATATTTATTGTTTCATTTAATTGAGTCACTACAGCAGCCCTATGATATGGATTTTTTTTTTTTTTTTTATTCCTACCATCCCATTACAGATGAGGAAACTGAGGCTCAGGTAGGTCATGTAGATGGTGAGTCACAAGACTGAGAACCAGACACAGGCCTGCTGGACTCCCAAGGCCATGTTCTTCTTGCTTTACACACTAATGACATATCTAATGCATGAAGCGCAAACACAGAACTCCTCATGGTTGCTGGTGAGGACTAAGCAGATTTTCCTGGGAAAACATGCAGGTGTGGCTGATAAAAAATAACATAATAAAAACAACAGCTGGATTTCTTCAGTAGAAACATCTTTGCCAAAGGGTGAGCGGCAAGGAAAGCAGACCAAGGCTTCAGTTGTGACTGTCTTCACATACCATTAAGTTGGCTGAATTCACTTTGGAGTAAATTTGGAAGGAAGTAGATATTAGTGTGCATGTTCATCCATATCACCAAAGCTAACACCTCTGATTGAATGTTTTACTTTCTGGGTGGTTGTTTACTTGTTGTAAAGTCATGGTATTTATGTCTCAGATAGTGTTGGTGGTGGATGGTGGAAAGGGACAAGGTATTTAGATCAGGGAAATCTAAGTGCTTCAGGCAACACTACTCAACAAACCATCATTTTGCATTTACAATGTATATCTGAGCTTCCCTTTTTTTCCTCCCATCGAAATGTGACCTTGGCCTCTGTCTCTGAACCAGCCAGCCTTTGAGCGGATGTAGTTTTATGGTTTAGGTTGAAAACTCCAGATACAAAAGCTTACATGAATGAGCTGAGATAACTGAGAGAGAAAGCTTTTGCTGGAGGAGCTAACAGAGCCAGGAACAAATCTCCAGGCCATGTAATCACAAGGGGTTTATGCAAACCTCTTAAAGGAGGTTTATACAAATATACATCCAATTTCCTCTTTAGAAAGGGCCGTTCCTTTCCAATGAGTCAGTGTTTAACAGAGCTTGGCAAAGCATGAGCCTGTTGGCTGGAAGAAGATGCGGTTTTAAAACTCGACCTATTCTTTAAAGAAGAAAATAACCCTTAAGCTGCATTAACATGGCCTCCCATGAGCAGCAGGCATGGGGATTCTGTTATCAAGGCATCCTCTGGGCTGGCGTTTCCTTTCCAGGCTTCAGCAGCTCCTGCTTGCCTGCACCTGCCTTGTTATCTGCCTCCTGCAGACGAGACTTGCCTTTGTGTGTGCCATCTCTGAGCATGTATCTGTGAGCAAGCCTCAGCTTTCTGAGCCTTTAATTTTGAATGAGATGGAAAACACACTCAGCATAGCCTCTGTTTCCTGTGTCTAAGTCTTGGGGCAAAGTTCATTTCATCTTCCTATTGCGTGGGAAGAACTGGACTATGTTGGGTGCAGACATGGTGGGATTATGCTGTAACGTGCTGTTTCAAAGGACTGACCTACTGGCCCCATTTTGGGTAGTATAATACTGTTTTCCTAGTATTTTTATGAATCTGAAATCGGAATCGTTGTGTCTGGATCTCAAGGTCAAAGACTCACCTTTTTAATGCATGCCAAAAGACAAACTGCTGGATAGTCCTCCAGCCTGGCCGGGGCTATGGGTCTCACGTTCTCAGTAAGTCTCCATTTCATGTCTATGCTTAGTCGCTCAGTCATGTCTGACTCTGTGACCCCATGGACTATCGCACCAGGCTCCTCTGTCCATGGGAGTCTCCAGGCAAGAATACTGGAGTGGGTTGCCATTCCCTTCTTCAGAGGATCTTCCCAACCCAGGGATCAAACCTGGGTCTCCTGCATTGCAGGCAGATTCTTTACCATCTGAACCACGAAGGAAACCCAAATCCCCAGTTCACAGAGCTTCTATTACTAGAATAATTCTTCTCTGTTCTCTTTAAGGTGGAGAAGGAAATGGCAACCCACTCTGGTACTCTTTCCTGGAGAATCCCATGGATGGAGGAGCCTGGTAGGCTGTAGTCCATGGGATTGTGAAGAGTGGGACATGACTGAATGGCTTCACTTTCACTTTTCACTTTCATGCATTGGAGAAGGAAACGGCAACCCACTCCAGTGTTCTTGCCTGGAGAATCCCAGGGATGGGGGAGCCTGGTGGGCTGCTGTCTGTGGGGTCACACAGAGTGGGACACGACTGAAGTGACTTAGCAGCAGCAGCTCTCTTTAAGGAGTGGAATGTGACCTTAAAGCAATGCAGATAAATCCTTCCTTGCTGGGATCTCTATCTGTAGAAGATAATCTTAAAGGAAACAGAGATGAGTCAGAAGTGGTGTATTTGAAATTGATATTATAGTTCTCTATTAAAACCTTGCAGTACCTGCTTCTCCTTCTTCCCACCACTTGCCCCCTGCAAATGTATATTTGGAAAAGATCTCTGTTACTAAGCAAGACATGGGATTATTTAAGGGGGAGGGGGTCAGAAGAAAATATTTGGAATTTGTTTTATAACACAGTTTCATTATTCTTCCTCTTTTTCCTTGTTTCTTCTCTCTCGTCTTTTTTTTTTTTGGGGGGGGGTCTTGCCACCCATACTTTACTCCTTTCCCTCCTTGGTTCCAATTGCCTGTCCCCCCCCCCACCCAATAAGTGATAGGACCCTCCTAGCAGAGGATAGCTGCTGGGGTTCTAGGAAAGACCAGAATCCCAGGGAGGAGAGATGCGGGGAGGGAACCCAGCTAGAACAGGGCAGCTGGTGGCTGGCTCTCACTCCAGAGGTCTTCTCAGGCAGAGGTCATGACCTCCAGCAGAGCCAGAGGGTGCCCTGGTTCTGTTCATCGCCTCTGGCTTCATGGCCAAGGACAGTGTGTGTGATTCCAGAGATAGTGATAACATCAGAGAATGAAGCTGTGGGGCCGGTGGGCACTGGGGGGACCAGAACATGCAGATGACTAAAACAGCAGTTCTGAGTCATCTTTCTGATGGGCTTGTGCCTCTCCCAGCTGCTCTGTCCAAAGTTGTCACTCAGTCAGTGGTTCACACTACGTTCAAAAAGGTTTGAAATCACTGAAGAGTTTTAATCAGATAAAGTTGATGTTCTTTAACATTGTATGAGAGATAAGACAACTGTAATTGCTGTTTGATTTCTGCACATAAGCAAAAAAAAACCCTATATATATATTTTTTTTTTTAATACTCGGCTTGTTGGAGACTGACCTGTTACTGTGAAGAAAGAAAAAAATCATGGCATCAACACTGTATCTATTGAGTACTTTAGATGCTCTACAAAGATTTGATGATAGTTCTTGTTCTTTGGAAATGTGTTCTGTATAAGTCCAGCAATCTTGGGGCCCAATTCCTCTGGAGTCTGGCTGAAATGGATTGGATCTGGGGATGACCCTATGTTCGAGCTCATTGATTATGACAGTGGAAGTGTTAGGTAGTTAGAATAGGGAAAAGGAGTCCAAAACGGCCATGGCTAAAAGACAAGGAAGGGAAAAGCCCTCGAAAATAGAACAAAGGAAGGTCAAAGGAAGGTCCAAGGACTGGAGTGAGGACTTCGTGTAGAACAGCACTCCTGGCTGAGCCCAATTTGCATAGGGCAGGCCCAGGGGAAAGAAAACATATAAAAGGAGGAGCCACGCGCTCTCTCCTGCTCTCTCTCCCTCTCTCTCCCTGCACCCCACCTCCCCCCACAACCTCCTGCGCTCTGGCGTGCTCCTCCACTCTCTTCTCTTCGAGGATGGATTCTCCTGCTATCTTCTAAATAAAATGGAGCTGTAACACTGATTTGTCTAAGAGCTATGACATGGTTTGTTCAAGACCCAAGAGTTGTGACACGCAGAGGGCTTTTTTGCTCCAAATCATTGTTGTGACAAGAACCGAGAAGCATACACTCGCCTGACAGGAGGAAGCTCTGACACCACCCTGCCCAGAGGATGAGAGGCGACTTGCCCAAAAACCCCCAAGTGAATTTTTGGTAGAGAAAAGCATGGTTGCTTACTTTTACTGGACAAACCCTCCCAGATAATATTTTCCCAGCTGGAAAGTGGGACCAGCAGTGAATATTTCAGCAGCCCTGAGAGCCAACTCAAGGAGCCCTCTGACCTCAGGTTGATCTCGGCGCGGCAGCAGTGAGAGAGGTGGAGTGCAGTGAGATCTTAATTCCCTGCCCAGGAATTGAACCTGGGTAGCCTGGATGAAAACCAGGAATCCGAGTCACTATATCAGCAAGGGTTAGGGGCTAGCAGCAACTTTTCCCTGGATCTTTGCCCCCAGATAAATATGCATTTATCATGGAGGCAGAAACTGCAAATGCAGGTACAAAGTTTATTATTAGAGACATAGCACAACGAATGGGAGAACACACAGAGAAACAGTTTGTTTAGACGAGATAGAAGCAAGGCAGAGGTGCACACCTGGAGAGAGAGGGAGAGAGGGTTGTGGGCAGCTTCCTGGTGAGGAGTGCAGTAAAGAAGTGGTTAAGTCTTTTATATAGCTCAGCTCTTCTGGGTCTTTGTCTACCTTTAGCCAATGATCTGGTTTCTTTTTCCACACCTGACCTACCCTGGGACACTGCCGTGGGTATGTACACACCCTTTAGCCAATATGGATATCAAAATGAAGGCTTCTGGGAGGAACAAACTCATTATGGCCTGGCATTATCCCTTGACTTTTGACCCACAGGAGCCTTTCTGCACATTATAGTGTCTCCCTTGTCCCCAAAGAGGAGGGAGTGGAGATCCCTTAATCCTTTACTCAAATAGGGTTTTGCCCCTCTTCGTCCTTGCCCTGAATCTTATCTTGACTATTGTCATGACTATCACCTTGATGAGTTTCAAGAGATAGACACTGGATATTTACCCTGTTTCTATTGTCACTTCCATTTCAGAGGGCAAACAGGAGGCTGATTGTAAATGCCTGAACTAGAGCCCATCTATCTCTTGCCTCAAGAAATGCTAACAGTTTTAAGTATCCAGCCAGAAGCCCATTTCTTCGTGTTGCATGAAATGTAATCAAGAGGCTAGTTGTAAATGTCTAACCTGGAGCTCACCTATATCCTACATCAAGATATGTCCTAATTATCCTGCAGTTACTGCCTTGGATCTATCCTTCTTTGTTGCTGCTAAGTCACTTCAGTCGTGTCTGACTCTGCGTGATCCCATAGACATCAGCCCACGAGGCTCTCCTGCCCCTGGGATTCTCCAGGCAAGAAAACTGGAGTGGGTTGCCATTTCCTTCTCCAATGCATGAAAGCGAAAAAGTGAAAGTGAAGTCGCTCAGTCGTGTCCGACTCTCAGCGACCCCATGGACTGCAGTCCACCAGGCTCCTCCATCCATGGGATTTTCCAGGCAAGAGTACTGCAGTGGGGTGCCATTGCCTTCTCCGTCCTTCTTTGTTCTCAGATCCCTTACTCTGTCACCTTCCTGGCCCTCTAGGGCAAAGGTGGGAGGGTCCACTGCAGATGCTTGTGCCCAGCTGTGGCTTCATGTCCTTCTCCTTGTCTTTAGCAAAGCTGAAAGAACGCTGGGGGTGGGGGCTCGAATGAGATATTACTAAAGGTGAAGGCGTGGGGACACCCTTGCCTCTTTCCTGATAGACTGAAATCATCAGAGGAGTCAGGCTTGCCTGCAGAGTCACCCCCCAACCAAGCCAGTGTGCATGCTCAGTCATGTCTGGCTGTGACCCTATGAACTGTGGCAAGCCAGGCTCCTCTATCCATGGGGTTTTTCCATGGGATGTTTTCCTCTATCCATGGAATGAGTTGCTGTTTCCTCCTCCAGGGGATCTTCCCTATGCAGGGATTAATCTCCTGCATCTGCTGCGTAGTATGCAGATTCTTTACCTGCTGAACCATCAGGGAATACACAGGGTTATCCCCCATCTCACAACACGTGGTGGGATATTCAAGCCAGAGATGCAGACTTACAGCAGCTTCAGGTGAGGGCTGGATGGGCTTCATTTCCTTTCTCCTCAGGTGGATCTTCCACTCCGCTCTTGTGTTCGGTGTCCTGCAAATTTCTCTTCCTTAACACAAGAGGGCGCTGGAGCCCACGGTTCCGTACTTTAGGTTGGAGACTATCCAGGGAAAGGCAGAAAAGCCGTCTGAGAGTGTTCCAGGGGATGACACTAAGCACTGCCAGCTGGAGGATCAGGTACTGTGCATGTACCCCCAGATGCAGTGACTCGCAGCGCTTGGAGGGAGAGCGGAAACCTCACCCAGGCATCCAAGAGCAAGGGTTCTGGGCACTCCTCTGAGAGAGGCTTTGGCTGTCTTGGAGGGTATCCTGCAGAAAGTGACTTATGTAAATCAGGCTTAGGACCTTTTAGTTCAGAGAAAGGAAGATTGGGGGTGGGGGTGGGGAGTGGGAGCTGGCTCTGCATTCCTAAAAAGCTTATGTTTGGAAGCGAGACCAGGCTTATTTTCTGTGGCTCTAGCCACAGAACTGGGATCTATGAATAATCTTTATCAAGAAACAGATTTCAGCTCAACATCTGAAGAATTTTGTTCATGTGGAAAGGCAGCATGGTTTAAGCAGGGAGAGAGTGGCTCTAGAGGAAGTCTGAGTTCACCTTCTGACCTGCCATGACCAGTTCTCTGACTTGTCACCTAACTTCCCTTAGTCAGTCCTCTTGTCTGTAAATTGGGTATCATGTTGTCTACCTTACAGGCTGGTTGTGGTGAGTGAATAATTTGAATAAAGTGCACAGCATAGTGCCTAGCATTTTTTTTTTTTTTTAAAGAGAGGCTTCCCTGGTGAAGAGAGGCTTTTTTTTTGGGTGGGTGGGTGGGGGGAGAGGCTTGGTGGTAAAGACTCTGCCTGCAATGCCAGAGATGCCGGAGACACTGGTTCGATCCCTGGGTTGGGAACCCCTGGAGGAGGGCATGCAACTCACTCCAGTGTTCTTAGTGGAGAATCCCATGGACAGAGGAGCTTGGCAGGCTACAGTCCCTGGGGTTGCAAAGAGTAGGACATGACTAAAGCTTCTGAGCACACAGCACAATTGGAAAAAAAGATCATAGTTGCTAAGCTTGAATTCTTATTCTGGAAAGTCACTACCATCTCCCAAGCATTGTCTTTTAGCCCTCAAACAACCCTATGCTGTAAGCGGTCCTACTTGGATTTTACAAAAGAGGCAGGTGGGTTCAGAGAGGGTAAGAGATTTGCCCAAGGTCTCAAGCCTGTGAACTTGCATGTTGAAATCCTAAGCTGGGTCTGTCTGTAGCACTGCGCTCCTGCCAGGACACCATGCTGCCTGCCCGTGTCAATGTGGGGTCTTCACCCGGAGGTCCCCTGGGTCTGGGAGCTCTTGGCGGGTTTATCTATCACACACAATGATGCAGGGGCACATATGTTGTTCTGGCAAAGGCAAAGCACATTTTCCAGTGTCGGTTGAAGCAGTGGATGAATAATACAGGGAGAGGGATCAACAGAAGGGGCGAGAGCAGGCCAGAGCCGCATCAATTCCCCTGCCTCCAACAGGGGCAGCAGAAGGTGCAGCTGGCGGGGCCTCAGAGCAGAGCCGCCAGCCCAACCATCCCACCGCTGGGTTTTGCACAGCTTTCCTTCTCCATTCTTTCTCGTTTTTGACACTTGTGATTATTACCAATCCTGGTGGCGTTGACGCACGGGAGTGCAATGGTTACCATGGCATGCTTAATAGCGAGAGCAGATGTTTGGCAGGCTAGCTCCTTGCATTCTAAATACATGAGGCGAAAGTCGGTGGAGGGCGTAATTGATTTGCTGACTGCGATGGGAAGCCAGCCCGTGCTCGCGCTGGGCCCTGGTGCCTTCCCACCTCCTCTCTTACACAGCACGCAGCCTCATCCTGAGCTGACCTCTCGTGGGCCCCTCTAGCCTCACGTGTTACCAATTCCCACCTGCTCTCCTCGCTTCTGCTCAGCACCTGTAGCCTCCCAAACAGGCTAGGGTCTGTCTCCTGCCCGGGTCTCAGCAGCTGTTGCCTCCATCTAGACTCCCAAGTCATCGTGTGGGCAACACCCACCCCTGTCTCAGCGGTCAGCTCGGCCATCACTCTCCATTCCGTCCTCCTGAAGGCTGAGTTGGCAGGGTCACCCTGTGCCTACCCTTTCCTAGGACTTACTGCTGTGCTGTAATTGCTTGTTTAATTGTTTATCTTCCCAATAGAAGGCAAGGTTTTTGTCTGCAGGCACCGTGATGTTGACCGGAATAATTTTGACTATATATAAAAATCTCATGAAATAAAATTTCTATCTTTTACCATTAGTATCCCATTTCTTGCAAGACCAGCTCACAATTGGTCATGACAGCAAGTGCCCATGTCCTTTTTCTAAGCAGGATTATTAGTATTATCTGCATATGAGATATACTTTCCTGCCTCTGAACCTGTTTGCAGCATTGTTTCCATCTAGGATTCTGATTTTTTACTTAGTCATCTTTCCCCTCAATCAAGACAGCTTTCAACTGCCTTGTAATCTTCTCTGATTTACCACTTTCCTAAGAAAATATGATCACTTCTCAACCATAGACCGCCTTCCCCATCACCCTACTTCCACTGCATTCTTAACCTCACAGCATTCTGTCTGTGTTTCTTTTGGTACCCTTGACTTTCCAAAATGGACTCAACTGCAGTGGAGAGCCCAGACTTTGGTCTCAGGCCCAAGTTCATGTCCTGAGTCTGTCATTTTTTTGTTATGTATAACTTTGGACATATTAAGTGACCTCCCAGTGGCACGCCACCCCTTTTATTGGAATGGGTATAATCATACCCACTCCATTGGGGAGCCATGAGGATTGAATGGAATACTGAAGAGGAAATGTGTAGTTCAGGGCATGAAAACAGTAAGAGGTCATTGAATGGTTGCTTTTATTAAGCTACTGTTTACATATTTGGCTGATGCCCCCAAGGAGACTGTGCTCTTATTGTGGTCAGGTGCCATGACACTTGCCATCTAAAATGGTTTGATGTAGACTGTTGGCAAAAGTGGACATCAGTGAAGGGTGGGTGAGTGGAGGTGCACTTGCCCAGCCTGCTGAGCTCCACTTTCTGGATCTGTAAATTGTGGTTACAAGACAATCAAGAGCATTACATATCTGAGTTGCTTTTAAACTGTAAGCTCCAAAACATCCTAGGTCAACTTAAAAGGGCCAGGATGTGAGGAAATGCAGAGAGCAAAGGCACATCTAATTTCTGCTTCACTTGAAGACACTGAGGCTGGGGCTGGTTTGCAGTCAGTTATGGCTCTGGTGACACACATGGTTTCTCTTCACCTCACCCACAAGCTCTGAACCAGGTAAAGGAAGAGGCAGAGAAGAGAGTGCTCGTGTGTGTGTGTGTGTGTGTGTGTGTGTGTGTGTGTGCAGGGAGGAGAGTGGTGTGTGTGTCTGTGCACGCACTTGTGTGTGTGTGTGTGTGTTGGGGAGGGAAATGGAGGACAGAGGATTTTCCTGTGTGTGTGTGCGTGCACGTGTGTGTGTTGGTGGGAGAGGATAGGCAGAGAATTGTGTGTGTGTGTGTGTGTGTTGGGGAGGGACATGAAGGATGGAGAGAGGGTTTTCCAGAGACAGAACCTCAGAGAATTTTCCTGGGGAAGAAAGAGATACTTTGGGGCAACATGTGATTTATTTTCCAATCATCACAACTAAGAGTAAAGAAACATGAGGTGATTGTGACCAAGATCTTAAATTTGTAAAGAAGAAAAAGAAAGCTTTTACCAAAATGGTTTGATGTAGACTGTTGGTGAAAGTGAACATTAGTGAAGGTCACTGAGCTGAGCTCCAGCTGTGTGGTAGCATTGAGGTGCTGGTTCCAAATAGGAAAAGGAGTACGTCAAGGCTGCATATTGTCACCATGTTTATTTAACTTATATGCAGAGTACATCATGAGAAATGCTGGACTGGAAGAAACACAAGTTGGAATCAAGATTGCCGGGAGAAATATCAATAACCTCAGATATGCAGATGACACCACTCTTATGGCAGAAAGTGAAGAGGGGCTAAAAAGCCTCTTGATGAAAGTGAAAGTGGAGAGTGAAAAGGTTGGCTTAAAGCTCAACATTCAGAAAACGAAGATCATGGCATCTGGTCCCATCACTGCATGGGAAATAGATGGGGAAACAGTGGAAACAGTGTCAGACTTTGTTTTTCTGGGCTCCAAAATCACTGCAGATGGTGACTGCAGCCATGAAATTAAAAGACGCTTGCTCCTTGGAAGGAAAGTTATGACCAACCTAGATAGCATATTCAAAAGCAGAGACATTACTTTACCAACAAAGGTTCGCCTAGTCAAGGCTATGGTCTTTCCTGTGGTCATGTATGGATGTGAGAGCTGGACTGTGAAGAAGGCTGAGCGCCGAAGAATTGATGCTTTTGAACTGTGGTGTTGGAGAAGACTCTTGAGAGTCCCTTGGACTGCAAGAAGATCCAACCAGTCCATTCTGAAGGAGATCAATCCTGGAATTTCTTTAGAAGGAATGATGCTAAAGCTGAAACTCCAGTATTTTGGCCATCTCATGCGAAGAGTTGACTCATTGGAGAAGACTCTGATGCTGGGAGGGATTGAGGGCAGGAGGAGAAGGGGACGACAGAGGATGAGATGGCTGGATGGCATCACTGACTCGATGGATGCGAGTCTGGGTGACCTCCGGGAGCTGGTGATGGACAGGGAGGCCTGGCGTGCTGCGGTTCATGGGGTCGCAAAGAGTCGGACACGACTGAGCGACTGATCTGATCTGATCTGATCATTTCAGTTACACCAGTGAGTTCATAGCCTTTCCCCCATCTTTATGAACATTCTGTGATTTTTTTTTTTTAAAGATCTTATTTCAAAAGAGCTATAGCTGTGGCTCATATTTCTCAAATTATGAAGTGGATATTATATATATATATATATATATATTGGAGAAGGCAATGGCACCCCACTCCAGTACTCTTGCCTGGAAAATCCCACGGATGGAGGACCCTGGTAGGCTGCAGTCCATGGGGTCGCTAAGAGTCGGACATGACTGAGCGACTTCACTTTCTCTTTTCACTTTCATGCATTGGAGAAGGAAATGGCAACCCACTCCAGTGTTTTTGCCTGAAGAATCCCAGGGACAGGGAAGCCTGGTGGGCTGCCGTCTATGGGGTCACACAGAGTCAGACATGACTGAAGTGACTTAGCATATATATATATATATATCATGTTTTCAACAGTTGCAAATTCCACTTCACTGGGAAAGTTACAGGAAGTGCATACTCTTTCCCCACCAATCCAGTGCTCCCTTGATTCTAATGTTTATGAACTAGAACTCAGATATTTTCCAGCATGGAGTGGGCTGGAGTTCGCTTGTTCTCACTCTCTTGCTTCAGCTGTGTGTGAGAACTGAGTCTCTGGGTTTTTGCCTCTCTATACTTCAAAGACCTCTCTGGCCCCCAACATCGGATGACAAATCCACACAGTTCTCAGGTCTGGAGAGCTAGATTCTAAATGTGGATTTGTCAGTAATTTGTGACACTGAGAATGCATTTCCTCCGTTCTGGGACTCAAGCTTCTCACCTGGAAAACACCAGGATTAGACGCCATCATTTTCTGTGTCTATTCAGGTGATCATATGGCTTTTCTTCTTTGGTCTGTTGAGAAGGTGAACTGCATTGATTGGTTTTTGATTATTCAACCTTGCATCTTTAAGGAACACCCTGGTGGCTCAGATGGTAAAGAATCTGCCTGCAGTGCAGGAGACCTGGATTTGATCCCTGGGTCAGGAAGATCCCGGGAGAACTAAATGGCTACCCACTCCAGTATTCTTGCCTGGAGAATTTCACAGACAAAGGAACCTGGTGAGCAACAGTCCACGGGGTTGCAGAGAGTCAGACACAACTGAGTGATCACCACTTAACACACTTTCACTGGGTACTTAACTTTTCACGTATTGTTGGATTTGACTGGCCAGTATATTTTGTTAAGTATTTTTGAGTCCATGCTCAAGAGAGGGATGGATCCACAGATTTCTTTGCTTGCAAAGTCTTTGGTTTTGGTATCTGAGTATCCCAAATGAACTGAATGATGTTCCCTCCTCTTCTATATTTTGGAAGAGTTTGTGTAGAATTGATATTATTTCTTTCTTAAGTGTTTGGTAGAATTTTCCAGTAGAATCCATCATTTGAAAGGATTTTCATATTCTAGGCAGCTCCAGGATAACTGAGGGTCCTCCCTGAAGAAGGTTTAGACAGGTGTCCCAACTCAGGCCCATGAGAGGAGTAGGGGAATCCCTTTCTCCAAACTGCACATGGACGATTCCTTTCCCTGGTCACTTCTGGTTATCTCAAGGTGGTTATCTCACCAACTTGCAGGCCAGGTTTGCCAACATTATTTGGAGCCTTTGGGAGACATTATGAATAGCAGTAGATAAAGCTCAGATCTTTGGCTCTAGTACTTACTGGTCATGCAATCTTGCAACTACATTCCTGAACCTCTCAGAGCTGGGTCCTGCATCTATAATTAGGCAAGGTAAAATTTAGCTCCCAAGACTGTTATGAAGATTGAAGGAGATAATACTAAACCTGTCTGGCATAGTAGGCTTTCGTGAGTACTAGCCTTCTTCCTGAGAAATAGGAATACTCTGTCCTATTTCACTCAGGCCGTGGGACCCATCTGGGTATAAAGCCTTTTTGCTCACCTCTGAATCTGGGATAGAGTCTTTCTGAAGGGAGTCAGAAATGCAAAGACAGAGCACTTTTTTTTTTTTTTTTTTTTTGCCATCTGTTCAACAAGACAAATGAGTTTATGTTGAAAACAGTCACATTACAAAGTGATTGCTGGATAGGAACAATTTGTTATAATGCTCCAATTCTGCTGCTTCTTTCCCAGTGGGGAGAGTGCCTTCTTCAGTTACCAAGGCTCCTGAGCATCGCTTCCTAATGGAAACTGGAGAACAGGCAGCTATTCACATTCTAACTAGAGCCTAGAAAGATGGTTCTTTTTGATGGAAAAAAAATCATGAGTCAGCTGTTTAGGAAAATGCCTCACCGATGATATTAGTATATAGAAGCAATTTCATCAGTCTGGGAAGCGCGTTTTCAAGATTGGCAGGGCAGAGAGGACAGAATATTAATGAAGCTGTCAGAGAGGATAGTGCCGTTTTCAGTTCTGGGCAGCAGAGGGAGCTCTTGTCTCCTAATCCTGAAAGATTTGGCAGGACTTGGACTCCTTTGAGGGCTTCCCTGATGGCTCAGGCGGTAAAGCATCTACCTGCAATGCAGAGACCTGGGTTCGATCCCTGGGTTGGAAAGATCTCCTGGAGAAGGAAATGGCAACCCACTCCAGTTGATGGGCTTCTCTGGTAGCTTAGACAATCAATGATCTACCTACAACTCAGGAACCTCAGTTCCATCCCTGGGTTGGGAGTTTGGGGAAAGTTTGGCCTCTTTTCGGTGGCCGTTGTAGAGTTCCCTGAGTTACTTAGGACTCTTGCATGTGGATAGCTCTTAAACTTCACTAGGAGCAACCAGATGGGCAAAGGATGGTCATTTACAATATTAGCTAACACTCTGCATGAAACTTGTTATGAGCCAAACACTGTTCTAAGTACTTGATGTGTATTAGCTCAGTAAGTCCTCACAACAGCAGTATGGGTAGGTAACAATATTAATATGCCCATTTTGGAGATGAGGAAGCTGAGGCAGTGTGAGGTTAAGTGACTTTTCTAAAGTCACACAGTTGATCTGTCCTCTTAACCACGAATAATAACTTGCATTTGCACCATTGATGCCACTGAATCTTACAAACAGCTCTATGTGATAAGTACATTCTATTATAATACATCATTTTACTGTTGGAGAATGGGCGAGAGAGAAAGAGGGAGAAGAGCGAGAGAGAATGAATGAGGGAAGATGAATTTTGAAAACTTTGGACCTAAAATGTTCAAAAGATACTTTAAGTGCTAGTAGTCTAGGATTTATACGGTTGACCAATAACAGAGAAAATGTTGGAGCAGAACTCAGTCTCAAGTCCAAGTCCAGTGCTTTGTACTACTATTCTATTTCCTGCCCATCTCTACCTTCTGAACCAGGCTCTCTCGGGGATACAGGAATCTAGTCTCTGATCTGGAGAAGGAAATGGCAACCCACTCCAGTGTTCTTGCCTGGAGGATCCCAGGGATGGGGGAGCCTGGTGGGCTGCCGTCTATGGGGTCACACAGAGTTGGACACGACTGAAGGGACTTAGCAACAGCAGCAGTCTCTGAGCTACAGGTACCCTGGGCTGCACTAACCTTTCCCCTACTTGAGCTTCTCAATCACTGGATCTGGAAACATGGGGTGCAATTTTAGCTCTCTTGCTTAGTAGCCTGATGACACTGACCTTGGGTCTCTCTCATCAGTCTGGGGAAGTATGCTTTTAGGAGGCAAGGCTGAAGGACAGGATAAACAAAAGTATCATTTTCACCACTAGATGAGAGAGGAAGATGCTAAGTCCTTGCCCCTCTGAGGTTTGCTTTCAATAAAACAGGTAGTTGAAGCACACAGTGGTGAATTTTAAGGTCAGAGATCTCTTTTAGGGGTGACATTCCATGAAAGCACATGCTTAGATAAAGCTTCAGATAAAGATCTTAGATAAAGATCTGTTATTAAGTGTTTATTGGATAACAGGAGACCTCAACCCAGAGGAATGTCTCTACTGCAAGAATCTCAGCTTCAGCGCTACTGACTTTGTGCGTTGAATGATTTCTTGTTGTGGGCGGCTGCCCTGTGCATTATAGGATGTTTAGCAGAATCCCTGGCCTCTGCTCACTGGATGCTGGTAGCATCACAAACTCCCTAAGTTGTAACAACCAAGCTACAACCCCTAATGTTGGGAACAGTCACATTGTGGTAGACCAGGAGGACAGATGCTTTGGGTTGTTGATGATGATGATGACAATAGATAACATTTTTTTTTTTTTTTTTTTTTACTATGTCCAAGGTCCTATTCTACCCAGTCGTGCATTCTCATCCCATCTTCACAACTGTGCTGAGTTTGGTAGTAACCCCACTTTCAGTTCAGTTCAGTCGCCGCTCAGTCATGTCCAACTCTTTGCGACCCCATGAATTGCAGCATGCCAGGCCTCCCCACTTTACAGAAGAATAAACTGAAGTACAGAGAGATTAAATAAACTGATCAAGGTCAGCTTGGAAGCAGGGAGCTGAGACTGTATACTTCAGTGTTTATACCATCTGCTTCCCTCAAGGTAGTCTAGATAGCAAGACTCAATGTACAGGCCACAGTCTGATGTCTGTCCATAGTCTATGATGAAGGAAATCAATTTATCACTAAGCACACCATTTTGTTCACCTAAAATTTTTTTGTAAACTGAGTTTTTCAATGAATAAAGCATTGCATAGATTTATACACTGGTACAAACTCCTCATCTTGTTGCAGGCAAACATTTTGTTACAAGCAGACATAGAAATGGAAATGGTATCTAATATTTGCTCATAACTTTTCAGTATTCTTGCCTGGAGAATTCCAAGGACAGAGGAGTCTGGTGAGCTACAGTCCATGGGGTTTCGAAGAGTCAGACACAACTGAGTGACTAACACTTTCACTTTTCTTTCACTTTCCCATTGACAAATTGTGCTCCCATCTACATTCTTACATGCTCCTTATAGATATGCCTTCCAGATGCTGTGAGGTTACTGAAGAGGCAGCATAAGATAGACCGTCACTTTCCAGTTGAAGAGATCAAGGCTCAGGCAATTAAGTGATTTGTTCTAAAGAAAATAGGTTGGGGATCCAAAATAAGTCCAAGTTTTCTAACTTACAGCCTACTGTTCTTTCTAAGACAGGACTAGATTCTGATTATATAAAAAAGTGGCTCTCTCCTGTACAGTTGCATGTCATTTTAAGGACTTGAAAACGAATTACCTTTACTTCATAGGATGCTCTTCTATTAGAACATGACCTGCTTATTGAAAGAAACAGCAAATTGATCAAAATTCTTTGATCAATATATACATTCTTTGGTCCATTCAAAAAGCACAGTGCTCTTTTGAACCTCTGGTGTTATAGAGAAAGCCTGAGTTTTGGAATCAGTCCTAGCTCCTTTAATTACAAATTATGTGATTTTAGGCAAGATTTTAAGGCCCTTTGATTCTCCATTCCCTCATCTATCAGATGGACATAATCACATCTACCCATTGGGTTGTTATAATGGTCAGATTACCTGTATATGGTGTGTGTAGTACCTAGAAGAATGTCAAGTATATGATGGGAGCTAAGTCAATGTGACTTTTCTCTCCTTCCTCCTGTCTAGCATATACTTTTTGATCCACTTCCAGATCTCTAAAGCTGTCTTTTAACATAGTAACTAATAACAGTGGAGACTAATCTTTAGCACTAATGCACAATCCATCTGGGAGAAAGACATTTCTTCTTAAATCAGGACTAATCAACGGGGCCTGAAGACCCAGATCCATCCTACTACGAGCTTGTAGGAACAGATGGAAAATGGGCTGTGCAGATGGGAAAACTCCATTTTCCAACAGGAATTATTTATTTGTGAAGTTGGAACCACTTGGAATGAATATTTTGAATCAGGATGATGAAATATTGTAAGATTCAAAACAGGGCCATGAAATTAACTAATGTACTGCGACTCACAGCATCACTGTGAGGCAGGGAGTAGGAATAATAATGGGGCTTTTAAAAAATGGTCCAGACACATAAATTATTTACTTGTGTGTGCATCAGTGTCAATGACTCCCTGAAGCTGTTTTGCTGATAGCATTATCCCTCATGCCTTTCCCAAGAAAGGCTGTTCTCATTGCAAGGTCCTTTGTTTTTGCGATCAGGTCATTACAGAACATGAACGTTATAAATACATAGCTGACATTTGATCAGACCTGTGTAGTGTTAGGCAATGTATGTCATGTGCTTTTCATACCAGATAGCTAGCCCTTTCGATGGTCCTGCAAGGTCGGGACTTAAAAACCTACTTTACAGATGAAGAAACTGAAATTTAATGATGTTAAGTGATATGACATGACCCAAGTCACTCAATATTATGGAAGAGGTTTTTCCTGCTTCTGTTCTTATGTGTCAGAGCTTTCTTCCAAATGGCCCCCTGAGGAAGCAAAACACTCACCTGGTCTCATCATACCCTGTACCCTCTGTCTGGAGTCTTAGCTGGGCACCAAGGGTCTTCAGGATCTGATCCTACCTTCTCCAGCTTTGCCTCCTTCACTTTCACTGGGGCATGATGCTTCAAGTGTATGTAACCACAGTTTCCAGTTCCAAGAACAGAGGGTTCATATCTCAAGTGTGTGTGTGTGTGTGTGTGTGTGTGTGTGTGTGTGCTCGTGTGCGTGCTCAGTTGCTCAGTCGCATCTGACTCTTTTGCAACATTATGGACTATAGCTTGCCCAGCTCCTCTGTCTATAGGATTATCTCGCCAACAATACTGGAGTGGGTTGCCATTTCAGGGACTTTGCTCATTTTGTTTGGCCTGCCTGGGAAAACTCATCCGTGCCATCCAAGTGTCCCACTTCTGTCTGTATTTTGGCAATTGCTTCTCCTCTGCCAGGACTTGGCTTGCTTACAAATGTTCTCAGAGGCCTTCCCTGATGACAGTGACACTCCTATCACTGAGCTGAGCTGAATGGCCCTCTTTTGTGGTGGGGGACTCCTGGCTTTCCTCTGACCCAGCACTTACACTCCACTGTACTTACAGTTCTAATGTCTGCACTGACAGATAATGAATTCTGCCTTACTCATCACTGTATGCCTGGTTCCTAACACAGCTCAAGTACGGTGGGGTATTTGTTGAACTAATGAATGAATGGATGGATGGATAAGAATGAGAAAACTGAAAGTAGCTCAGTCGTGTCCGACTCTTTGTGACCCCATGGACTACATGGTCCATAGAATTCTCTGGGCCAGAATACTGGAGTGGGTAGCCTTTCCCTTCTCCAGGGGATCTTCCCAACCCAAGGATCAAACCCAGGTCTCCGGCATTGCAGGCAGATTCTTTCCCAGCTGAGCCACAAGGGAAGCCCAAGAATAGTGGAGTGGGTAGCCTATCCATTCTCCAGCAGATCTTCCCAACCCAGGAGTTGAACCGGGGTCTCCTGCATTGTAGGCAGATTGTTTACCAACTGAGATATGAGGGAGAAAGAAATATCCCTGCTAATTCATCCCTATAGTATGTCTGTGGTATTCATAATGGCCTTGGATCAACAAATAACTAAGTTATCTGTAAAGGAGTAAGTCACCAGTGCCTCATTTTCCTTCAGAGGGGGCTGAAGAAAATCATAGTATCACCTAAGTGCTATTCTCTGAGTGGGAAGGATTGAGCTGGGAGACAGGTAGATGAGGGCGGATGTGCATTTCCTGACCTGCTAAGCGCCAGGAAGAGAAGCTCCCAACAGACCAATTTCAGACAAGAGTGAGTACTGGAAGGAAGGAAACCCAAGTTAGTCAGTGGTATCTGGGCATCGCTTCATCACCCAACTGTTCTGTCATTCTAGAATAAGGAGGAACCATTCATCTTTCCCTTTACTGACAAGTTTCTACCCTTCTTGAAAGCTTCTGGAGGACAGAAAAATACCTACCTTATAGAGCAGTCTGCTTTGCTTCCCACCAGTTCTGATTGTTAGTGTGTCTCTTCTCTCAGATTGAACCTAAATCTCCTTAATAACTTTCTTAATTTCTCATCCCACTCTTGGAACTGAAAGGAAACAATACTTCTCCTACCTGTCTTTCTGTTTCTTTGCTCTCTCTCTCTCACAAGCTGACTGTGTGGGTAGGTGGTACCATGGTTGAGTAGGAAGTAGGAAGTATCCTTAACCAAGGTCATTAACCAAGGTCAGCCCTGGTGAAAGTATTCTCAGCTTGAGATGGCTTATTTGGGATGGGCTGTATACTCAGAGGTATATACATATGGAGGTTAAAAGTGGAGGATGTAAGTCAGGGTTTGAGTTTTGGAAAATATTACACAGTGAGGGACATACGATTTTGATCTCACAGGATAAAAAGGCATTCAGCAATTTAAAGTAGGGACTTCCCTGGTGGTCTAGTAGTTAAGACTGCCTTCCAATGCATGGTGAAGGTTCAATCCCTGGACAGGGAACTAAGATCCCGCATGTCTGGCAGCCAAAGGAAACCAAAACATAAAACAGAGACAATTTTGTAACAAATTCAGTGAAGACCTAAAAAAGAATTAAAAGAAAGTTTGAAAAGGATATTGCAGGAGTAGAAAATTGTATATGCAGAGGCAAGAAATCACTAACATACATAATGGTTTTAGGAGTGAATGGTTTAGCAGTGAATGGTTCATGTTGCTGAAACAAAAATGGGGGACGAGTGGTAAATGAGACAGGAGAGACAGGCAATGGTGAGACAGGAAGGCAGTGACATGTTCATTTCTAGCAATATTTTAGCCGAGCTATAGTTGGTCTTATTTGGTAGGTAATCAACAGCTGTATGGTTAATACGTGGTTTTGTGACCATTTTTTGTTTATTAATATTTATTTGATAGCCTTTATTGGCCAGACCCTATTCAGGGCTCTGAAACATTGGCAGTACAATGTCTCGGATATAATATGTGGTTTATATGTATTTTCTGAATAAATGTAGCAGCTAGAACTTTACTTAGAACAGAATTTCTTGGTATCTTGCATAGACCACTAGTTCTAAGGAATCTTAAAATATTAATTAAAAATAAAAAGTTCTTTGGTCAAATGAGTTTAGATTAAATAAGGGTGAGATAATTTGTCTTGTTCTGTTTTGCTTCAGTTGCCTGTGCAGTAGGCATTTAGATTCACCAAGGGGGAAGAGAGAGAGTCTAGGGTACTTCCTGAACTTGAACACAGAATTTCTGTTTGGAGGGGCATTGCTTGGTCTTAGTGTTCCAGGAAACATAGTCTGAGAAACTAAACACAGACGGATAGGTATCAGATAGCAAGTACAGAAGAATGTTAATTTTTTTTTTTATTGAAATGTAGAGGATTACATTATCTTGTTAGTTTCAGGTGTACAGCAAACTGATTCACATACACACACACCCACACATAGACACACACACACACATATATTTCAGATTATTTTCCATTGTATGTTTTTATGAAATATTGAATACAGTTCCCTGCGCAGTATAGTAAATCCTTGTTTCTTATCTATCATATGGATAGCAGTTTGTATCTGTTTAATCCCGGACTCCTAATTTATCCCTCCCACCAATCCTTTCCCTTTTGGTAATCATAAGTTTATTTTCTATGTAAGTCCATTTCTGTTTTGGACATAGATTCATCTGTATTATTTCTTAGACTTACATATAAGTGATATCGTATAGCACTGTCTTTTTCTGTCTGCCTTGCTTCATTTAGTGTGATGTCTTTAGGTCCACCCTTGTTGCTGCAAATGGAAATACTTCATTTTTTTTATGACTGAGTAGTATTCCATCTTTTTTCCCCCACAAAAAAAGCCCTCTTGTTTATTTGATTACACAAAAAAGAAAATAAGCTGCATAGGAACTATTTTAAAGTCATAAAGAAACCAACTTTATTTTAGGCTGCAGTAGCTGATACAGTGTCCCCTTACTACCTTGCCTAACCTCCTCTGTGAACCACAGTGATATGTTCAGAAGTCTGTTAGCTAATACAGGGGTTCTTAGATACTTTTCCATTGGTTCTTTACCTGTTTATTGACTGTCACACCTGAGGCCTGGAATATCATTTAAAATTTACAAGTAAAAATCCAGAGGTGGGGTCATCTTTTTTTTTTTTTTTAACTAAATTTTATTTTGCTTAACTTTACAATATTGTATTGCTTTTGCCATACATCAAGATGGATCCGCCACAAGTATACATGTGTTCCCCATCCTGAACCCTCCTCCCTCCTCCCTCCCCATACCATCCCTCTGGGTCGTCCCAGTGCACCAGCCCCAGGCATCCGTTATCAGGCATCGTACCTGGACTGGCGACTCATTTCAGATATATTATACATATTTCAATGCTATTCTCCCAAATCATCCCACCCTCTCCCGTTCCCAGAGTCCAAAAGTCTGTTCTATACATCAGTGTCTCTTTTGCTGTCTCGTAAACAGGGTTATTGTTACCATCTTTCTAAATTCCATATATATGTGTTAGTATACTGTATTTGTGTTTTTCTTTCTGGCTTACTTCACTCTGTATAATGGGCTCCAGTTCCATCCACCTCATTAGAACTGATTCCAATGTATTCTTTTTAATGGCTGAGTAATACTCCATTGTGTATATGTACCACAGCTTGCTTATCCATTCATCTGTGGATGGACATCTAGGTTGTTTCCAAGTCCTGGCTATTGTAAACAGTGCTGCTATGAACATTGGGGTACATGTGTCTCTTTCAATTCTGGTTTTCTCAGTGTGTATGCCCAGCAGTGGGATTGCTGGATCATAAGGCAGTTCTATTCCGTTTTTTGAGGAATCTCCATACTGTTCTCCAAAGTGGCTGTACTAGTTTGCATTCCCACCAATAGTGTAAGAGGGTTCCCTTTTCTCTACACCCTCTCCAGCATTTATTGCTTGTGGACTTTTGGATCGCAGCCATTCTGACTGGCGTGAAATGGTACCTCATAGTGGTTTTGATTTGCATTTCTCTGATAATGAGTGATGTTGAGCATCTTTTCATGTGTTTGTTAGCCATCTGTATGTCTTCTTTGGAGAAATGTCTATTTAGTTCTTTGGCCCATTTTTTGATTGGGTCATTTATTTTTCTGGAATTGAGCTGTAGAAGTTGCTTGTATATTTTTGAGATTAGTTGTTTGTCAGTTGCTTCATTTGTTATTATTTTCTCCCATTCTGAAGGCTGTCTTTCAGAGGTGGGGTCATCTTAAATCAATAGCCTGTTGATGGACGCTTGGTTGGTTTCCATATCTTGACCATTGTAGATAGTGCTACTATGAACATTGGAGGGCATGTATCTTTTTGAATTAGAATTTTCACCTTTTGGGGGATATAAGCCCAGGAGTGGGGTTGCTAGATCATGTAATAACTCTATTTTTATTTTTTTAAGGACCCCCCAATACTATTTTTCTGTAGTGGCTGAATCAATTTATATCCCTACGAACAGTGTAGGAGGGAACCCTTTTCTCCATACCCTCTCCAGCATTTATTATTTGTAGACATTTTGATGATGACCATTCTGACCAGTGTGAGGTGATACCTCATTGTGATTTTGATTAAGAAGTAGAATGGTTTTAATCATTAAGAGCATATGGTGGAAGGAGAAACTGGAGAAGGCCAGCTGTTTCTTAAAATGCTTGGCTGAGAAGGATCACATATGACATCAGTTCACATTCCGTGAGGTCATGCCTCAATGCCAGGCATGCTGGGAAATGTAATCTCTGCTGGACAGCTACTTTTTTTTTTTTTTTACCTTCAAATCCCCATTACAGAAGAGGGAGTAAAATTTTTGGTGGATAGCTAGCTATCTCTGCCATAGAGTCTAAGAAAGACTCCATGACTGATTTAGAGAAACCCGAGTCTGAATGTACAGCTTTACATGCAGAGTTCCAAGGACTACTGATGGGATCATGTCCCCTTTTCTTTGACTGTCAAAGGCATTGTTGTTGTTCAATTGCTCAGTCGTGTCTGACTCTTTGTGAGCCCATGGACGGCAGCGTGCCAGGTTTCTCTGTCCTTCACCATCTCCCAGAGTTTGCTCAAATAAAGGCGTATCAGCAAGCTTACCCAAGTTTTGCCTTATTAACAGACAATCCCAAATTTGTACTGGCTTAATTCCTTTTCCTCTTCCTCTCTTCTTCCTCTTTTCTCCTCCCTGCTTCCTTTACCCTCCTGCTCCACTCCCTCTTCTTCCTCTTCTTCTTTTCCTTCCTCTTTCCCTCCTCTTCCTCCTCCTCTTCCTTTGGCCCCAAGGGAGGGTAGAAAAGGGATTGCAAGGGTAACCAATTTTAGAAGAACAAATTCGAGTTGTCTGGAGAGAAAAAGATGACAGGTAGTGAGATCCACATCTCTGAAGGTATTCAAACACAGGGAGGCTGAAGGAAATTCGTTTGGCTTTATAAGCATGCTGAGAAATAGCTCTGCTGCTTGGAATGTCTCAAGGACTCATCTATTGATCAATATTTTGGAATTCTTGTGAGACAGAACCTCACGGAACTGTCAAAGATTGTATGGGAGAGCAGGATTGGTATAAGGTGCCAATTGCTCTCCACCAGATAAGTCTTTGTCGGAGCTCAATCTGCTTGTGAATTTGTCTGGAATCCATTCCCAGCAGCACCATCTGTTCTTGATTGTCTTACCATCTGACCATTTACCCTCTATCAAGCCCCCTCCCCTGGGCACTCCCACCACCAGTTAGAGCCCACCCATTGTTCGACCTGGATAGACTGAGTCTGAGGAGAGACCTGTCAGCACAGAGCGGGAGGAGGAGGAAGACCTTCCAACGCGCTGGTGCTCAGGGCCAGAATGTGTCTGGGGAGCGCTCACCACGTCTGCACACAGAACTTGGGGGAGAGTGTGTGGCTGAGCCAGAGCCATATTGTGCCCCAGGCAGGCTGATGGCTCCACAAATAATATTGATGCCTTTTGTTTGGAAACTCTTTGTAGAGGCTTCCCATGTCCCAATGAGCCATGCTAAATGCTGGGCCTCCCCCAAGCCGCTCTGCCTTTTACACAGCACCCTGGCCAACTGCGCGGGCAGATGAGAGGCCCTGAATGCTAATGAGGGGAACGGCTGGCATTCCAGAGGCACTGGCTCGGGAACCCTTACCCCCAACCTTTGTTGCTAAGGAGCCTTGGAAATGGAGTTGAAAGGCACTTAGGAGAGGGAGGTGGGGAGGAAATGGGGAGCAGAAAGGCAAGCAGCTTTTTTTCGAGTCACACAGTTCTCCAGTCAGCTCCAAAGCTGTCCGGTTTCTGGTCTCAGTTAGAATATCAAACTCTGTTATTGTTTCTCTTAATGATCTTGGGAAATTCCTCTGAAGAGTCAGTGGGCACTTAGCAAACTCTTTGGATGGCATGATCTGCCCAGTTGTGCTTCTGCTTGTGTGAACCGGTCACGCCCAGAGTCCTGCAAACACCCTTTATTCCTGTCCCCAGAAGGTGGTGATGAGCTGGGGGAACAAGAAGAGAGCAAAAGGCTGCTGGGTTTTCCAAATGCTCATGTGGAGGTACCATTCCATCCCGAGTGACTGAGTGGTAAAGAATCTGCCTGCCAATGCAGGAGATGTGGGTTTGATCCCTGGGTCAGGAAGATCAACTGGAGAAGTATATGGCAACCCATTCCAGTATTCTTGCCTGGAGAATCTCATGGAGAGAGGAGCCTGGTGGGCAACAGTCCATGAGGCTGTAAAAAGTTGAACATGAATGAGTGACTGAGCATGCATGCATGCCATTCTACAGATGTGTTCCAGGTGCCTGCTCTGTGCTGGAGACAAAGACCAGGAAGACCTTGGCTCTGGCTTGGCATGTCTGCTAGACTTTCTGGGGAGCCAGGCCACTCACACTAAAGGGAATTCTTTGGGTTATTTGCTCTGTGACCTGTAGGGCACTGTTGGCCTTGAAGTTATGTTTTGTGTTCTGGTCCTGACTCAGTCACTCACTAGCTCTTAGTCTTTAGGTAGGCCCTCAGTATCTCATCTGTGCAATAGGCATAGGGATGTCACCCTGGTTGGGTTACAGTGAGGAGTAAGGACAGGCGAGAGAACAAAGAATAGAAAGTTGGAGGATATGGTCTATCTTCTCTGGGACCACACAATCAGTGAGCCAAATGTTGACTTATCAGGTGTCGGTATTTGGAAAGGGCACACCATGGCATGGCCCTGAATGGGGTAAAAGGGAACACTGTTTAAGAATAAAATAGAAAGCTGGTCCCCCTTTATCAAGCACATCTGTGTGCCAAGTGTATTGTCAGGCAATGTGCACACACTATCCGATTCAGTATAAATGGGGACCTAGTGGATTGCTGAAGGTCACACATCTGGGAAAGAGTCTGCCCAGGCCATGAGATCCAGCCTCTGCTGTCTTCAGTGCTCCTTCCATGTATAGAGGCTGCGGTTTTTGGACAGTCAGGGCAGGTGCAGTTGATACCAAGTCTCTCTGGGGTATCCTGGAGGTGAACTTGTCCACCACACACAGACACCCAGAAAGATCCTGCTAGAGAAAGTGGTCAGGATCACAGACACCAGACTCCCTCTGCACATGTGCTGTTTCTTCAGTTGTGTCCAACTCTGCGACCCCATGGACTGTAGTCTGCCAGGCTCCTCTGTCCATGGGACTTCCCAGGCAAGAATACTGGAGCGGGTTGCGATGCCCTCCTCCAGGGATCAAACTGGTGTCCCCTATTTCTCCTGTATTGGCAGGTGGGTTCTTTACCACTAGTGCCACTTGGGAAGCTCAGATTCCCTCTCAATGTTTATTAGAAGTTCACAATGACACAGTCACAGGGTATATATGAAATACCTCTGATCTGAAAAAGCAAAGAAGAGAGAAGGGTAACAGATTTTCTGTAAGCAAACCATGGAGAAGTCCTAGCATAGAGGTCATTAAAAATATTCCAAAGCATAATGACCTCATGGCATTTTGCTGTTTGTGTCCAGTGTGGTTTGCTCCACAGCCTGACCTCATTTAACCACTGCTGTCACTTTATATCTAAGCTGTTTCTGTGACTTAGGTTGAATTTCTGTTTTCTAATGCTTACTCAGAGAAAATCTAATGAGTATCCACTTTTGCAAGTGCCAGTCTTGTAAATATCACCCCCTGACACACACATATCACACATACCTGGGAGTAGAGCAGTGGAGAATTCCAGTCAGGAAATGACCCAAGAGCAACTGGCACTGGGCTCTAGAGGGCAGATGTATCTTAAAATTTGTTTGTGATGTAGCAGTCACTTTTCACTTTCATGCATTGGAGAAGGAAATGGCAATTCACTCCCATGTTCTTGCCTGGAGAATCCCAGGGACGGGGGAGTCTGGTGGGCTGCCGTCTATGGGGTCACACAGAGTCGGACACGACTAAAGTGACTTAGCAGTAGCAGCAGCAGCAGTAGCTTTACTGCTCTGTGTCATTTCACACAGACTGTTGTTCAAACTTCCTGAGGGTCAGCAGCTAAGGGGAGAGACTTCAGAAAGTTCCATCTCTACTACGTATCCAAATGGTATGGCTTTCAGCATTTAAAAAACTTCCCCCCAAAGTACAGTTATTGCCATTTTATACATGAAGGAACTGATGCTCAGGGAGATTTTAGCATTTGCCAAAACTGCCACCTACTAAGTGCCAGAGCGGGATTTGGCTGTTTATTTATTTATTTTTTTTAAGATAGCCTTTTACTTTATTTATTTGGCTGCACTGGGTCTTAGTTGTAGCATGTAGCACCTTCCATCTTTGCTGTGGCATGCAGGATCTTTAGTTGTGGCATGAGAACTCTTGGTCGCAGAGTGTGAGATCTAGTTCCCTGACCAGGGATTGAACCTGGCCCCCCTGCATTAAGAGTGCAGAGTCTTAGCCACTGGACCATTAGGGAAATCCTCTTGGCTGGTTTTAAAGTTTCTTCTTTTTTTTGCTCTCCTGAAGGGTGGGTGGTGGTGGTTAGGAGGTGACTGTGGATCCAGATCTGGCCGTGACCACCCCACTTCTAGAAGCACTCACCCGGCCACTGCTGCAGGGTGTGCATGACCTGTGTCACATGGCCGTGGGGGCACTCTCATGCTTCATTCTGTGTCAGTGGAGTCCCCTCCAGCTGTGTAAGCTGGGTGCTGAGGCCGTTTGTCAGGTGTTGGACAAGCTGTTGGACGCAGAGGATTGGGCAAGGTGAAATCATTGCCCTTCAGGACTTTATGACTGAGTCTAACAACTCCAGCTTCATGTATAGGGCCTCCCTTCACCCTAAGGACCTCTCCAGGCCCCTTTTCCACAGAGATGTAGGATATACCAGGGCATTCTTATAAGCACAGCAGTTTTCATTAAAAATCTGTTCAGTTCAGTTCATTCTGGACTTTTGAGAGTCTACATTAAAGCAAGTGGCAAGGCCTAATGGTATATCTGGTACAGGCAGAAATTCCTTTTATCTTTACTTTTAAAAATTATTTATTTTTAATTGGAGAATAATTGATTTACAATATTGTGTTGGTTTCTGCCATACATCAACAGGTATACATACATCCCCCTCCCTCATGAACTTTCCTCCCACCTTCCTTTTATCTTTATATATATTTTACTTATAAGCATTATCAGGGCATTCTAAAGTATCATGTGCCCAGTGCTTTCCAGAAGATCCTATCCCTCCAACCAGTTATCCATGGGTACAACTCAATAGCTTTCTTCTGCTTCACTTCTCTGAGCCTCTGTTTCCTAATCTGTAAAATGGAGCCATGAAAATTTCCACATCTAGTTATCACAGTTGGATAAAACAAAATATGTCAAGTTCTTGGCAAACAGTAGTTGCCCAATGCATAATGAATGTCTGATCAAATATTCTAATTTTCCTCATTTGGCACTTTGGTAACATGTGAAAGCCATGCTTGTTTGCCTTCTTCTTTGCCCTCAAAGGAGAAAAGGAAAGATATACCCATTTGAATACAGAGTTCCAAAGAATAGCAAGGAGAGATAAGAAAGCCTTCCTCAGTGATCAGTGCAAAGAAACAGAGGAAAACAATAGAATGGGAAACACTAGAGCTCTCTTCAAGAAAATTAGAGATACCAAAGGAACATTTCAGGCAAAGATGGGCTTGATAAAGGACAAAAATGGGCTTGATAACAGAAGCAGAAGATATTAAGAAGAGGTTGCAAGAATACACAGAAGAACTATATAAAAAAGATCTTCATGACCCAGATAACCATGATGGTGTGATCACTCACTTAGAGCCAGACATCCTGGAATGTGAAGTCAAGTGGGCCTTAGGAAGCATCACTATGAACAAAACTAGTGGAGGTGATGGAATTCCAGTTGTGCTATTTCAAATCCTAAAAGATAATGCTGTTTAAGTGCTGAACTCAATATGCCAGGAAATCTGGAAAACTCAGCAGTGGCCACAGGGCTGGAAAAGGTCAATTTTCATTCCAATCCCTAAGAAAGGCAATGCCAAAGAATGCTCAAACTACTGTACAATTGCACTCATCTCACATGCTAGCAAACTAATGCTCAAAATCCTCCAAGCCAGGCTTCAGCAGTACATGAACTGTGAACTTCCAGATGTTCAAGGTGGATTTAGAAAAGGTAGAGGAACCAGAGATCAAATTGCCAGCATCTGTTGGATAATTGAAAAAGCAAGAGAGCTCCAAAAAAATATCTACTTCTGCTTTATTGACTATGCCAAAGCCATTGACTGTGTGGATCACAACAAATTGTGGAAAATTCTTAAAGAGATGGGAATACCAGGTCACCTGACCTGCCTCCTGAGAAATCTGTATGCAGGTCAGGAAGCAACAGTGAGAACTGGACATGGAACAACAGACTGATTCCAAATCAGGAAAGGAGTATATCAAAGTTGTATATTGTCACCCTACTTATTTAACTTATATGCAGGGTACATCATGTGAAATGCTGGACTGGATGAAGCACAAGCTGGAATCAAGACTGCCAGGAGAAATATCAATAACCTTAGATACGCAGATGACATTACCCTTATGGCAGAAAGCGAAGAACTAAAGAGTCTCTTGATCAAAGTGAAAGAGAAGAGTGAAAAGGTTGGCTTAAAGTTCAACATTCAGAAAACTAAGACCATGGCATCTGGTCCCATCACTTCATGGCAAATAGATGGGGAAACAATGGAAACAGTGAGAGACTTTATTTTGGGGGCTCCAAAATCACTGCAGATGGTGACTGCAGCTGTGAAACTAAAAGACCCTTGCTCCTTGGGAGAAAAGCTATGACCAGCCTAGACAGCATGTTAAAAAGCAGAGACATTACTTTACCAACAAAGGTCTGTCTAGTCAAATCTATGGTTTATCCAGTAGTCATGTATGCATATGAGAGTTGGATTATAAAGAAAGCTAAGCACTGAAGAATTGATGCTATTGAACTGAGGTGCTGGAGAAGACTCTTAAGAGTCCCTTGGACTGCAAGGAGATCCAACCAATCCATCCTACAGGAAATCAGTCCTGAATATTCATTGGAAGGACTGATGCTGAAGTTGAAACTCCAATAGTTTGGCCAACTGATGTGAAGAACCGACTCCTTGGTAAAGACCCTGATGCTGGGAAAGATTGAAGGCAGGGGGAGAATGGGACAAGAGAATGAGATGGTTGGATGGCATCACCAATGCGATGGACATTGTTTGGGTAGGCTCTGGGAGTTGGTGATGGACAGGGAAGCCTGGCGTGCAGCAGTCCATGGAGCCACAAAGAGTTGGACGTGACTGAACGATTGAACGGAACTGAACTTTCCCTAAAAGGCTGCCTGCAAGCCTGAGGGTTCTCAGATGTTAGAGGAGTAGTTGGTCTGCATCAAGAGGCATTTCTCTGGGTAACTCAAGGATTATAAAAACTAGAGCATGTCAGAATAGAAGGCCCTCAGAGATCATTTATGTTAATGGATCCAAATTATTTGGTTCTTAAGATTTAATTCATAAGACTTTATGAGATACCCCATAATATACAGTATATTAAAGGGGATACTCAGAGACTTTCAGGGGCTTCCCTGGTGGCTAGGTGGTAAAGAATCTGCCTGCAAATGCATGAGACGTGGGTTTGATCCCTTTGTCGGGAAGATCCCTTGGAGAAGGAAGTGGCAACCCACTCAAGTCTTCTTTCCTGGGAAATCCCATGGACAGAGGGGCCTGGTGGGCTACATCCATGGGGTCACAGAGTCAGACAGGACTTAGTGACGAAACAACAACAGAGGTCTTCGATTTATTTTTTCCCTTGACCTAACTTCTTCATTCTATCTCCCACACATAGAGATTTGAAAATCAGGATCCGGGTCCCTCAGCATTAATAATAGTACTAGGACTAGTACTATTAGTACTATTACTAGTACTAATAGTAATAGTAATAGGACTTTCTCCGAAGTCCTAGATTTCCTTCAATGAACTCATGCCACCTGTGTGTGTGATGTGAATGTAAATGTGTATTATACAGGGGGTGCAAATTGGGGGAGGGGGAGAACTATGGGAATGAGTGGAAAGTTTTGCTTGATTTTGCTACCAGAGGAAACAAAGAAGTTACCTATTTACAGAATCCTTTGTCCCAGAAGTCCCTCCTAAAAACTTGTATCCACTACTCTGCGGAAACCTCCCTGGGGATAGTGTAACGCTGTCTAGTTTTGTACTAGAGAAAATATTAGACTTGTTTGGAAAACCTCACTTGAAATTTTGCTTCTGCCGCTTAGTATTAAGACAATTCATTGTTAATACTTTTATTTTTCTTATAGTGTGGAAATCCTAGAATAGTGACTAGAGGAAAGATTGACTTATTATTGACAGGCATTTTTGGAAGTTGACAACATCTAGCATTTTTTTTTTTTTTTCGGAGAAGGCAATGGCACCCAACTCCAGTACTCTTGCCTGGAAAATCCCATTGGATGGAGGAGCCTGGTGGGCTGCAGTCCATGGAGTTGCTAAGAGTTGGACACGACTGAGCGACATCACTTTCACTTTTCACTTTCATGCATTGGAGGAGGAAATGGCAACCCACTCCAGTGTTCTTGCCTGGAGAATCCCAGGGACAGGGGAGCCTGGTGGGCTGCCGTCTATGGGGTTGCACAGAGTTGGACACGACTGAAGCGACTAAGCAGCAGCAGCATGTTTTTTTACTATATGGAACTGCAGAGTTTGCAAAAATACTGTTTGATCAGCAATATAGAAAAAAAATCTTTGAATATTCATCATCAGCTTTATAAGATTAGAAGAGGATTTTAAGAAATTGGGCTTTTGCCACCTTAGAAGAGAAAAACCTGGTTTTCTCAGATCACTTGGAGCTGCTTATGAGCAAACATCCTAGCCAGAAACCAAGTCCAAGTTCAAAGTGTCTACAATAGCTGTGCCGGCCTGAATTCTGACAGTGCCTCCACCACTGCACTCGGGCTGGGGAGAAACACGTGTCTGGGTAAAAAGGGAGATAAAGGGAACATCTGTTCTCACAATATGGGCTTGTTATCATAGCTCCTTTAAGTACCGAAGTGCTGGCTCCAAGAGCATATTTTCTCCAGCACAGAAACTCCGCAAGGCTTGGTCAATTTTCAGAGGGCTCAGGGACAGGTTGTAAATGAGATTGTAGTTGTGAATGAGGCGTCTGGCTCGATTCTTCTCTAGGACTCCTGTCATTAGGTCGGGTGAGTGAGAGGTTTTTAAAAGAGAGTGGAGAAAACACAAAAGAGGAAAATGCATTAGTTTGAATGACTTCTGAGCAAAAATTAAATGCTAATATTTTGAAACTTTAAGCTTTAAAAAAACATATGACATCCTAAAAAGATACTTACAGTCCTGACCATGTGTCAGGACTGATGCTGAGAGGAATTTGACAGTGATCTAGGGGAGAGTGGATGGGGTCCAGTAAAATCCATCAGATCAGATCAGATCAGTCGCTCAGTCGTGTCCGACTCTTTGCGACCCCATGAACTGCAGCACGCCAGGCCTCCCTTTCCATCACCAGCTCCCGGAGGTCACCCAGACTCGCATCCATCGAGTCAGTGATGCCATCCAGCCATCTCATCCTCTGTCGTCCCCTTCTCCTCCTGCCCTCAATCCCTCCCAGCATCAGAGTCTTCTCCAATGAGTCAGCTCTTCGCATGAGGTGGCCAAAATACTGGAGTTTCAGCTTTAGCATCATTCCTTCTAAAGAAATTCCAGGATTGATCTCCATAGGTAGACTCTAAAACAATTTTAGCTTGTTCTTTGTAGCCATAAAACTTTAAGAGACCAATTTTTGAAAATGGTGGGGTGCCTGCTAAAAACAATTCATAATTGCTCTGGTTTTATGTTTATCTTATTGAAATATCCAAACACATTCCTAAACATGCAGGATTTAAATAGCTCACTTTTATGCATTTCTGGAAATGTATTTACTGTGACTCCCTCGAGCTTGCTGTATGATTACAGGTAAATCATTTAACTTCTTGTGGCTTAGAGTCTAAATCTGTGGAATAGAGGTGGTGGTACTTATCATCACAAGATACACTGTAGTACCCACATGTTATGTGTAGCAATGTTGATGTGCTTTTCATGCTAAGGGTAAGCAGATTTTGATAGTTGCAGAGAGGAGTGTAAGTGTAGAACACGATAACAGCAAAAATCAATAACTCATTGATAAGTCTTGATTTGTGAGTTTATAAATGTCAGATACTGTGCCTGGGAATAGAGAGGAAATTGAAAAGGGGTTTGTTACCTTAGGAAGATCTCCAACCAGTCAGGATGATAACAGAAGCAGAAAATTAACTAGAGTGCAACAACAACAATATTGATTGATACTCATACAGCATTCACCATGTTGCAGGCATCCCTCCAAATAACTTAACCAATATTGAGTCACTTAATCCTCACAACTCATTTTGTAAAGAGAGGGAAACTGAGGCATGGAGATGAGAATTCTCTTGCCCGAGGTTGTGCTTAGTCCTTGCATTTAATCATCACATTGTATTATAGAATGAAGGGAAAGAGATTGTTTCAAGCAGGGCTCAGATAATTTTCTAAATCTTTTCCATAAATTGTGAACATCTACGCTACAGGTATCAAGCTTTTTAAATACCTGTTATAGGGGTAAAGGATATATCCCTTGCATGTTGTTGTTCTAGTCTCCTGTATTTGCATAAGTTGTCATAATGATTGTGAAATTTTTTCTCAAAGAATCCAGAGGGAGTGGTCCCCTGGTCATTTTGTAGAAAGCCGTGGCCAGTCAATTAGTGTTCGGCTCTAGTGACACCTGTCATCTCTGTTTAAGCTCTGTTTTTGTTCAAACGTGCAACGATAGTTGAGTGTCATGTTCTCCTCTGAACCACTCTCTAATGACTGTTTCTAACTACTGACAGCTGGGCTCCTAGTGTGATTTATTCCATCCAGTTTTATTCGGTCCTGTCTTGTCCCTTCCCATCCCATCCTATCCTATTCCATATCATCCTATCCCATCTCACTCCATCCCATTCTGTCCAGTTTGCTGTTTCTTTTCAGGTTTATCTGTGGTCTCTTTCTCCTATGATAATGTTGGCCCTTTCCTCTGCAGAAATATCTTTCTTTGAGTTGGTCAGTTGCATCTTAGCAATTTTCTGGATCGGGCGGCTGCTCTTGACCTGGTCTAGGTTGGACCCCTCAAGACATTTCCTCATACTCTACCTCTGGAAATATAAGCCCTGAGCTTTGGAGTATGCCTGACTGAGAAAGATACTTTAACTTTTTGAGCCTCAGTTTCCTTGACTCTAAAATATGAATAATTAAATTGGATGAAAATGAATAAAATAATAAGGGCTTACCACAGTGTTAGGACCATAAAGCACTCATTAGTGTAGATACTATGATAGGATGGTTATAATAGTTATATCATCAACATTATTTAAAACACATGGGAATATATTTTAACTAGAAGAGATTATTTGTGTATAATTTATATTTTAATTAAAAATTAGAATTAATGTTAAGAAATACATATAAGAATTACCAATGGTGGTGTTGGGGGCCTTTTCTTCTATCTTCTAAACTTTACCCTTAGTAGAAGATTTGTAGTATTAGACAAAAGTCCACTGGCTGAAATTTATTTCTGTCTGATTTGCTGTCATTAGGGAATGCCCAAAACAACTGCATAAAATAACCTTTACAATCCATCTTAGTGTTGTCAAAGCCTGTCCCTATCCCACCAGAATCAAAATGAAATCAGCAAGAACATCTTTACTATCCACTTCATTTTACAGTTTGTAAAGAACTTTAAAATCTCCCTGGATCCTTACTCAAATCTGGGAGATATGTTTTATTTTTATCAGTTTTACTATTTTACAGAGGAGGAAACAGACTTGGTGAATAAAAGTGACAGCAGTTGGTGAAGTCTGAACTTGAATCTAGTTAAAAACACACAAAGAAACAAACGAACAAGGCAAAAAGGCAAATCTCATGCTCTTTCCAGTATGTTATGGGAGTCTGGTATAGAGGGAAGTTCAGTAGAACTGGGGTTAGAATTTTGCCTCAATTTCTCACTGGCTGATATTTTATCACTTTGAGTTTGGCTTTCTTCTCTCTAAATAAGAACATTAATCCTTTCAGCAAGTGGTTGATGTGAGGAATTAGTGATGCCATGTGTACAAAGTCCAGACCCATACAGAGAATATCCTTGAGGGCTCTCTTTGCACTCTGCCTCTTTGAACTCTAAAATATTTTCTATTTAGCCTTCAGTTCACTGGGAAAATTCCAAATCCACCAGTCACTCAGACATTTATCCCAACCACCCATCTTTCTTTAGAAAGCATGACCAGCTATTCATAGTCCTTCCGTATTCTTTCTCCTCAAGGATATTTTCTTGACAACCTCCATTAAAGAATAAGCACAGAGTAGGTTCCCAGAAATGCTAATTTAATGATGGATGTTCTGCCTTCAGCCTGGATAAAGAACACCCTGCCCTACATATTTCCTTGCACATAATAAAGATCACTGATTCATCATTGGGCAGAGTAGGGATCATCTACTCAGCATCTAGAGGAAGGCTGTGGTGGTCTGCTAAATACTGTGGCTAACAAACCAAGAAGATGACCTCAGTTAATCCTCTTTCCTCATTAAAGATAGTTATAGATGTTTCCAGATCTGGCTGACACATTCCTTGGCTATTGAAGAACTAATGAATTTCATAGAAACAGAGAAAACAGGCATAAATAGTGAAAAGGCCATGAGAAAGTCATTTTAAATCTGCCAGAATCTGCCCCAAAGTCAACAAAACTGTGTTTTTTCCCCAGAACAGTTCAGAAGTATGAGAAAGGTCCCAGTCTTTGGGGAGTCTCTTAGCAACTAAGTTTATGATCTGTCATCTATCATCAAAGCTCAGCATTTGTTTCTTTAGAAACATCTTTTCTCTCTGCTTGAGTTTTGGTTTGGTTTGTAACCCCATTACCACTCTTGCAGTTTTGCTATGTATACCTAGACTGATGACTATTTCAGTAAACTTTTGATCTCCTTTTCTCCAGTTCAGTTCAGTTCAGTTGCTCAGTCGTGCCCAGTCGTATCCGACTCTTTGCGACCCCATGAATCGCAGCATGCCAGGCCTCCCTGTCCATCACCAACTCCCGGAGTTCACTCAAACTCACGTCCATCGAGTAGGTGATGCTATCCGGCCATCTCATCCTCTGTCGTCCCCTTCTCCTCCTGCCCCCAACCCCTCCCAGCATCAGAGTCTTTTCCAATGAGTCAACTCTTTGCATGAGATGGCCAAAGTACTGGAGTTTCAGCTTCAGCATCATTCCTTCCAGAGAAATCCCAGGGCTGAGTCTCCAGTATCTTCCCTAGATGATCCATTTCAGCTTTCAGAGTGTTCTCCTCTAGTTTAAACTTGGTGAACACGGGGTAGAGAATTAAGCTCATCCCAGCCCATAGGATTCATAACATGGTATCAGCTTCACCATCTGGCTCAACATGACCTTCAGTCCTATCTTTCTTACTCTCTTCCTATCATACTCATTCTCCCCTTCTAACCTTTTCAGAAGATGGTTTCAAAGTTTTCTGTACCTCTCCTTCCAAGTTCAGCTCAAGTTCTTCTAGTGAGCCCTCTCTGAGTACCTGCCCACATTACACAGTGTGCTTTTTTTTTTAAATTTTATTTTATTTAACTTTACAATATTGTATTGGTTTTGCCATATATCAAAATGAATCTGCCACAGGTATACACCTGTTCCCTATCCTGAACCCTCCTCCCTCCCCATACCATCCCTCTGGGTCGTCCCAGTGCACCAACCCCAAGCATCCAGTATCATGCATCAAACCTGGACTGGCGACTCGTTTCACGTATGATATTATACATATTTCAATGCCATTCTCCCAAATCATCCCACCCTCTCCCTCTCCCAGAGTCCAAAAGACTGTTCTATACATCAGTGTCTCTTTTGCTGTCTCGTATACAGGGTTATTGTTACCATCTTTCTAAATTCCATATATATGCGTTAGTATACTGTATTGGTGTTTTTCTTTCTGGCTTACTTCACTCTGTATAATAGGCTCCAGTTTCATCCACCTCATTAGAACTGATTCAAATGTATTCTTTTTAATGGCTGAGTAATACTCCATTGTGTATATGTACCACAGCTTTCTTATCCATTCATCTGCTGATGGACATCTAGGTTGCTTCCATGTCCTGGCTATTATAAACAGTGTGCTTTAAAAAAAAATCTCTTCTGTCTTTTCTTTGAATTCTTTAGCTCTAGATTGTGTCTTCAATTATAATGCTTTACTATAATCTGTCTTTAAAATTTTTGTTTTACTGGCATTGAACTATTGCCAGCCTTTAGGTAAGCCTTTACCTAAAAGTTCCTTGATGAGACCATGTCTCGTCCTTTCTGGTTTTCCTCTTGATCTAGCCTCTAGCACAGGGCCAGGCTTATAACAGAAGTTTAATAAATGAGTTTCTAATTCAGCTAGATGAATTTTTCATCTAAAGTTTTCATTTCCCCCTCTCTTTGGTATAGTTATTAGAAGTGGCAAAACCAATACAATATTGTAAAGTTAAAAAAAAAAGAAGTCCTTGGGTATGGTATGATATTTATATTTTATGTGGTCTAGAATTCAAAGCAAGATGAAACAAAAACATTACAGAGAATGAAAAAGCATTAGTATTGTTATATGATCACTTCTAGAAAGTACTAATGTGCACATTAACTCTTTTTGGAGATGTAATTGATATTAATATATCACATTGTATACGTTTAAGGTGTACAATGTGATGATTGATACACATGTATATTATAAAATGTTTATTAAAATAAGGTTGGTTAACAAATCCTTTACCTCCCATAATTACCATTCTGTTGTTGTTATGGTGAGTCCATTAAAGCTCTACTCTAATAGTAGCTTTCAAGTACACAACACAATATTGTTAATAAGAGTCACCATGATGTATGTTAAATCCTTGAAATTTATCTTCTAGCTGAAAGTTTGTACCCTTTGACCAACATTTCTCTGTTTTTCCTGGCAACCACCATTGGTGGTATGGAACTACATGTTCCATATTTTTAGACTCCATGTATAATGCTAACTCTTCATGAACACAGTATGTAATTAAGTACAACAATTTCAGTGCATATGTTTTTGTATCTGCTCCCTCTTTTCCATTCCATGGGTCTCTGACCCAGTTCTGAATTTCATTCTCTCTCACTTAGACATTGCAATAACATCCTTTACTCTTTTTATGCTTTAAATTTCTCCTTCATTCTGCACATAGCCATCGAGGACCTTTATGAAATACAACTTCACCGTATCAATCCCTGCTTAGAAATCAACATGCTACTCACTATCTTTGAATTAAATCCAAATTCCTTGGTCTGTTATCTAACACCTTCCTAGATCTGATCCCATCCTATAATTTCACCTTTTTCATTTAATAGTCTTCTTAATGGCACTTATATTCTATTCAAACCAAATTCCTTGTATTCAGCTTCATACATAATGCTTTGCTTGGCTGACTTGCACCTTTACCAGAAAGGGCCCTCTATTTCATTCCTTTGTATATAAACGGTACTTTAACGAGCAATTTCAAACTAATATAACCTTTCCTGATAACCTCACTATGAAGGAATTCTCCTTTCTCCGAATGCCCGCATAGCACCACCCTCTAACGGCATTTATTACTTTCTATTTTGGGTTTAGTTATTTATGAACATTCACTCATTTATTTGTTCACTCAAAAAAAGGTCGAATAGCACTGTGCAATGTGCCAGGATAAAAAAAAGGAATGTAGTCTACTTGGTGGATAGTAGGAAGTCCCAAATAGAAAGATACAATATAGAAATATGATAATGGGTGTTAAAGAACTCTGAGAGGCCGATAAAGGTTGGCCTAGATCTGTCTGGGGAAATCATGAAAGTCTCAGAGGATTAGAGCTTGAGTTCCAACCTAAAGGATGTTTAGACACTAATTAGCCAGGTGGGCAAGGTGAGGAGCTGGCAGGGGGTGGGGTAGTTAGAGAGGCAGATAGCTCAGGTGGAGGGCGTAGGTTTACAAAAGGCATAGCCACAGGAGAAAGCAAGGCATGTTTGAGGAAGGCAAATTTATCATTATAATGGGGAATACAAACTCCTGTTAAAGAGTTTAGAGGTCAGCCTATTAGCAGGCATGCTGAAGATTTCAATCAGGGGAGTTACATGATTGGATTGTGGGTTAGACTCAGAGAAACTGTCAGCAGTCTGGTAGGGGATTCATGTCTGATTTATCTTTTTTTTCCTAATTGTGCTCAGCACAGTGCCAGGCACATGGTTTATGTACAAATTATATTTATTAAGAAGTGAAAGAAAGGGATGTGTCCACTTACAGACTGCAACACAAATAAAAAGATATATGATTGCTTCTATGTCCTGGCTATTGTAAATAGTGCTGCAGTGAATCCTGGGATGTATGCATCCTTTCAAATTATGGCTTTCTTTGGTATATGAGTAGGAGTGGGATTGTAGGAACATGTGGTAGCTCTATTTTTAGTTTTTTAAGGAAACTCCATACTGTTGTCCATTCCCATCAGCTGTGTCAGAAGGTCCCTTTTATCCATACCCTCTCCAGCATTTATTATTTGTAGATTATTTGACAAAGATGGCCATCTATTGTAGTTTTGGCTTACATAGCTCTAATAATTAGTGATGTTGAGAATCTTTCCATGTGTTTTTTTGTCAACATGTATGTCTTCTTTGGAGAAATGTCTATTTAGATCTTCCACTCATTTTTTTATTGGGTTGTTTTATCTCATATTGAGTTGCATTTGCTGTTTGTATATTCTGGAGATTAATCCCTTGTTAGTTGCTTTCTTTGCAAATATTTTCTCCCATTCTGAGGGTTGTCTTGAATGGATAAAGAAGATGTGGTACATATATATAATGGAATATTCTTCAACCATAAAAAGAAATGAAATAATGCCATTTGCAGTGATATGGATCAACCTAGAGATTGCTGTACAGCCAGAAGTCAGTCAGAAAGTGAAAGACAAATACTGTGTAATATTGTTTACATGTGGAATCTAGAAAAATAATACAGATGAACTTATTTACAAAACAAAAGTAGAGTCGCAGATATAGAGAACAAATTTATGACTACCAAGGGGAGAAGAGGGGGTGGGATAAATTGGGAGATTGGGATTAACGTATATGAAAGTGTGGAAGTGTTAGTTGCTCAGTTGTATCCAACTCTTTGTGACCCCATGAACTGTAGGCTCTCTTTCAGTGGAATTCTCCAGGTAAGAATACTGGAGTGGGTAGCCATTCCCTTCTCCAGGGTATCTTCCTGACCCAGGGATTGAACCCAGGTTTTCTACATTGTGGGCAGATTCTTTACAGTCTGAGCCACCAGGGAAACCCTTAATATAAATATACAAGTATATATAAAATAGGTAACTAATGAAAATCTGCTGTATAACACAGGAAACTGTATTCAGTGTTCTGTGGTCACCTAAATGGGAAAGGGATCTAAAAATGAATGGATATACGTATAACTGATTTACTTTGCTATACAGCAAAAAACTAATACAATGTTATAAAGCAACTATACTCCAACAAAAATTAATAAAAAATAAAATTTGTGGATCCCAGTGTAAAATAAAAAAAAAAAAAAAAAAAAAAGGTGTATGAGCTATAAGCTGCACACTTCACCTGTATTACTCAGATCACACAGATAGAGGGCGTTTTCTAGCTTCCTGAACCTGTCGATCCATGTCTCACTTTCTTCAGCTGTGTTTTTCATCACAGGACTGACAGAAGGCTGTGAGATCGGCCTGATCTTCAAGGCATTCAGGATATCTTTGGGGGCTGAAGTCTCAGCAGGTGGGTTTTCTGGTTTCAAATCTTTTTCTGGAGTTTTCTACCAAAACAACACAAACATCTCACTGGTAATGCATTCACCACCCAGAGCTCCCCCAGTTTCTTGGCCAATGACAAGGCCACACAACTAGCGATATTTACTGTAGGCCTGTCTTGTAAATCTGGAGGATGGATTTCAAGTCCTCAGTGCTATAGAACCATATCTGCCAAGTCTTCCTGGACACAGACTACTATGCCGAGTATTTTCTTTTTTCTTTAAAGGGAGGGTGAAATTGTAACTTTTATTCAGCTTGCATTTCTAGTTTACACAGAGGTTTTGTAACTAGCTAAGATTTTTCATGATCTACTCTTGTTTACACTATTGGGATGCATAGACAATGCTTATAATTTCTTGGTGGGAAAACTTCTGAACCCTTGAGTGTGAGATTCTTGACAAAAATGATCTAAGCAATAATGTGATGTTACCTTGGATGTGTGGGCTCACTGTAATGAATCAAGGTGCCTCTAGTTTTGCCTGTCCTGTTCATTTAACAAAGGAAGCTGAGGCCCAGTGTGGGGAATAGACTTACTGAGATTGTACGGTTAATGGTAGACAGAAAACTAGAGCAAAGGTATAGAGATTATGTCAGGCTCATCTTTGTATCCTAAACTCATGTCCAGTACAGAAGAGATGTTTTTAGAATAAATAGACAAATGAGTTTCAGTAGATCCATGAAGGACATTCTTTCACCTGCCATGTTAAGAGAGTGGGCATTTATTGTTTGACCTGCCCAACCTTACTTTTCCTGGAATTACCTCTCCTGTTGATCCATATGATCATGTAGAGAGAAACATCATGTGTCTAAGCACATAGTGCAGGACTGGACATCTAATGGAAAACGGCCAATAAATACAATATCCAGTGATTTTGGAACCACTTGTGAGAGTTAAAGGCAGAGATAGGAAAACAGAGATTATTTTGGGTGAGAGGTGAGAAGAGAGAGAGAAGGGATATAAAACTGATGTTAGAGAAGAGAGAGCATATAAGAAGTTGTGATGATGTTCAAAGTTCAAATCTCTGATTTTAATTTGTTATGTTTCTATTGTTGGATATAGTTATATATATTATTATATATATGATTGTTTATATATTAAATAATTATAAATTATTTTACATACACAATTTGTTTTGTAAATAATTATATATGTAAAATATGCTCCTCTATCCATCTAATAAATGAAGGTGGTTGAGTTCATTATGTTAGTTGCAATCCAAATGTTCTTAACTAATTTGTCACAGAGTTAGGCCTCCCACTTTGTATACCATCTTTGCTCCTCCCAACTTTCAAATACCTGAATTTCTCCATCCTTGTCTCAAACTTCTCACATATAAGCTGTGGAGATCCCACTGTTCTAAAGAATAGTAATTTCAATAAGAGGCCAAGTTAACAACAAACATGAATTCAGTAGATCCATGTAGATCTGTGCTGGGGGATATGAAGAATCATCTTGTTTGAAATAATATAATGCGATACAATATTGTATCCATATGGATGACCAGTGACCAGGACATTTTAAGAGATTAATGTATAAGAGTTCTACTTTTATAAAATCAATTTTGAGAGGAGCTGAAAGTTTTTATAAAGTAAATACCATAGGGATTTTTATACCTTTTAGAGCTTTGGACTACTTTGGAAATGCAATGAAAGCTTCAGATAATCTACTCAGATAAATGCACACTTGCATAGGATTTGTATGATTTTGGGAAGTTCAAAGAGGTCCTTGGAGTTGAGGAACTGACTTTAAATAATTACATATTTCTTCAGATATTTCCACACTCTCTTTGACCATTAAAGACAGGGAATGGGGAAATTTTGGGGGCCTGAAATTACAGGCTCAACCTAGTAGGTAAGTAAGTAACTAACACACCCTATACTGTTTTGGTCCCACTATGTCAGGATGAAGTCCAATTCCTTTCTTGGCCCTTGAAATCAAGTAAGTTCTTATTCTTGCTTCTCTTTTGATGTATGCATCTTTTTCTCCAGCCACATAAAATGGAAAAAAATAAAGCTGCTTGATGCTCTTATGCCTTTTACATGCTGTTTCCTCTGCTGTAAAAGTCCTTCTTGCCTTTCTATGCCTCGATGCGTTGGGCTCCTACTCATCCTTCAAGGCCCAACTCACATTTCACTCCTTGTGGGAGGCCTTCCTTGACAGCCTCAGGCTAGGAGAGAGGCAATTCTTTGTAGCCCTTTTATCCATCATAGCACTTATTATGGGACTGTGTCTGTTAGAGTATCTCCTCCCTCCCCCAGAGATCCAGAGGCTGGGCCTGTGATTCTCTGGGATAATCAGAAAACTGCTTTATCAAACCTCTGCTTCCGTTTCCCTTTCTAAAAAGTGAGACAACGAATGCTGCTTATATAGGAATGTGAGAAGAATCGATTATTGCAGAGATGCAGTAAAATCTTCAAACGAGGCAAGAAAAAGAGCAAACTATATATTTTTGATAATCTTACACACAACAGACTTAACACTCAAGGAGAAAAGCATTTGCTGTTGTTTCTTGCATGGCAGAGGCATGCCAAAATGGATACTATTTTCTAAAATATTTCAAAGTGTGAAGTGTATGAAGAGGCCTCCCGTCATTTGAAGATGAATTATGTTCTAATCCAGGCATTAAAAAAAACAACAACAACAGAGAAACTCAGGCTGTTTTTCAATTTTGTCTGCATCTTCTGGCTAAGTGCTGAGAATATTAAAAAGAATTTTAACTGCTTGCCAGATTTTCTTTTTTTAAATCCAAGAGCCCATTACATTTTAAAATGTGATGTCTGGGGAAAAGGTCACCCTGCTTCTGGAAGCTGGATTTAAGATGTTAAAATAGGCCTCACAACCACCCTTTATCTTGATGGCAGTTGATGACTGGTCACAGGCTTTGGAAGGACACCCATTCACATGCTACAGGTTCAATGTTTGGGGGCCAACGGCAAGTCGGTCACTGAGCGGTGATGAGAAGTTTTTGCAAGCGTACCAGCTCAGACAGAAATCAACCACACTCTTGGAGTTCTTCTGTTTCCCTTCTCTGCTTGAGTAGAGTCTCAAAGTCAGAGATAGTCTGATATTGAGGTACTGGATGGAAATCAAAAATTCAGAAGGGAAGGCCTAACCCAGCATCAGAGAATAGAAGGCAAAGGATTGGTGAAGCCCATCCCCAAGTTCTAGGCTGCATACCATTTGTTCAGTTTTTCCTTGAGATATCTCAGGAGCTTCAGGATGCCCTGGAGTAGCAGAAATTTCCTTTCCTTTCTTTCCTGGACAAGAAAAAAAAATGGTTTTAACTTGGTCTCTTTGTTTTAACATATACACATATACAGCCAGGCAAAGAGAACGTTGAGACTCTTGCTATGTGGTTGGCATTGTTTGGGGTGATGGGGATACACTGGTGGATAAGAAGGATCTAATTCCTGCCCTGATGAAGCTCACAAAGGGGAGGTAAGTGCTAAATAATCACTCGAGATTATTATTAAATTACAAACTACCATAAACACAGCAAAGGAAAATGTGAAACAAAATTTCTTTTGGGCTAGGGGTAGGAGTGGCGGAGGATCAGAAAAGGCTTCTTGGAGGAAGTGACACTTAAACTGGGGACCTGAGGGTGAATAGGAGTTTCCAGGCAAAAGTGATGGTGGCATTGCAACAAAAAGAATAAAGTGCTTAGGAATAAATTTACCTAAAGAAACAAAAGACCTATATATAGAAAACTATAAAACACTGATGAAAGAAATCAAAGATGACACAAATAGATGGAGAAATAATCCATGTTCATGGATTGGAAGAATCAATATAGTGAAAATGAATATACTACCCCAAACAATCTATAGATTCAATGCAATCCCTATTAAGCTGTCAATGGTATTTTTCACAGTACTAGAACAAATAATTTCACAATTTTTGTGGAGACACAAAAAACTTCAAATAGCCAAAGCAATCTTGGGAAATAAGAATGGAACTGGAGGAATCAACCTGCCTGATTTCAGACTATACTACAAAGCTACAGTCATCCAGACAGTATGGTACTGGCACAAAGACAGACATACAGATCAGTGGGACAAAATGGAAAGCCCAGAGATGAATCCACAGACCTATGGACACCTGATCTTTGACAAAAGAGGCAAAAATATACAATGGAAAAAAGACAATCTCTTTAACAAGTGGTGCTGAGAAAACTGGTCAACCACCTGTAAAAGAATGAAACTAGAACACTTTCTAACACCATACACAAAAATAAACTCAAAATGGATTAAAGATATAAATGTAAGACCAGAAACTATAAAACTCCTAGAGGAAAACATAGGCAGAACACTCTCTGATATAAATCACAGCAAGATCCTCTATAACCCACCTCCCAGAGTAATGGAAATAAAAGCAAAAATAAACAAATGGAACCTAATTAAACTTAAAACCTTTTGCACAATGAGGGAAACTATAAGCAAGGTGAAAAGACAGCCTTCAGAATGGGAGAAAATAATAGCAAAGAAAACAACTGATGAAGAATTAATCTCCAAAATTTACAAGCAGCTCATGCAGCTCAATACCAGAAAAATAAATGACCCAATCAAAAAACGGGCCAAAGAACTAAACAGATATTTCTCCAAAGAAGACATACAGATGGCTAACAAACACATGAAAAGATGCTCAACATCACTCATTATCAGAGAAATGCAATTTCAGAAATGCAAATGCATTATTTGAGAAATGCAAATCAAAACCACAATGAGGTACCATCTCATGCTGGTCAGAATGGCTGCTATCAAAATGTCTACAAACAATAAATGCTGGAGAGGATGTGGAGAAAAGGGAACTCTCTTACACTGTTGGTGGGAATGCAAACTAGTACAGCCACTATGGAGAACAGTGTGGAGATTCCTTAAAAAGCTGGAAATAGAACTGCCATACGACCCAGAAAACCCACTGCTGGGCATACACACTGAGGAAACCAGAATTGAGACACGTGTACCCCAATGTTCATTGCAGCACTGTTTACAATAGCTAGGACATGGAAGCAACCTAGATGTCCATTGGCAGACAAATGGGTAAGAAAGCTGTGGTACATATACACAGTGGAGTATTAAAAAGAACACATTTGAGTCAGATCTAATGAGGTAGATGAAACTGGAACCTATTATACAGAGTGAAGTAAGTCAGAAAGAAAAACATCAATACAGTATATTAACGCATTTATATGAAATTTAGAAAGATGGTAACAATGACCCTATGTGCAAGACAGCAAAAGAGACACAGATATAAAGGACAGACTTTTGGACTCTGTGGGAAAAGGTGAGGGTGGGATGATTTGAGAGAATACCATTGAAACATGTATATTACCATATGTGTAATAGATGACCAGTCCAAGTTTGATGCATGAAACAGGGCACTCAAAGCTGGTGCACTGGGACAACCAGAGGGATGGGATAGGGTGGGGAGGGAGGAGGGAGGGGGGTTTGGGATGGGGGAACACATGTACACCTGTGGCTGATTCATGTCCATGTATGGGAAAACCCACCACAATATTGTATATTGTAAAGCAGCCTCCAATTAAAATATATTAATTTTAAAAGATTAAAAAAAAAAAAAACACATGGTGGGCATGTGCATAGAGCAGAGAGTTCCAGATAAAGAGAGATATCAGCCTGTTGAACTTCCCTGAATGAAAAGGGCTTTTCCAGTTTGGGGAGTGGCAAGGGGCCTTTTCCTGTGGTCTTGCCTCTTAGAGAATGAAGCACTTCCACCTCCCTTTCCATTCAAGTTTGCACTTGGTGGATCAGGTAAAACCTTTGTCTTCCTCTTTCTTGTTCCTTTCTATGGTCAGAGGTCCTATATGGGAAGAGTATGGCATCCCTACCCCAGGGGATTTTACGGCCCACGTACTACTTGCTCTGGCTGCTGCCTTCATGAATAGAAGAAATTTCCTTAGGAAGCAGGAAAAAGACATAAAGACCTTCAGTTTAAGTCCACTGAGGCTTATTGTGGGCATCATTCATTCATCACTCAACATCTCATCAGACTTGGCAACTTCTTTACTGTATAAATTCATATGACAGCTACACAGCACAGATTTCTGGGAGCTTCAGCTTCAATATTTAATGCATAATTCAAATATGCCACTGTGTGTGTGCTTAGTCACTTCAGTTGGACCTGACTCTTTGCAACTCTATGGACTATAGTTCGCCAGGCTTCTCTCTCCATGGGGTTCTCCAGGCAGGAATACTGGAGTTGGTTGCCTCAATCTTCCCAATCCCAAGGGATCAAACCCATGTCTCCTGTGGCTCCTGCATTGCAGGTGGATTCTTTACTGCTGAGCCACCAGGGAAGCCCCAAATATGCCATTAACAAATACAAATTGTTTCCTAGTTGGCTGCTGCTATTTTCAATAAAGTGATTCAATCAATGAATTTTTAAAAAAGGTAGAAGTTGATAGTACAACATAATGGTGGGGGAATAGAGGCTCTGAAGCCAGATCCCTTGTGTTTGAGTCCTGGCTTAACTCTTTTCTCTATTAGCTGCAAGATTTAGGGTAAGGAACTTGTCCTCTTTGTGTCTGTTTCCACTTCTGTAAAATGGGGATAATGCCATCTATAGGTTACTGTGAAGATTAAATGGACTAGAAAATGTAAAGCAAATACTTGGAACATAGCAAGTACTCAATAAACATTAACTAGGAGCTATCTATGTAAGGATGCTTATAAAATAAACATATTGGATTAAAAAGCCTTTTGTTAGACTCTTAACATTGCATTTATAAATCGTTATAAATCTTATCCCATAGTTTCTTGATGGAGAGGGCAATGTGATTTCATAATCTTTGAAGGCCCAGAACCTAGCATGAGAATAAGTACTCAATGCATGTAAAATGGATGATCATGTACCCTTAATTTGAAGTTTGGAAAATAAAACCACTGATTGTATATTTCTGTGTCTCCCATTCCTTTTAAGGCCCTATAGGAGGAAGGATTTTTCTCTATTCTTCCATATCTAACCCAGATGCTATAGATGAACTTTGGTGTCAGGTACGAATGCTATTAATATAATCCAGATGTTTCCCTTTACCAGCTGCAAGCTTTCAGATCCTAGTCTTGTCAGTTGTGAAAAGGGAATGATAATTGCATTTTGAAATTAAATCTGTGTAGGTAATTAAAAACTACCTACATAAAAATGCTTAACACAGGGAAGATGCCCAATGCAATGTAGTATTGTTTGTCATTGTGTTACTATTATGTGATCTTAAGTAATCTAGTTTCTCCAGAAAAGGGAACTTTACATTATGTGCCAGGAATTTTTCACATGCATTTTTCTTTTTAATATAAGATCTAGAACCTAGCGTTTGTCCCAGTCCAGTTTCTCTATTGTTGGCATTTCTAAAAGTCCCATAAGGAGAAAATGCAGGCTTGCCTTCTTGGTTTCTTTTAAGCTTTCCTTTCCCCTTCCTAATGCCTATAAGCATATTTTAAAAGGTAATGGTTTTCACATGTGGAAATCAAGAAATCTGAGGTAGGGATTTTTTTTTTTCTTTCTAACACAGCAGGAAGGACAAATAATAACCATCTGTTTAGTCTGCCTTGAAGATTTGCATTGGAGGAAATAGGCCAAGCTGGCTTCTAGAGATCTCCAGGTGTTGCAAGGGCCAGGTTTTACAGGGATTCCAGTGGATTCTGAGAGTTAAACAGCCAGCCCTACCATCTCTCCCCACACCCCCCACTAATAACTTGAAATCAGTGGTCTTCAGCACTGGTGCTAAAATGCTCCCACTTGGAGAGCTTTAAAAATTACCAGTGCTTAGGTGTCACACCAGACCAATTATATCAGAATTTCTAGGGGGTGAGAACCCAGTTTGGGACTTCTAGAAAATTCCCAGGTAAACCTAAAATAAAGTCATAGATAAAAACTGTTTAAAAAAATTAAATAATATCATTTGCAGCAATGTGAATGGACCCAGAGATGATCATACTAAGTGAAGTAAGTAAAAAAGAGAAAGACAAATAAATGTGGAATCTAAAAAAAGTGATACAAATGAACTTTTATAAAACAGAACTTATAAAAACTCACATAGAAAATAAATTTAAGGTTATCAAAGGGGAAAGGGTGGGAGGAATAAATTGGTTATTTGAGATTGGTAGATAAACAGTTAAGGACCTGCTTTGTAGCACAGGGAACTATATTGAATGCCTTGTAACAACTTAGAGTGTAAAGGCATCTGAAAAGCTGTAGTGGTGGTTTAGTTGCTAAGATGTGTCTGATTCTTTGTGACTCCGTGGACTGTAGCCTGCCAGGTTCCTCTCTCCATGGGATTTCCCAGGCAAGAATACTGGAGTGGGTTGCCATTATCTCGAGGGGATCTTTCCAATCCAAGGGTCAAATCCATGTCTCCTGCATTGCAGGTAGATTCTTTACCACTGAACTACTATGGAAGCCCTGTGTGTGTGTGCGTGTATGAAATTAAAAGATGCTTGCTCCTTGTAAGGAAAGCTATGGCAAACCTAGGCAGTGTATTCAAAAGCAAAGGTCTTTGCTGACAAAGATCTGTCTAGTCAAAGCTATGGTTTTTCCAGTAGTCATGTATGGATATGAGAGTTGGCCATAAAGAAGGTTGAGTGTTGAAGAATTGATGCTTTTAAATTGTGGTGCTGGAGAAGACTCTTGAGAGTCCCTTGGACTGCAAGAAGATCAAACTAGTCAATCATAAAGAAAATCAACCCTGAATATTCATTAGAAGGACTGATGCTGAAGCTGAAGCTCCAATATTTTGATCTGATGTGAAGAGCTGACTCACTGAATGCTGGGAAAGAATGAAGGTAAAAGGAGAAGAGGGCGACAGAAGATTAGATGGTTGGATAGCATCACCATGTCAATGGACATGAATTTGAACAAACTCAGGGAGATAGTGGACAGAGAAGCTTTGTGTTCTGCAGTCCATGGGGGTGGTAAAGAGTCAGACACAGCTAAGCAACTGAACAACAATCTGCTATTCTTTCTTACGTAGTAAAGTTCTCTCCTTCTTGGCAGGACCTCCCAAAAGAGAGTGCTGTGGAGGGATGATAAGCCTAGCTCCTAGAGCTATTCTGCTATTATAGGAGTGCCCAGTGCAGCTGGACACCAACATTTAGAGCCTGAAGATGATGCCAACACCAGATTAAGAAAGCAGAGAGCCAGAGAGCAGATTCTTGACCTGACACTTGAAGTGAAAGTCGCTCAGTCATATCAGACTCTGCAACACCATGGACTTAGGAATTCTCCAGGCCAGAATACTGGAGTGGGCAGCTTTCCGCTTTTCTAGGGTATCTTCTCAGCCCAGGGATCGAACCCAGGTCTCCCACATTGCAGGCAGGTTCTTTACCAGCTGAGCCACAAGGGAAGCCCAATGGCTGGATAAAACCATTTTAGCTTTTGCTGCTGCCAGAGTTTTCAATTACATAAACCAAAAATCTGGCTTTTCTGTTCCTTCAGTATAAGTAGTTCTAACTAGAAATTACTATGGATTTTTTTTTACCCTTAATAAAAGGGAGGTTAAACTCAGCCATTTTTCTATGTTATCTTGAGTGATGGGCCATCAATAAATGTTTTTGGGGATCAATGAGCCTCCAAGGCGACCATCATTCCCTTCTAATTTCCCATCTGTAGTCATGCGATAGCCCTGTTCCTTGCTTCCTGCTTCCCCTCTTCTTCTCCCTCACTTCACCAGCTCCATCGTGAAGAGATTCAAAGTTGGGTCGTGCTTCATTTTCGTAAAATACTCCTTTAGATCTTATAGCATCTGTATCTGGAGGAGTCTAAGCTCTTTTGTATTTGTCTTTATGGGAGTTTGCAGCATTTCTTGGATCTATGGCTTGAGATATTTTATCACTGTTGGCAATTTTCAGTCATAATTTTCTTCAATATTGCTTCAGCTCTACTCTCGTCCTCCTCATTACGTGTATGTTGGATATTGTCACCACATCCTATATATCTTTTATATACTCTTTTTCTCATTCTTACTTCAATGTGAATGTTTCCTACTGAATCATATTCTAATGCAATAATTCTCTCTTCAGATATGCCCAGTCTTTTGTTAAACCCATCTATTGAGTTTTAAAATTTAGTTATTTTAAAAATTTTTTGTCCTATATATTTTTTATAGATTCAAACTATTTGCTGAAAATTCTCCATCTTATTAATTTTCTCAAACATATTAACTCAGTTATTTGAAAATCCATATCCTCTCTTATACCATTGCTGATGGTTTCTAATTGAATGCTGGAAACATTTTGTATGGATAATTTTAGAGATTTTATCAGATGTTAACTTCTTATACAGAGGGGATTTTCCTCTTTTCTATCTGGTTGTTCAATTTGAATTCCAAATAATAGCCTTCAAAGAAATATTATTTTGTATTTTATCTTGTCTTCTGGTTGACCTTGCCAAGATTCTAGTCCTTAGTCTAAGTTACAGACATTAAGTATTTATGTGATATGCAAATATCATATGCACATTAAAAGCAAGTTCATAGAATTTTTGTGATTCCAAATGTGATCAAGTTTATAATATGAGGCAGTATATATGAAAATGAATCATTTTAATCAGGTTATCATAGAATCTTCTAATAAAAATGGGAGTGAGAAAATTCACAATTCTACACACTCCAAATGCATAGCTATTTTTAGTTTCTTATAATATCCCTTCTTTCCTTTTATGACACTTTCCTGTTGGGCTAAAGAACCAGCAAACAAAATGGCCCACTTGGTGCCTAACAGCATTTAATAATCATAGCTCCAGCAATGTAGGAATGGGAAGAGATTAAGACTTTAAGTTTCTCAGTAAGCCACAGGCTGTCACAACAATGCAACAACAGCACCACCACACTCCTGTTACTCTGTAGAGTGTAACACTGTGTAACATTTTTTGTTTGTTAGACTTAAAATCACCCTATGAGATTCTAGGTTCTGCTAATAGTACACTTTTATCTATGTTCCTTCAGCCCTAAGGATGATAGCTGCTTTCTATAGTTACTAATATCTGGGTTATCTCATGGTCATGTGTTGAAATATATCCTTTAAACAGGTACCACCGAAACCTGTTAATAAGGCCCTGTTTGAAAACAACTTAAGATATAATCAAGTTAAGATGACATCGTTATGGATTTGGGTGGGCCCGAACTTGAATGAACAGTTGTGTCTTTGTACAGAGAAAGAGAGGGAGGATTTAGACACAGGTACAAAAGAGAGGCAGAGAGGGAGGAAGGTCATAGGAAGACAGAGGCAGAGACTGTAGTTATGTAACTATAAGCCAGGAACAGCCTGTGGCCACCAGAAGCTGGGAGAGGCAAGGAAACACTCTGTCCTGGAGCCTTGAGAGGGAGCATGGCCCTCCTGACACCTTGATTTCTCACTTATAGCGTCCAGAACCATGAGAGAAGTTTCCGTTGTTTCAGGCCACTTGGTTTCTGACTTCGTTATGACAAATGCCCTATGGAAATGAATACACTCATTATTCTCATTTTGTGCTTTCAGTCTAATTATTATGGATAATAACCAACCCCTCAACCCCGTGCTATAAATTCCCTTTGTTTGAAATACCTAGTGAGGTTTCTGTTTTTCACTGGAATGCAAACTGATATACTACACTTCCCACCAAACTCTCAGTACCTTGTATTTTGATCCAAAGGGTAACCAGTAAATGGTTGATGGATGTACTAAATAGAGAATTGCAACAACAGATTAGTATCCATGCATATTTTTTCACCTGTCATATTTAACACTTGTTAATTGCTAAATATTTTGCCCAATTCATCTTCATCATTTCACTTAATAATATATCTTGGAAATCTTCCTGTATTAGATCAACCATGTGATTTTACAGCTGCATAGTTATATTAATTGGATATACTGTAATTTAATAAAATGTTCCTTGAAGGATCTTGGCTTCCCTGGTGGCTCAGATGGTAAAGAATCCTCCTTCAATGTGGGAGACCTGGGTTTGATCTCTGGATGAGGAAGATTTCCTGGAGCAGGGAATGGCTTCCGGCTCCAGTATTCTCGCCTGGAGAATCCCCATGGACTGGGGAGCCTGGCAGGTTATAGTCCATGGGGTTGCAGAGTCAGACATGCCTGAATGACTAAGCACACAGCACACACACCACTGTGTATAAATCCTGGAGAGCTTTTTGGTGAGATATTAGTAGGGAAAGTACCTAGCTATAGGATTCACAGATCTAAGGGACTATGCAACTGAAATTCTAATAAGTAATGTCAACTTCTTTTATAAATGAATTACATCCATATTAAAGGGCTATTTCTAGATAACGCTTCATGATATACTACATGAATGAATGGATAAAGAAGCTGTGGCACACATATGTGATGGAATATTACTCAGCCATAAAAAGGAACACATTTGAGTCAGTCCTAATGAGGTAGATGAACCTAGAGCCTATTATACAGAGTGAAGTAAGTCAGAAAGAAAAATATCATATACTAATGCATAGATATGGAATCTAGAAAGATGGTACTGCTGAACCTATTTGCAGAGCAGCAGTGGAGACACAGACATTGAGAATAGACATATGGACACAGCTGGGGTGGGGGAGGAAGGAGAGAGTGGGATGTATGGAGAGAGTAACATGCAAACATAAAAACAGCTATTTCACCATGTGTAAAGTAGATAGCCAGTGGGAATTTGCTGTATGACTCAGGGAACCAAACCAGGGCCCAGTAACAACCTAGAGAGGTGGGATGGGGAGGGAGGTGGAAGGGATGTTCAAGTGGGAGGGGACGTGGGTAAACCTATGGCTGATTCATGTTGATGTTTGGTACAAACGAACACAATATTATAAAGCAATTAACCTTCAATTAAAAACAAACTTTAATTAAAAAAAAAAAACCCTGGGAATTATGCCTTTTATGATCTAACTGACCTTAAAAAATAGCCATTAATGCAAATTTCACTCTTAATTTTTCATCACTGATAATCCATTTACATTTCTGGGAGCAATGAGGTGAAATCCAATGAACAGACCACTGGAGCTAAGTCACAGCATCATGAGCTTTGGGAATGGGAGGTCTCTTAAGGAACAAAATAACCAGACTCACCTGGAGGAAAATCAGATGACAAATCAGAGGAAGCTCTGCCCAACCACTCAACAAAATTCTCCCATCTGTGCAAGAAAAGGAAACATAGTATCTGTGATCAAAGTAGGAAGCTCTGAAAGAATGTACAGAAAAGCTTAAAAGTTATATAGACTGTGATATCACAGAAATTTTTCGATGCCTCTATCATTAGGGATGCAGTGAAGGAAATGGAAGCTACTTTATGTGTCTCAGGGATTCTCTGGTGGCTCAGACGGTAAAGAGTCTGCCTGCAATGCAGGAGACCTGAGTTTGATCCCTGGGTCGGGAAGATCCCCTGGAGAAAGAAATGACAACCCACTCCAGTATTCTTGCCTGGAAAATTCTATGGGGGACTACAATCCATGGGGTCAAAAAGAGCTGGACAACTGAGAGACTTCATTTTCTTTCTTTCTTTTCTTCTTAGGTGTTTCTACTAGAAATGGAAATTAAGTGCCCATAAAATGACTGCAGGGGCTAGTAGAATGGAGGTTGGTGTCTGCCTGTGGGCTAAGGGTTAGGTCTCAGTAGAGGTAGTCCAGAGTCCAGGGAACTGCAGGAAATTCTAGCTGATATCTCAGTTGCCCTTAACCATGAGTTTGGTGACTAGACAGTACAGTTGGCATTCTGGCCACTGCAAAAACTGAGGGTCTGGAGTTGCTACTACTGCAGGAAAGTAATATATACTTAAAATGTCCCTGCCCATCTTGCCACTCTTTCTGCCTTTCAAATCTCATGCAGTGGCATCCCAGTGATGGAACTTAAATCAATTCCAGAACCTCAATGTCAAGGGAGCTTTGGAAATGTTCTTTATAGGCTTCTCAAGTATGGGAAGTATTACAACACGGGAAAGAACATAGAAGGGGATAGAAACGGGTGCTAATTGCAAATAGACAATATTTAGTGAAATCCCCAAGCAGAAATTGCATTCAGCAATGTGTGGGGATGTGATAATCAGGGGGTCATTTAAAACTTACAATTAATTTAGGAACACTTTGGTAGAAAAAATAACTTACATTTGCTTGCCCAGCATCCATTCTCCATTTATATAAAAATATGCTTCTCTAGGATATTGGGCTACAATCAATGTCCTATACCCTTCTCTAGCCAATGTTGTGATCCACCCTGTCTAATCTCAATCTATCACTTTTCCCATCCTTCTCTCCCTTCTTTCCTCTCTCCCACTCTCTGTCTCTGTGTTTCTCATTATTTTTTGGTTTCAACGCTTCCCAAAGTTTCATTATTCCCTAATTTTGTGTGTGACTTTGTATCTTTTTGAAGTTTTTTTTTTGTTTGTTTGTTTATGCTAGCAAGACAGTTCTGTTGGTAGCAATTGAACTTTAAGTGAAAAGAATTTTTAGCATCTCTTTGCCCATCAGAAGCCAAGCAAATATAAACAGCCAGTTGTGAGAATATGTCCTAGGTTGTCTAGAAGAGTTTTAATGTCATGTGACTTTATTCTCTTTATTTTTAATTGAAGTATCAGATCAGATCAGTCACTTAGTCGTGTCCGACTCTTTGCGACCCCATGAACTGCAGCACGCCAGGCCTCCCTATCCATCACCAGCTCTCGGAGGTCACTCAGACTCAAATTCGTTGAGTCAGTGATGCCATCCAGCCATCTCATCCTCTGTCGTCCCCTTCTCCTCCTGCCCTCAATCCTCCCAGCATCAGAGTCTTCTCCAATGAGTCAACTCTTCACATGAGGTGGCCAAAATACTGGAGTTTCAGCTTTAGCATCATTCCTTCCAAAGAAATCCCAGGGCTGATCTCCTTCAGAATGGACTGGTTGGATCTTCTTGCAGTCCAAGGGACTCTCAAGAGTCTTCTCCAACACCACAGTTCAAAAGCATCAATTCTTCGGCGCTCAGCCTTCTTCACAGTCCAGCTCTCACATCCATACATGACCACAGGAAAGACCATAGTCTTGACTAGGCGAACCTTTGTTGGCAAAGTGATGTCTCTGCTTTTGAATAGGCTTCCCAGGTGGTGGTAGTGGTAAGGAACTCACATACTAGTGCAGGAGACAGAAGTGACGTGGGTTTGATCCCTCAGTTGAGGAGATCCCCTGGAGGAGGACATGGCAGCCCACTCTAGTATTCTTGTTTGGGGAATCCCCATGGGCAGAGGAGCCTGGTGGGCTACGGTCCACAGCATCACACAGAGCTGGACACAACTGAAGCAACTTAGCATGCATGCATGGATGTACATGTACAAACACACTTTTTCCGATTTTTTTCCCTTATAGGTTATTGCTGTATAGTTCCTGTATAGTTTAGTATAGCTCCCTGTGCTATATAGGAGTCCTTGTTGGTTATCTGTGTCGTATACTGTTGTTGTTCAGTTGCTCAGTCATGTCTGACTCTTTGCCACCCTGTGGATGTCAGCACGCCAGGTTTCCCTGTCCTTCACCATCTCCCAGAACTTGCTCAAGCTCATGTTCATCTAGTCAGTGATGCCATTCAACCATCTCATCTTCTGTTGTCCTCTTCTCCTCCTGCTTTCAATCTTTCCCAGCATCAGGGTCTCTCCTAATGAGTCAGCTCTTCGCATCAGGTGGCCAAAGTATTGGTGCTGCAGCTTCAGCATCAATCCTTCCAATGAATATTCAGGACTGATTTCCTTTAGGAATGACTGGTTTGATCTTGCAGTCCAGGGGAATCCAAGAGTCTTCTCCAACATCACAGTTCAAAAGCATCCATTCTTCAGTGATCAGCTTTCCTTATGGTCCAACTCTCACATCCATTCATGACTACTGGAAAAACCATAGCTTTGACTATATGGACCTTTGTTGGCAAAGTAATGTCTCTGCTTTTCAATATGCTTTCTAGGTTGGTCATAGCTTTTCTTCCAAGGAGCAAGTGTCTTTTAATTTCATGGCTGCAGTCACCATCGCAGTGATTTTGGAGCCCAAGAATTTAAAGTCTGTTACTGTTTCCATTGTTTCTCCATCTATTTGCCATGAAGTGATGGGACCAGATGCCATAATCTTAGTTTTTTGAATGTTGAGAGTTGTAAGCAAGCTTTTTCACTCTTCTTTTTCACCTTCATCAAGAGGCTCTTTAGTTCTTCTTTGCTTCATATATAGCAGTGTGCATATATTGATCCCAAATTCCTAATTTATTCCTCCATTCCTTTCCCCTTTGGTAATCATATATTTGTTTTCTGTTTCTATAGATCTACTTCTGTTTTGTATAAGTTCACTTGTAGCTTTCCCCCCTCTCCCTCAGATTCCCCACATAAACAATATCATATTCTATTTCTTCTTCTCTTTTTGGCATGGTTCACTTAGTATGATGATCTCTGGGTTCATCCATGTTGTTGCAAATGGCATTATTTCATTCTTTTTATAGCTGAGTAATATTACTTTGTAACATCTTCTTTATCCATTCATCTATTGATGGACATTTAGGTTGCTTCGGTTTCATGGCTCTTGTAAATAGTGCTGCAATGAACACTGGGGTGCATGGATCTTTTCAAACTCTGATTTTCTCCAGATACATGCCCAGGAGTAGGATTGCTGGGTTGTATGGTAGCCATTTAATATTTTTTAAGGAACCTCCATAAATTCATTAGATATGTAACTAGTTTGTTCTGCTTATTCTTAAAACTTTTCTATACCTGGCATCACAAATCAGAAAAGTTCTTTGTCAGTGTAGAAAATATAACCTCCAGAGCTTCATGTCACTTTGGGCACAAGAACAGAAAAGGCATAGGTAAGCAGAACCCCCAGCCAGATAAGCTGATGATTACATCAGCGGCTACAAGGGGTAGGCATGGAAAAGAAGGTTGGAAAAGTAGCACTCTCCAGGAATTTTAATTAACATACAAAGATCTGATATTAGCACAGATCTGGAAATAAACTTAAGGAGAAGTGTCTCCTGTCTGCTACACCTCTTGAAATTTCTTCCTCTTAGGAGGGCCAGGCTTAAGGCTACATCTTCTGACCTGCTGAACAACAAGATGACAGGGAAAACCCAGATCCATTGATATTTCCACATTGTATAACATTTATTTTTTAGAGCTGTTAGAAGTTAGCAAATATTTGGCAAGGTTTCTGGACAAAATGGCACCAGACACTCTCATGCCCCTTCTTGAATATTTGCTGATAGAAGGGGAAGGAAACTGCAGGACATATTTTCTAATTACTGAACTTGGACATTGCCTGATTTAAGTGATATGTGACCAATGAAATCCTTAAGGTCCTCTAATAAAATATCTTCTTTATCCCATATTCTTTTCATTACTCTAGGACCTCCAAAGAGCCCTTGACATCTTAAACATAGCAATGGGTTTTTGCTGCCACAAAAGGCAATATAATTTTAATCACAGTAGCAAGTGCCAGATGCCCCACGTTGAGTCAGAGAGGTCAGGATTGAAGGACAAGATCTGTGAACCTGATTCTAGATTCAGGCAGATCCAAGTTCAAATTCTAATGTCATCCAAACTTTAAAAATGGCCTTTCATGAGCATTCTGAGTCTCTTGTGTGCATTCTCTCATTTAATTTAGACAACCATCTCATGAGACATGTAAATGTCTTGCCTGTGGACATGCTGATTAATGGGGCAGCCAGGATTTAAACTCTGACTCCAAATCCTGTACCCTTAACTCTATGGCCTTACACATGAAATGTAATATAACTTGGTTTCAGTTATATTTCTCCCCCTTTAAAATTCCATGAACATGGTTCCAGGGTCTTCTGATGTTTATCATTGTATTTTTTTTTTAACTTTAAACTTTATTATGTTGTTTAAATGCCAGATTGAAAGAAGCAAACTACAGTTGACCCTTGAACAGTGTGATGAGGGGTGGGGTGTGTTAGGGGTGCTAACTCTCTGCCCAGTCAAAAATTCATGTATAATTTATAGTTGGTCCTCCATATTAGAGATTCCTCCTTTTCACTGGTCCACTTTGCAGAAGTATGAGGTCAGTCTTATTTGGATATATTTATAATTATTATTTTTTATTTATTTGCTTTGATTTAGTTTAATTTTGTTTTGGCTACAACCGTAAATAATTCACATTGTCTCAGTAGCACGAAAGTTTTGTTGAGAGAAACATGGATGCTTTTTTTTCTTAATTTAGTTTAGATCTTAATGAATTCATTGTCTGTACACAGGGTTTTTCTTTTTTCTTACTTCTGCAAAGTTTCTTTAGCTGTGACCTTTTGTTTCATGTCTTGTCCAGTTCTTCTAGTTTCTCATTCCACAATAGCAAAGCATGTTAGGTTCAGTCTCTATTCTTATTCTTTTATCTCTACTATTCTTTTTCATTTTTTCCTCTAGATTTTGTGTAAACTTCTCAATTCTGATGTTCTGAATTAGATTTAGTTAAATTAGTGTTAATTTTGCTAATCATTAATTTCTGGTTATCCCATTTTCTTTTGTAAGTAATATTTTATTAAAACACAGTCCTGGCTATTTGTTATGTATTGTTTTGGCTGCTTTCAGGCTACAACGACATAGTTGAATAGTTACAACCGACTATACACCCACAAAGCCTATAAACTTTACTATGTGACCCTTTATAAAAAAGGTTTGTTGACCTAAACATTTAAATAAGTGTCTTAATATCCTTGAATATCTAGCAATATTCAGGTTTCCTTGAGTGTATTATACTTTTTAAATTGAGATAAAATTGACATATAAAATATTAGCTTTGAGTATACAACATAATGATTCGATATGTGTGGATTGCAAAATGATCACAATAAGTCTAGTTAACATCCATCACCAAACATAGTTATAATCCCAGTTACCTCTTCATTATGCTGTAGAAGTTTCAGTTTCCTTGAAACTAGCCACATTTCACCAAGTTCAGTTTAATTTCTTCTTTTCACTTTAGTGCTTTTTGCATTTCATTTTAATAGTCTTATAATCTCATTATGCTTGTTACTTTCCAATTCATTTCAACAGAGACATGGCTCTTTATAGCCTATAGAGAATACCAATGGCTTTCTAAATGTTTTCTAGTTTCTAGAGTAAATCATTTTCAGAAGTTTGCTGTTAATTGGAGTCTGCAGGATCATGGTTACTTTCCTTGTTCTACAGTATTTTAAAAAATCAGGCCTCATACATTGGGGTTTTCTCTTTATTTGGTGTCAAATGAGAAACTGTTCACATTCAATACAACACAGTAGAAGAATTTAATAGGTTTCCTTTGGCCCTACTCACTGCTCATTCAGCCCCTCAGTCAAGGGGCGGTGACAACTCCTCCTACCAGTTGGTGCTCCTTAGACATTTTCCCGGTGCCTCTCAGTTGGGACCACTTCAGAGGTGGGATCTTCCCATCACAACTGTTGGATATCAGACAGTATGTTGGTGTAGTGTGTCATAATGGGTACACTTGTTGACCTGAAACAGACTGCCAGGTATTTCTCCAGCAAAGACAGGTTTATTCAGGATCAGTAGAGTACTCTTGCCTGGAAAATCCCATGGACGGAGGAGCCTGGAAAGCTGCATCCATGGGGTTGCTGAGGATCGGACATGACTGAACAATTTCACTTTCACTTTTCACTTTCATGCATTGGAGAAGGAAATGGCAACCCACTCCAGTGTTCTTGCCTGGAGAATCCCAGGGACGGGGAAGCCTGGTGGGCTGCCGTCTATGGGGTCGCACAGAGTCAGTCGAACATGATTGAAGCGACTTAGCAGCAGCAGCAGCAGCAGAGATTTGTAATTTGTGGTCTCCAATCATGGTGAGCCCTGCTCAAGTGCCCCAGACAGCAACGGAAAGAGAACACACTTTTTATAGAAATTAAAGGGGGGTTGGGAGGGCTACAGAAAACAAAATGTCCATGGCTTCTCACTGGCTGAGTTCTTAACCAAGAAAGAGGAATCTTCCTTGCTGTTGGGTTCTAGCATTGTGGGGCATGAGAGGGCCCCCTTCTGGTCTCTCAACTCTGACACTTCTGTATATTCATTTTTTACACACTTTCCAACATACACAGCTACCAGGGAGCACCTCTTTGTGCTCCCACCTACGTGATATTACATTTCCAGGATGACATTTCACCGGACGCAAACACCACAGCCGAGTTTAGCCATTCCTGCCTTCCCCACACCAACTTCATGCTCTGTCATTCCTAGGAGTTGTGATCTCTGCACAGACACAGAGAAGCAGTATGAGGGTAAGTGTTCAGTCAGTTCAGTTCAGTCGCTCAGTCATGTCCAACTCTTTGCGATCCCATGAATCTCAGCACACCAGGCCTCCCTGTCCATCACCAACTCCTGGAGTCCACCCAAACTCACGTCCATCAAGTCAGTGATGCCATCCAGCCATCTCATCCTCTGTCATCCCCTTCTCCTCCTGCCCCCAATCCCTCCCAGCATCAGAGTTTTTCCAATGAGTCAACTCTTCTCATGAGGTGGCCAAAGTATTGGAGTTTCAGCTTTAGCATCAGTCCTTCCAAAGTGTACTTGTATGTAAACTTGGATGAGAGAAGGAGAGGAAGGAACTGTATTCAAGCAGATACAGAAAGTAGTACCTATGTAATTTTCTGGTTGCTTAAGACTTGCGGCCCCCAAGTCAAGGAGAAGACTGTGGTGAAGGGACAAAAATACCTTCTGTTCTTGGCACTTTCCATAAGTAGGCAGGACAAAGCTTGGGGCACCAAGATTTTCCCACATTCCATTGTTTGTAGCCAGTGGAGACTCTTTCTAGATTCTGACATTAGAGTGCCTATTAGTTTTTGCTTCTGGTATTTTTTTTTTCTCTTGCTACTTCATTTGTTCATTGGAATTTTAATAAAATTAAAATATCATCTCTGAAGGAGATGACATTTTACACAAAACTCCTATATATTAACACAAAACCCAAAAGTCTAACCATAGCAAAAACTCAAACTGGGGGCTATTTTATAGAAACACCCTCATAATCTTGATGATGTTACTTACAGGTGACATGTTTCTCTGTGAGTTTCATACAGGATTCACTCAAATGTGTGTGGTACTTCCTTGTGAAACTCATCACCTTTCTTTACCTTGTGAAATGTGTGCTCTGGCCAAAATGGACAGTCTGTGGTTCTCCACACTTGTTATGTTCTTGCTTGCTTTTTTATCTTGGCACATACTGCTCCTTCTGTCTCTGAGATACTCTTTTCCATCTCTCATCTGATTGGCTCCTACAAGTCCCACCAAGCTCCACTGAGTGTTTAGTAGTACTGAAGAGCCAGCTCTGTTCAGACTGCTAGAATTATAGGTTAAGTCCCATGGTTTGAAGAGTTAAATCATTGAAGCCATTCCCTTGAGAATCTTGCAATCTACTATTCCAACTGAGGGGCACAAAATATTCTACGAAAAGGAGGTGGGTAGAAAGAAGACTGTGGAGGAGACTGTTAGCCTGCAGGGGGCTGTATAGTCTGCTTGGGTTGCTATTAAAAAAAAAAAAAAAAGGTGGGAGTGGGGCTTCCCTGGTGGCTCATTTGGTAAAGAATCCACCTGCAGTGTGGGAGACCTGGGTTCGATCCCTGGTTTAGGAAGATTCCCTGGAGGAGGGTATGGCAACCCACTCCAGTATTCTTGCCTAGAGAATTCCCCATGGACAGAGGAGCTTGGTGGGTTGCAGTCCATGGAGTTGCAAAGAGTCAGACACGACTGAGTAGCCGAACTGAACTGAACTGAACACAGGGTCTTTTCTCTGTAAGAGCCCATCCGTGGAGTCTGTCTGTGTGTCTACATTTCCTCCTTATAAAGACACCAGTCAGATTGGATGGAGGCTTACTCTAATGACCTTATCTTAGTCATATCTTTAAAGATCTTATCTTCAAATACATGGTCTAAAGGCTAGGAGTTAGGGATTCAACATATGAAATTTAGGGGAATAAAATTCAACCCACAATAGGAAGAAAGGTTTAAAGAGTCCCAACTTTGGGGGCAATTTACTTAAGGACTCTGAAAGTGAAAGTTGCTCAGTTGTGTCTGACTCTTTGAGACCCCATGGACTATACAGCCCATGGAATTCTCCAAGCCAGAATACTGGAGTGGGTAGCCTTTCCCTAGACTCTGAACCTCATTTTATTCATCTGTGAGGTGGGAATAAAAACATTAATTTGTAGGACTGTTGGAAATATAAAATGAGATAAGCCATGTAGAGCATGTAGCCCTATTTGTGAACATAGGAGGTGTAGATACATCAATTCTTCTGAGTCAGGGAGTTATCCTGGTTCTTATTTAACTCAGCTGCTGGAAAAGCTCATCCAACTGCAGCATCTTTCTCAGCTTTCATCTTCCTAATCATGTAGCCTAAATTGTATTCTTCTCACCTTTCATTTACCTGTGAGAAGCACGGTCTTTACTTGGTAGACAGGCGATAAACTTTCAAATCTAGACAAAACGATTTGTCTTTTTTCATTTAACAGGGGGAAATGTAATGTTCAGAGAAATCAGTGACTTGTCCATGTTCTCAAAGCCAGTGCATATGACTCTTGGGACTTCCATCTAGGCCTGCTCATGTGCCTTTCTGCATAGATGGGGGCTGAAGGGGCAGTGGAGATGCTCTACCAGTGAGGAGATGCTACCTGCAAGCCCTGGGGTTCCTTGGATCATACATGATCCTGGAACTAAAGCCTCTTCACTTTTGTATTCATAACCTACAACTCTCCTGGGTCCTAGGGCAGGAAGATACTGAGTTCCTCAAAATCCAAACCTGTGTTCAGCACCAAGCCCAAGGTTAGAGCTTACTGTGAAATGCAGGCAGATTGCCTAAAGCCCCTGTGCCTGGGCACCATCCTATAGGCCTTTAAATTTCATAGGAGTTGTAGGAGAGTTATTACAGTGTATTAAAAGCCAAGAACCTGAAGCTAGAGAGCCTGTATTGACTTAGTCTTACTGATGAATTCATTTATCAGTTACATACTAGTTTTAGCTTCTGAGTGCTCCAGCTTCCTCATTTGAAATAGTACCTATCTCATGAGGTAGGTGTAAGGATTAAGAGTTAATATTTATAAAGCACTTAGAACATTGCCTGAGAATATAGTAATCACTATATAAATGTTGGCTTCTTCTACTACTACTACTACTAACTTTATTAGCAATATTACTATTAGAATTCTTACCCCATAGGAATTACAGGCTCTGGAAGAGAAGATTGTAATTAATGAACTCTTAAAAGCCAGATCTGGTTTCCAAGACCCAACCAATGGGTGGATTCATACCATACCTCTAATAGCTCACAATTTTCCTATTCCCTTACAATCTTCCTATTCCCATTAAAAAGTAATTGCTGAATTGGACACCTCATGTTTCCTTTATCTCTTAAAATCCTTTGGTTGTTCCTGGGATTATCAGACCAGTCCTTCTCAACCTAATTGCACTCCTAATAATGGGCCAGATGTGTACGATAAGGTCTACTTGGGGCTGTGTCAATTGTGCCGCTCTATTTATGAAGCCACCCATAGCAGCTTCATTATTTATCCCCTCCCCCGACACAATCTGGCTTGAGTGCCTATGTTTTAAACTGGGTTTGAAGCATTTAATTTTGCCAATACAATTTTAGAGTATTAGTTTGCCTCCTGTTCTCTCTCTGCTTTCCTTAATTACCATTTATTGCAAAGTCACACAGAAACATTAAATGCTAATTCTGACTTACACGTTCCTGGCCAAGAACTGGGATAATAATTTTCATCCAACACAACCTGAATTCATTTTACATAAGGGTGATTCAGAGTAGAGATTTGAAATCGTAATCAAGTCTTTCTCAAAATCGCCTTACTCTGGCAGTCATTCACTAATGTCTTTGCTAATTGGTAGGCAAATGGCAAAAAACAAAATCTCAATGTTAAAACACACACACACACACACACTCAAACAGACATACAAAACAACAACTTTGCTGCAGCATGCTCAAAACTGTTCCTCTCATCAGCTCTTGCAATGTGACAGTTTAAGAAAAGAACACAACTCATTTTATTTGGTTAGATGGGGCTAATCCCACATCACCATAATCCCTCCTGATGTTTTATTGATTTTAAAGGACATTTAATCAGGAAGCGGCTCAGCACTAGAATCCTGCTAATTAGTAAGCAGCCACATTCCAAATGGGTTCCCAATAGAACAGCAGATTAATGGACAATATGTACTAAAATGATGATTCATGCATTCAGCTTCTAAAATGTATGTCTAAATTGCATCTGTAATCTCTTAAGGATATAGGTTTGCATACAAAGCCCTTAACGGAATGGATTTAATTCAACAGAAGAGCTTTAGTGAATGACTGTTTAATGAAACAGGTTTATCACTTATAAATGCAATTCCTCATTGGCCTCATGGTTTTGATGCCCTTGAACATTCAAAGGTCAAAGATAGGTGAATAAAAAATCAATGTGCTTCTCTGATAATACACATAAAATGGTAGGAAGCTGAGAATTTTCATATAAGTAGCCTAACCTCAGGAGAAGGCAATGGCAAGCCGCTCCAGTACTCTTGCCTAGAAAATCCCATAGATGGAGGAGCCTGGTAGGCTGCAGTCCATGGGGTTGCTAAAGAGTGGGACGCGACTGAGCGACTTTACTTTCACTTTTCACTTTCACGCAATGGAGAAGGAAATGGCAACCCACTCCAGTGTTCTTGCCTGGAGAATCCCAGGGATGGCAGAGCCTGATGGGCTGCCGTCTATGGGGTCGCACAGAGTCGGACATGACTGAAGCGACGTAGCAGCAGCCTAACCTCATTTGTTCGCTTTCACTCTTATCCTCATACTTCTGTTTCCTGGAATCTTGGTTCTGGACCGGAACTTCTATCAAGTATACCAAGTATAACATGAACTTTGACACTTGCATTTTCGTCTTGTATACCAGTGCCTGTGGGAGTCTCAGTTTTAGTTTATTGATTTTCTACTCAGCTCTTGGTCCACTTTTTTGCTTCTCTTGCTTAACCACCTCCCTTACCTTCACCCAACTACCTCCAGCAATTTACAGAAGGAAAACTCCAATGTCCAAAATTGGTCTAGTGGAAATTCATTGGCTAGGCTCAACATGCTATTCTCATAACCTTTATCACCATGTGATATGTCACATAGTCTACTTTATTTATAGTTTCTCTTCCCCTTTAGAATAGAAGCTTCATAAGGGAAGGGACTTTGTTTTATTCATATCTATATTCCCAATGATTAGAATAGTAATTGGTACACAGTAGGCACTCCATAAATATTTGTTAAATGAATGAATAAATGGATTAATCAAATATTTACCCTGTGTCTATCATGTACCAAATACTGGCCTACAAGATGATGGAATATAATATGTCATGATCCTTGCCAGCAAGGAGATCACTATCTAGTCATTAAATTAAGAAGTCACACATATAAATACATAATTACAAATAGTAATAAGTGATAAGAAAGAATATTACTGAAAGCTAAGAGAGAGTATAGCACAAGAACATTATTTTGATGAGATGGTTAGGGAAAGCCTGCTTCAATTTGACCATGAGCTAAGGATTAGGGAAAATTTATATATCTGCATTCCTCAGCATTTTGAAACTTTATTCTTCCCCTAGTTCAGTTCAATTCCATAAATATTTGTCAAATACCTACTCAGTGCCAGGCACTGCTTTATATACTTGGGATACATCAATAAATAAAGTTTCTGCCTGCCCTATGGCACTACAGTCTATAGTCTATCAGAAATTAATTTATAACAACAATAAACATCATACATCAGTAAGTTACCTAATACATTAATCGTTTGTAAGTGTATCAGATCAGTCGCTCAGTCGTATCCGACTCTTTGTGACCCAAAGCAAAAGGAATGCAGGTTAAGGGGAGGAAAGGATGAGGGGACTACAACTTTAAATAGTGTTTAGTGTAAGCCTATAAACAAGGTAACGTTGGGCAAAAACTTACAGAAGGTGAAGGAGTTAGCATGAAGATATTTGGGGAAAGAATATTCTAGGTTGAGGAATCATTCAGAAGATAGGTACTAAAGTGGATGTGTGCCTGGTGTGTTTGAGGGAGAAGAGGAGAACAGTGTGACTGGAACAGAATGAGCAAACGAAATTATAGATGGAGCCAGAGAAGTTGAAGAGGGCAGCTTATGTAGAGCCCTTTATGAGGACTTCAATTTTCTTTTTCCTTTGAGTGAAATAACATCCTCTTGCAGTGTAATAAGCAGAGCAGTGACATTAACTGTTTTAGGCTTCAATAGACCACTGTAGCTTCTGTACTGAGGATAAACTAGGAACAAGGGAAAAGCAGAATTCAGTTAGGAAGCCATTATAGTAATCCAGGAGAAACATAATGCTAGCTTGAAAGGGGTGTAGTTAAGTAATAATAGAGGTGGTGAGAAAGGAGCAGGATCTTGACATACTCTCAAGATAGGGTTGATTTATTCATGAATTACTGATGGATTGGATATAAAATGCAAGGAAAAGAAAAAAAGACAAAGGTTCCTGGCATGTTGTGTTTTCATTTGAATTCAGTTTAAAATATTGTTAATTTCCCTTGTGATTTCTTCTTTGACCTTTGGTTATTTATAAAGTATATTGTTTAGTTTCATAATGTTGGGAGAATTATGGGGTTTTATTTTGCTTTATTTTTGGTTTTATTTTATTTTTGCTTTTTGATTTCTAATTTATTTCTTTGGTGGTCAGGAAACATATTTTATATGATTTATTCCTTTTAAATTTACTACGAGTTGTTTTGTGGCTCAGGATAGGGTTTATCTTTTTTAAATATTTCATGAGCACTTAAAAAGAATCTGTATTCTGCTGTTGTGTGGGGTGTAATTGCCACTTACATCCAGTTAGTTGATAATATAGTCCAAGTTTTCTATCAGTACAGTTCAGTCACTCAGTTGTGTCCGACTCTTTGTGACCCCATGAACTGTAGCATGCCAGGCCTCTCTGTCCATCACCAACTCCTGGAGTTTACCCAAACTCATGTCCATTGAGTTGGTGATGCCATCTAACCATCTCATCCTCTGTAATCCCCTTCTTCTTCTGCCCTCAATCTTTCCCAGCATCAGGGTCTTTTCAAATGAGTCAGCTCTTCGCATCAGCTGGCCAATATATTGGAGTTTCAGTTTTAACATCAGTCCTTCCAATGAACACCCAGGACCGATTTCCCAGTCCAGGATGGACTGGTTGGATCTCCCTGCAGTCCAAGGGACTCTCAAGAGTCTTCTCCAACACCACACTTCAAAAGCATCAATTCTTCTGCGCTCAGCCCTCTTTATAGTCCAACTCTCACATCCACACATGAGCACTGGAAAAACCAAGTTTTCTATAGTCTTACTGATTTTCTGTCTACTTGTTTTTGTCAGTTACTGACAGAAATATGTTCAATTCTCTAAATAAAATTGTGAGTTTGTCTATTCCACATTCCAGATTTATGTTTTTAATTTATTAACTTGAAACTATGTTATTGAGGGCATGAACATTTAGGTCTATATGTCCTTTTGATGAACTGAATTTCTGGCAATACCCCTTGATGTAGATCTACTTTGTCTGGCTTTAGTGTAACTATTCCAGCTTATTTTTCATTCATACCAATTAGTATGGTATATCACTTTCCATCCTTTTACTTTTACTGGGTCTGCCTTTATATTACAAAAACGGTTCATTTCAGACAGCATTTAGTTGGGTTTTGCTTTTTAAATGAAATCTGAAAATTGCTGCCTGTTAATTGGTGCATTTGAACCATTAATACTTACTGTAATTATTGATATGATTGGATTTAAATCTATCATCATTGTTTGCATTTATTTTCTACATGTCCTATTTGTTTCTTGTTTGCTTCTCCTCCTCTTTTTGGTTTATTCTTAGTATTTATATGTGATTATTCAATTTAGACTTCTCGATTAGTATTTTTGGGCCTGCCAGGTGGCTAAGTGGGTAAAGAACCCACTTCCCAATGCAGGAGACTGCCTGCAATGCAGTAGACCTGGGTTTAATCCCTGGGTCAGGAAGAGCCCCTGCAGAAGGAAATGTCAACCCCCTTCAGTATTCTTGCCTGGAAAATCCCTTGGACAGAGGAGCCTGGTGGGCTATAATCCACAGGGTCACAAAAGAGTTGAACATGACTTAGTGACTGAACAACAACAATTCATATTTTTAACTGAATACTCTTCCTTCAACCAAAATTATATTACTTAGCTGAGAGTATATAGGTATTTTTACAGTACACTTTTATTTCCCCTCCCAGTATTTTATGCTGTTGTCAAATGCTGCCCTCTATTATGTTACAAACTCCACAGTACATTGTTATTATTGTTATCTTAAACAATTGATTATTATTTAAAGAGATTTTTTAAATAAGGAAATTGTATTTTTATTCATTGACATATTATGTCCAATACTTTTCATTTCTTTGTGCAGATTAAAAATGATTATTTCCTTCTGCCCAAGGCCTTCTTTTACTAGTTCTTGCAGTACTGCTCTGAGGGTTATGAATTCTTTCATCTTTTGTGTGTAGTCTCCTGCATTGGAGGTAGACTCTTTACCATTAGCACAACCTAGGAAGTCCTTGTATGGGTAAAAATCATCTTAATTTCCATTAGTTTTTGAAATAGTTTTGCTGGATATAGGATTTCAGGATGATCATTTTTCCTTCAATACTTTAAGGATGTTATTCTACAGTCTTATTGTTTATGTGTCTAATGATAAATCTGTCATAATTCTTATCTTTGTTGCTCTTTATGTAATTTGTCATTTTCCCTTGTGCATTTAAGGTTTTTAATCTACTGCTAGTTTAAGCAATATGATTATAAGGAGCCTTTGTATGGTTTACTTCAAATTCCTTATATTTGAAGTTCATTAAACTTCTTAGGTCCATGTCTTTATAGTTTTTTTTCAATTTTGGAAAATTACAGCCACTATTTTTTCAACATTCTTTTCTTTCCCTCTATTTGTCTTATCTCCTTCTGAGACTCCAGTTTCTCATTCATTAGGCTTCACTATAGCATAATACCATTTTGAGGACTCTAATCCATCCCACATGTGTTCCTCTCTAGCTGGTGGAAATTTGAACTATTCCCAACTCTGTGTGAGATCTAAAAATTTCTCCACTTTTTTCTCTTGATGTTTCTTTTGCTGGCCTTGGGTAGTTTCCTCAAATGCATACATTAGCCAACTTTCCACGTGAAGACTTCAGGGTAACTCTTTGGAAGTCTCTAGAAAGGCCTCTTAGGGTATCTCGCCTCATTGCTATGTTGTACCAAGTATTCTAGACTTCTTGGCCTTCTTGAACTTCATATTCTATTCCTTTAGCTCAAGGAGAATGCTGGGCTAAGTTTGGAGTCCCCTTTCTTGTTCAGTAAACTGAGCTTACCTCATTTCCTTCTCTCAGGAATCACTGTGCTGTGCTTCCTGATGTCCAAAGTCATCCAGAAAGTATCATTTTGTATATTTTGTCCTATATTTTAGTTGTTTAGAATGAAATGGTAAATCTGACTTGCCATTTACCAGCAAACCGGAAGTGGAAGTTTACGGCTTTCATTTTTCTATGGCCAAAAAGATCCTGTGATCTTAATATAAACAAACATCTATTAACTCTGTCTTTAGGTAATAAACTGATTGTTTCACATGTAAAGTTTTAGCCTAGAGACAAACTTACGTATTTGGTATTCTAATAAAGGACTGTGTAAATAAAAAAAATCAACTTACTTTATTTCATCTTGGTAACCCAAATCTTGATGGTTAAGCAATGTTTCCAAAAGACTCAAAGTCAGATATAATCCATGTTTTCCGCATATAGCTCTGACCTGCAAATAAGAAGAAGATTTGAAATTTCAGTATAATTAAATTGATCTGAATTTCCTTCCCATTATTAGAACTTACATAATTTGGACAAAGAATGAATAACCAGGAGTGGAATATACCACAAGAATAATATTTAGGACAATAAGAATGTTCAGTGGACTGCTCATCAACAGAAAATTTTTTTATGCTTGACACAGAGGCATAGTTCAGTACTCAGAAGCCACTGTACTTTGAAATGCTGATCTTACATTTTTGACAGCTATGGAATGAGTGGTCAAGGCCCAGAAATTATACACACTTATTATATAGGTGAATTACAAAGTGTTTTTTAATATTGACTTTGATTTACAAAAGAATCTTGTTTTATTTTATATATGAGGAAACCAAGACTTAGATTGACTTTCTCTATGTCAGATGGTTAACAAATGATGGATGGAACTTAGTCTAGAAACCAGATATTCAATTAATATTTGTTGGATGGATGAGTGAAGAGTCACTGCAACTTCCTGAGTACTTCATATTTTCTGAGTCTAACCAACAAACCAGTTCCGTTCTCAAGTTGGTAGGTGTGTGATACTTAGATTCAAACACACCAAACTTTTAGGTTGTGCTAGTCTTTCTTGTGTGTTCTGCATACTGTTTAAACACAGAGTCTTAAGAATAAGGCATGATTTATTTTGAACACTGGAAATGCTGTCTGTGATTTGTGTAACCTCAGGAAGTTCCTAAATCTTTTTATGCCCAATTACTTCACCTACTAAATAAGATTAGTATTTTCTACTTCTCAGAAGAAAGTAAGCAGTTTGTATAATGCCTGGATTTTAGGAGGCATTTGACTAACATGTGTTGAAGAAAAGATGGAAAGGAGGGAAAAGGAAGAAAATGGGAGATAGAGGAGAGAGAGAAGAGGGGAGAGGGAAGAAAAGAGGAGAAGGGGGCACAAAAGTACAAGAAAGAGAGTGGAAGAGAGAGAGAAATGAGAGAAGGAAGGAAGGGGCAAAGAAAGAAAAAAGAAAAGAAATGTTTTATTTAGTGTTTAGACTAATTGTAGCTACTGTTGTTATTTTGAGAGGAAGTTCCACATAGTGACTGTATTACGCATGTCTTTTAAATCTGATGCTCGGCCATCATGGGGCCCTGCTGACCCTGGAGGAACTGCTTCTTCCAGGGCTAGCCAACTACTAGAGATAGTAAAGGACTTACCTGAAAGTATGTCTGTCATCTGCAAACCAACTACCTCTTTTATTGAGGTTTTCACACTTGGGCCACTATTTCCAGGTCCTGATTACTCCAGGGCCAAGTACTAGGCAACTAGGAATGGTCCCTGTGCCCCAGAGCCCACTGAAATTATTCAAACTAGCCAATCCTAAGCCTTCTTATCCTGCTTCTTCTATCCACAGTAAATGCTCTTGCCCACACTTTCCCCTCATCCCCTCTGCCTCCTGACCAACTCTGGTGTTTTACCCTGTGGCCCCTGTGGTGTCTGTGCCCCTCCTCTTGGGAACTGTGAGTAACAAATGATCTTTGCAATGGCAATCACCCCATGATCTGTTTGTCTGACCATGCTATGCTATGCTATGCTATGCTAAGTCACTTCAGTCGTGTCCGACTCTGTGTGACCCCATAGACGGCAGCCCACCAGGCTCCCCCGTCCCTGGGATTCTCCAGGCAAGAACACTGGAGTGGGTTGCCATTTCCTTCTCCAGTGCATGAAAGTGAAAAGTGAAAGTGAAGTCACTCAGTCGTGTCCGACTCTTAGCGACCCCATGGACTGCAGCCTACCAGGCTCCTCTGTCCATGGGATTTTCCAGGCAAGAGTACTGGACCATACTTGAATAATATAACCTATATTTTATACAGTGACAAAAGCCTGATCTTCATTTGTCTTTTTGGAAGGAAACAACCAATCTGGGTTAGAAATATGTTACTTACTAATAGAGGAGCATTTCAGGGAAGGAAAAAGACAGATATAAAACATGAAAAAAAGGATTAGTAGTGTACCAGAAAAATAAGGAGTTGAAGATAATTCCAGGCAGAAGAAATGCGTGTGTAAATAATGGGTGAGAAAGAGCATTGTGCTTTTTAGAAACTATGTGTATTTTGGCATAATTCACTCTACTATAGTTTTTATACCCCTTTTCACTGGACAGTAAATATCTGTTCATTAGAGCATCTCTAAAAGACGGGTTTATTGAGGGTTGGATTGTGTTTCCTTCATTTTCCTATCACCGTTGCCAAGCACAGTGTTGAAAATTACTTATTGAATAAAGGAATATATAGATGAACTAGGAATGAATGAATTAGTTAAAAGTACTGAAGGTAAGGGCATAGGTTTGCAAAAATAGAGTGGTAGAAATTAGTTATGTTATGCCGTTTTACTCAATAAATAAAAATCAACTTATCCTCATGATTAGAGCATATTAATGTATTTTTAAACATCAGTATTAACAGGTTATTCTAAAAACAGTTTATTTACTTCTAGCAACATTGAGTTTTGCTCTAGGCTAAAGGAACAGCAGATTAGAAATAGTACATCAGGTTTCCTAGAAGTAGATTGATTGATAGCTGCTACAAACTGGCTGCTGACAGTTGTGGAAAAGCAATAGAAACATCTACCAGAAAATCCTGGCAATTTAGTCTTATCTAGGATTATTTTTGAAATCCATGAATATTCATTATGATGTCCTTATTCAATAAGCGAATGTTTGGTTTTGTATGGTTTCTTAAGTTCAATAAGGGCATTTAAAAAATCAAATATAAATAAAATACCTATGTTATTTAGAAAGTGACAAATAAAATAAATATTCATTTCCTCAAAATGCTCCTGGAGAGACTGATGCACAGATGCTCTCTCTACTTCCTTCCCATTTGTGCCTTCATTTGCATTTTACCCCATCACTCTACTTAAATTGTGTTTACCAAGTCATTAGTAACCTCTGAAGTTTTACATTTAATGAATAATTTTCAATCCCGATTACAGATGATCTCTTTGCAGCCTGTGACATGGGTGATTGTGCCATCCTTTCGTAAGTCTCTTCTCTTGGCTTTCTTGATCACTCTCATGTCTCTTTTGATTATTTTTGGTCTCCTTTCTTGGCTTGTCTTCATCTACCTGCTCCTTAACAACAGGTGTCCTCCTCAACCTTCCCTTCTTACCTTCTTTTATGTCCTTGAGTAATCCTGATTATTCGCAAAGCTTCAACTCCATATTTAAGACCCTTATGTCATTATTTAGCTTTACTCTCTCAAGCTACATCAACATGCTCAAAAATGAACTCAGCATTCTTTCCTTTGCCTCCCCAAACTCCTTTTCTGTTTCCTGTCTTAGAGAATGGTACCACCATCTAGTCAAAGTCAGAACCTTGGGAGTCATTTTTCATTCCTCCTAATTCAGGATCTATGTCCAATTAAGCCACCAAGACCTACTTTTCTACCTCCTTAATATCTCCATCCTTCCTGCTACTTTCCTGGTTTAAATTCTCATAATTTCTTGCTTGAATTACTGGAACAGCCTTTAAAGTTTCTCAATGTCTCTAATTCTCCATATCTATTAGAGTGCTCTTTTCAAATTTCAAACTTGATCATATCATTTACTTGTTTATTATTCTTCAATGATCCTACTCGAGTTCAGGATAAAGTCACATTCCTTAGAAAGACCCTTCAAAAACTGGTTCCTCCAACCATTCTAACATCAACTTGAGCAGCATCTCCCACCGTCCCAGTCACCATACACTCACCGTGTTTGCCTGTATGAATAGTTTAGCATTCCCTGAACTAGCCATGCTCTCTTCCATCTCAGTAACATTTCACATTGCACCTTTTACCTAGAAAACCTTTCCTGTCCTTTCTTCTGCCCTACCAAAATTCCTTGCCAAATTCACATGTCCTGTAAGATTCAGTATTTGCTTTATTTCCTCTGGAGTTTTTGGGTGATGCTAGGTTGTTATTCTGTGTTCAAAGTTATTGCCACCAATGTATTTGTCATACAAAATTGTAACATGTTTAAAATACTACCTTTTCCCTGAACTCCTGGAGAACTCTGGAACTGAAATCATAATCGCGTGTTGTCCTCAATGCCTTATCACACTGCCCAGAGCACACTGTGTGATTAGTATGTTGAATGCATGAATAAACATGCCATATTGATGAGAAAGATGGCAACTGATTTGGAAGTAGGAACGATTTGAAACTAGTATAAATCATTTATATTTTAGGGCAGAGTGTACTGATGGAGAAACAACTAAACACAAAAAAGGAGCCTGGCCAACTGCAGAAGAATGTCTTACAGTTTTGGTCACTTGGTAAACTAGTGTCATAGCAGTAGTCTCGCCAAGGGAACAAATTTCATATTCATAGGCCCCTGTTCACTCAGTAATGGGATTCCCTCCTGATGATAGTGAGGAGGTTGCACGAACATCAGGCAAAGAGTAATTAGAGGTAGAGTAACCTGTATTCTAGCAGTTCCTCCTGGCAGGAAGGTCTGCGAGTAGTTTGGAAGGGCTTTGCATTATAGAGCAGAAAGGAGTTCAGAAGGTAAAGAATATGGATTATGTATAAAAGTGTTAAACTGAACCTCTATGCTTGGAAACTTCTTAGGTTCCACAGTCTATTCAATCCATAGACGAGAAAGTGCAAGTGTTGATCATCCAACTCTTTTGTGACCCCATGGACTGTATGTGCCAGGCTCCTCTGTCCATGGAATTCTCCAGGCAAGAATACTGGAGAGGGTAGCCATTTCCTGCTCCCGGGAATCTTCCTGACCCAAGGATCAAACCCGGGTCTCCTGCATTGCAGGCGGATTCTTTACCATCATACCTGATATGAATAATGGTCAGGGAAGTTAATAAATAAATGTATGTGGATCCACATTGCCCTCAGGAGTCCTTCCTGAGCCATCATTGAGTGAAGGATGTGACAGGGACAGAATGAGTGAGTCCACAGAACAAGGATGACAGATATCAGATACGTTTTTATACTGTTCTTTGAGGTTGGTGACAGTGCCATTGATTTGAGTGATGGGACCCATAGATCATCCTTCAGAACAGCTTTAAGTTATCTGAGGAGGTACAGGTGATCCGTGAACCCTCTAAAATATTGGCTGTGAGGATGTGCTCCTCGCCCCCTCAGAATACAGCATGCATAGGTTTCATGAGAACTCAAGGAGGTCCGAGATCCTCTCCCTTGTGCCCTTTAGAACTATTGATCAAAAAGAGAAACAATTAAGATGGCCCTTCCCAGTCGCCTCTGAAGTCCTGTGTCCAGCAACAAGGATGTTGGGGTGCAACTGCTGCTGCGTGTCATATCCAGTGTCTGTTGAGCCTCAATTTATCTCACATTCTGGGGAAACACAGTTTTATTTGCCATGCCTCCCAGAACTGTAATATACTTTGAGTGAGTTCCAGATGTCTTAAGAGATGCCAGATGGCTCATGAGAGGCAGACCAGCTTCAAGGAAAATGTGCCCCATTTTCTTCAATATGAACCACAAATTGAAGCTTTCAGGGCCAGCTGTGGGCGGAAGACATTCAGAGCCTGCTCTGACAGCCAGCGCTCCATGTGGCCATCACTTGACCCTGGGAAAGAGCCTCCTTCCTTAGACTATTTTGCAGTGATCATTTCACCAAACACTGATTAAATATATATAGATAAATAGATAGATAGATATAAGGAAGGGAAACCTATTTTCTGAGTGCCTCATATATCAGACAGTATACTAAGTGCTTTCACATACTTATCTTACTTAATCCTCACAATAGACACAGGAGGTAGATATTTCGAGCCCACTTTTTTCCAGATGGAAAATCAGAGACTCAAAGAGCTTAAGCAAATTTATTTTGATTTTCAAGTCATTCATATTCCATTCTATGAGTGTCATCTGAGAACATTCAAGCTTCACTGATACTGTTATGTATTTTCTAATCTGACAAAAAGTGGTTCCTGCTTAGTCAATATCTGCTGATCTTCTCAAAAACATAATAAAGGCCATTTATGATGTGTGGAATCTCCTGTAATGTTCTCTCCTCCAGTGAAACATGCTTGAATGTTTAATATTCATGTATACAACACACATGCACACGATCATGTGACTTTGCCTTTGCATGGTTAGTTGACTGTATAAATGAAAAAGAAAGAAAGCTACTTCTGTCATGGAATATGAATCCACTTTCAATATATTGTGTCCTTGGTTTCTAAGCGCACAATTTAAGAGCGCCCTCGCCTTCCCGCGACCGGCGCACAATTTAAGAGCGCCCTCGCCTTCCCGCGACCGGCGCACAATTTAAGAGCGCCCTCGCCTTCCTGCGACCGGCGCACTGAGAGAGCGCCCCGCCGGCTGCGTCGCGCACTGAGAGCGCCCCGCCGGCTGCGTCGCGCACTGAGAGCGCGGCCGAGAGGAGCTACCCCATGACCGAGGAAGGACGGCGGTGAGGGCCAGCGCACTAAGAACGGCGGAGAAGAGCTACCCCACGACTGAGGTCAGGAAGGGCGGCGGTAAGGAGAGACCCCTCGTCCAAGGTAAGGTGCGATGGCTGTGCTTCGCTGGCCGGGAGCAGCCAGGAGCAGCCGGGATGAGATACCCCACGCCCAAGGTAAGAGAAACCCAGGTAAGACAGTAGGTCTTGCAAGAGGGCATCAGAGGGCAAATACACTAAAACCATTCTCACAGAAAACTAGTCAATCTAATCACACAAGGACCACACCCTTGTCTAACTCAATGAAATTAAGCCATGCCCGAAGGGAACCTGGGATGGGCGGGTCATGGTGGAGAGATATGACAGGGTGTGGTCCACTGGAGAAGGGAATGGCAAACCACTTCAGTATTCTTGCCTTGAGAACCCCATGAACAGTATGAAAAGACAAAATGATAGGATACTAAAAGAGAAACTCCCCAGGTCAGTAGGGGCCCAATATGCTACTGGAGATCAGTGGAGAAATAACTCCAGAAAGAATGAAAGGATGGAGCCAAAACAAAAAGAATACCCAGCTGTGGATGTGTCTGGTGATAGAAGCAAAGTCCGATGCTGTAAAGAGCAGTATTGCATAGGAACCTGGAATGTCAGGTCCATGAATCAAGGCAAATTGGAAGTGGTCAAACAAGAGATGGCAAGAGTGAATGTCGACATTCTAGGAATTACCGAACTAAAATGGACTGGAATGGGTGAATTTAACTCGGATGACCATTATATCTACTACTGTGGGCAGGAATCCCTCAGAAGAAATGGAGTGGCCATCATGGTCAACAGAAGAGTCCGAAATGCAGTCAGATCAGATCAGATCAGATCAGTCGCTCAGTCGTGTCCGACTCTTTGCGACCCCATGAACTGCAGCACGCCAGGCCTCCCTATCCATCACCAGCTCTCGGAGGTCACCCAGACTCACATTCATCGAGTCAGTGATGCCATCCAGCCATCTCATCCTCTGTCGTCCCCTTCTCCTCCTGCCCTCAATCCCTCCCAGCATCAGAGTCTTCTCCAATGAGTCAACTCTTCGCATGAGGTGGCCAAAATACTGAAGTTTCAGCTTTAGCATCATTCCTTCCAAAGAAATCCCAGGGCTGATCTCCTTCAGAAAGGACTGGTTGGATCTCCTTGCAGTCCAAGGGACTCTCAAGAGTCTTCTCCAACACCACAGTTCAAAAGCATCAATTCTTCGGCGCTCAGCCTTCTTCACAGTCCAACTCTCACATCCATACATGACCACAGGAAAGACCATAGCCTTGACTAGGCGAACCTTTGTTGGCAAAGTGATGTCTCTGCTTTTGAATATGCTATCTAGGTTGGCCATAACCTTCCTTCCAAGGAGTAAGCGTCTTTTAATTTCATGGCTGCAGTCACCATCTGCAGTGATTTTGGAGCCCCAAAAAATAAAGTCTGACACTATTTCCACTGTTTCTCCATCTATTTCCCATGTAGTGATGGGACCAGATGCCATGATCTTCGTTTTCTGAATGTTGAGCTTTAAGCCAACCTTTTCACTCTCCACTTTCACTCTCATCAAGAGGCTTTTTAGTTCCTCTTCATTTTCTGCCATAAGGGTGGTATCATCTGCATATCTGAGGTTATTGATATTTCTCCCAGCAATCTTGATTCCAGCTTGTGTTTCCTCCAGTCCAGCATTTCTCATGATGTACTCTGCATATAAGTTAAATAAACATGGTGACAATATACAGCCTTGACGTACTCCTTTTCCTATTTGGAACCAGTCTGTTGTTCCATGACCAGTTCTAACTGTTGCTTCCTGATCTGCATACAGATTTCTCAAGAGGCAGATCAGGTGGTCTGGTACTCCCATCTCTTTCAGAATTTTCCACAGTTTATTGTGATCCACACAGTCAAAGGCTTTGGCATAGTCAATAAAGCAGAAATAGATATTTTTCTGGAACTCTCTTGCTTTTTCCATGATCCAGCGGATGTTGGCAATTTGATCTCTGGTTCCTCTGCCTTTTCTAAAACCAGCTTGAACATCAGGAAGTTCACGGTTCACATATTGCTGAAGCCTGGCTTGGAGAATTTTGAGCATTACTTTACTAGCGTGTGAGATGAGTGCAATTGTGCAGTAGTTTGAGCACTCTTTGGCATTGCCTTTCTTTGGGATTGGGATGACAACTGACCTTTTCCAATCTTGTGGCCACTGCTGAGTTTTCCAAATTTGCTGGCATATTGAGTGTAGCACTTTCACAGCATCATCTTTCAGGATTTGGAACAGCTCCACTGGAATTCCGTCACCTCCACTAGCTTTGTTCGTAGTGATGCTTTCTAAGGCCCACTTGACTTCACATTCCAAGATGTCTGCGAGCGCCGCACTGAGAGCTCCCGGCCTACCCGCGAGCGCCGCACTGAGAGCTCCCGGCCTACCCGCGAGCGCTGCACTGAGAGCCCCTCGCCGGCCGCGCGGTGCACTGAGAGCCCCTCGCCGGCCGCGCGGCGCACCGAAATGCAGTACTTGGATGCAATCTCAAAAATGACAGAATGATCTCTGTTCGTTTCCAAGGCAAACCATTCAATGTCACAGTAATCCAAATCTTGCCCCAACCAGTAACGCCGAAGAAGCTGAAGTTGAAAGGTTCTATGAAGACCTACAAGACCTTTTAGAACTAACACCCAAAAAAGATGTCCTTTTCATTATAGGGGACTGGAATGCAAAAGTAGGAAGTCTAGAAACACCTGGAGTAACAGGCAAATTTGGCCTTGGAATACGGAATGAAGCAGGGCAAAGACTAACAGAGTTTTGCCAAGAAAATGCACTGGTCATAGCAAATACCCTCTTCCAACAACACAAGAGAAGACTCTATACATGGACATCACCAGATGGTCAACACCGAAATCAGATCGATTATATTCTTTGCAGCCAAAGATGGAGAAGCTCTATACAATCAGCAAAAGCAAGACCAGGAGCTGACTGTGGCTCGGACCATGAACTCTTTACTGCCAAATTCAGACTGAAATTGAAGAAAGTAGGGAAAACTACTAGACCATTCAGGTATGACCTAAATCAAATCCCTTATGATTATACAGTGGAAGTGAGAAATAGATTTAAGGGCCTAGATCTGATAGATAGAGTGCCTGATGAACTATGGAATGAGGTTCGTGACATTGTACAGGAGACAGGGAGCAAGACCATCCCCATGGAAAAGAAATGCAAAAAAGCAAAATGGCTGTCTGGGGAGGCCTTACAAATAGCTGTGAAAACAAGAGAAGCGAAAAGCAAAGGAGAAAAGGAAAGATATAAACATCTAAATGCAGAGTTCCAAAGAATAGCAAGAAGAGATAAGAAAGACTTCTTCAATGATCAATGCAAAGAAATAGAGGAAAACAACAGAATGGGAAAGACTAGGGATCTTTCAAGAAAATCAGAGATACCAAAGGAACATTTCATGCAAAGATGGGCTCGATAAAGGACAGAGATGGTGTGGACCTAACAGAAGCAGAAGATATTAAGAAGAGGTGGCAACAATACACAGAAGAACTGTACAAAAAAGAGCTTCAAGACCCAGATAATCATGATGGTGTGATCACTGACCTAGAGCCAGACATCTTGGAATGTGAAGTCAAATGGGCCTTAGAAAGCATCACTACGAACAAAGCTAGTGGAGGTGATGGAATCCCAGTGGAGCTATTCCAAGTCCTGAATGATGATGCTGTGAAAGTGCTACACTCAATATGCCAGCAAATTTGGAAAACTCAGCAGTGGCCACAAGATTGGAAAAGGTCAGTTTTCATCCCAATCCCAAAGAAAGGCAATGCCAAGGAGTGCTCAAACTACCGAACAATTGCACTCATCTCACACGCTAGTAAAGTAATGCTCAAAATTCTCCAAGCCAGGCTTCAGCAATATGTGAACCGTGAACTTCCTGATGTTCAAGCTGGTTTTAGAAAAGGCAGAGGAACCAGAGATCAAATTGCCAACATCCGCTGGATCATGGAAAAAGCAAGAGCGTTCCAGAAAAACATCTATTTCTGCTTTATTGACTATGCCAAAGCCTTTGACTGTGTGGATCACAATAAACTATGGAAAATTCTGAAAGAGATGGGAATACCAGACCACCTGATCTGCCTCTTAAGAAATCTGTATGCAGGTCAGGAAGCAACAGTTAGAACTGGTCATGGAACAACAGACTGGTTCCAAATAGGAAAAGGAGTACGTCAAGGCTGCATATTGTCACCATGTTTATTTAACTTATATGCAGAGTACATCATGAGAAATGCTGGACTGGAAGAAACACAAGTTGGAATCAAGATTGCCGGGAGAAATATCAATAACCTCAGATATGCAGATGACACCACCCTTATGGCAGAAAGTGAAGAGGAACTAAGAAGCCTCTTGATGAAAGTGAAAGTGAAGAGTGAAAAGGTTGGCTTAAAGCTCAACATTCAGAAAACGAAGATCATGGCATCTGGTCCCATCACTACATGGGAAATAGATGGGGAAACAGTGGGAACAGTGTCAGACTTTATTTTGGGCTCCAAAATCACTGCAGATGGTGATTGCAGCCATGAAATTAAAAGACGCTTACTTCCTTGGAGGGAAAGTTATGACCAACCTAGATAGCATATTCAAAAGCAGAGACATTACTTTACCAACAAAGGTTCGCCTAGTCAAGGCTATGGTCTTTCCTGTGGTCATGTATGGATGTGAGAGCTGGACTGTGAAGAAGGCTGAGCACCAAAGAATTGATGCTTTTGAACTGTAGTGTTGGAGAAGACTCTTGAGAGTCCCTTGGACTGCAAGAAGATCCAACCAGTCCATTCTGAAGGAGATCAATCGTGGAATTTCTTTAGAAGGAATGATGCTAAAGCTGAAACTCCAGTATTTTGGCCACCTCATGCGAAGAGTTGACTCATTGGAGAAGACTCTGATGCTGGGAGGGATTGAGGGCAGGAGGAGAAGGGGACGACAGAGGATGAGATGGCTGGATGGCATCACTGACTCGATGGATGCGAGTCTGGGTGACCTCCGGGAGATGGTGATGGACAGGGAGGCCTGGCGTGCTGCAGTTCATGGGGTCGCAAAGAGTCGGACACGACTGAGTGACTGATCTGATCTGATCTTGGTTTCTAAGTAAACATCACTTGCTCTTTTGAATCCTCTCTCAATTCTTAAACCCTGTTTACCTGGATGAAAGGCATTTTCCAATCTTTGCTTCAGGACCTTTTTTCCCCTATAAATTACAATCCTTTTTGCTCCTCTGGATTTTTAACTCCTGTATCCTAGACTCAGTAAAATCTTCCAGCTATCATCTGCCTATTGGAGTTCCAATTCTGTCTCTCAGTGTCCAGTATTCTTCTGTATTTGAATCCTGGCTCTGCCTCTTGCTAGCTGTGGTCCTTGAGAGTTTCAGTTGTCTTCTCTGAGAATCAGTTGTTGTTTATTTCATTTATTAAATGGCTATTATAACATCTACCTAGATCTTCCATTTACCTGTAAATGTGCAATGAGTAAATATAAGTAAAGCATTTAATGCAGCGTTTGGCAGTTTAGGAAGAATTCAGCAAAGCCTGGTGGTGCAAGTTGTTGTGAATGGAATTGCAGTCAGTGTGGTCACTATTATTTTACCTGTATGCAAGGTAATCTCATGACTGGAGTTTGTTTGGGTGAACAACACATGAGTTAGTATGGTTGTGGATCCTCTTTTATGAAACATATCTATCCAGTTAATTAATGCTCCAAAACAGCATTTAATCTCTGTCAGCAATAAACCACATCAGTTCCTACAATTTGGTGTCCCTAAAGAACAGAGTTCGGCCTGCTGACCTCACCGGAAGCTGGTAGAGGGTGTGATACATGAACACTTAGCTTTGGAAAAAATATTTGTTTTCCACTGTGAAATATTATGTGGATATTGTCATACTGTCTATTGTTAGCATAAAACATAGCCCTGTGTAAGTCATTCCTGGACCAATTTAACATATTTCACAATTCTTTACTCTTGTTTTTTTTTCCTCTTGGGCGCAGAAAATAAGTTAATTGTGAAATGTAATCCACAGGCAGAACACAGATCAAAATTGGGCTTTTTTTTTTTTAATTTGAATTTTTATTTCAGTGTCTTTTAATCACTTTAAACTTTATTTTAAATATAATTTTATTTATTTGTTTTTGGCTGTGCTTGGTCTTCATTGCTTTTGTGTGGGCTTTCTTAGCTGTGGTGAGGGCAGGCCACTCTTCACTGTGCTGTGTAGGCTTCTCATCGTGGTGGCTTCTCTTGTTGCAGGGCATGGGCTCTAGGGCTTGGGGCTTCAGGAGTTGCTGGACGTTGGCTCAGTAGTTGCAGCTCTTGGGCTCTAAAGCACAGGCTCAGTAGTTGTGGTACATGGCCTTGGGGATGTGGGATCCTCCTGGACCAGGGATCAAACTCATATTTTCTGCATTGGTGGAAGGTGGATTCTTTACCAATGAGGCACCAGGGAAGCCCTCATTTTAAAGTTTCTATTAAACAAGAAATGGCTTGATTTCCAAAGAAAGAAATAAAGTGAAGTCACTTCGTTGTACCCGACTCTTTGCGACCCCATGGACAATAGCCTGCACCAAGCTCCTCTGTCCATGGCATTTTCAAGGCAAGAGTACTGGAGTGGGTTGCCATTTCCTTCTCCAAAGAGATGGCCAATTTATTACATAAGAAATTACAGGTAAAAACAGGAAAAGGAAATCTTTACTGTAAACATTCTGTTTTCTTCAGCTCTTTATTTTCCTCTTAGTTGATTAAAATTTGGGAAGTGATTATTAGACTTACATAATAAATACTGAACTTACATAGTTAAAATTTTCCTAGGACCTACATAATTAGTATGTATGCACTCCTACTTTCAAAGCTAGCCAGTTATGGATCTCAGTATGTTTATTCTTAGTGAACTGCGCCTTCTTACTATAGACCCAGTGCCCCAAGATAGCCTTCTGGAGATGAATGAATCTGAAATCTAATCTGGGTTACCTTGGGTGGGGGCAGGCAGCCAGAGAATGAGCGATCTTCTTTTCGAAAACTCAGGTTGAGTTTCTCTATGTTGAGTTTGGCCTTGGTTGCCCTCAGTGCCATCTTCAGGACTTCCAATAGGCTCTCGTTCACTTCTGACTGTGCCTTGTAGTCTTGAGGGGCGATACTGCTTGGAGAAGCAGGAGAAAGGCTGGGAAAAGACGATTTACTCAAAGCTGCTGTGTGTTTTCATACCCCATCTCTTACCCCTGCTATACACTGTGGAACCAGAGAACCCACCCAGCAAGGCCTTCTAAATCTGGGTAACCTCATCATAGGACTGCATGTGGAGACTGCATAGATCAACTAAAGTTTGTTCTATTCCTGGTGAGTCCCACAGTCTCTTCTCTCAGAGGTACGAATCCATTCAACTAGATCATAGACTAAAACTTGTAATCCACTAATTTTTTTCCAGGTGAGGCAAACTTAGAATTGACCATAGCAGTTTACTTACCTATTTGATCCTATTAATACTTCCCTTAAGTCCAGATAACTATTGATAGCAAATATCAATAGCAATTTGATAGCAAATTCCCAAACTGTCCATTGCCACAAGCAAAGCAGATCTTACCAGATCCCTGTAGCCAGGGAAGCTATCTAGAAGGAAATTTTGAACCAGGTAAACTTCTTCATTATCCTTGACTCTGCTCTTTGAATCTGGAAAACCCAGAAAAGTTTTGGGAACAATTATTTAATTACTGTCTGGCATCCAAATGTATGTAGTTACTAAGATGGTGTATCTGTTTGTTGTTTCTTTAAATGATTGGTGAAAAACAAGGTGAAAAAGTGTTATAGTCATTTATTTTATGAAACTACTTTGAGGTGTTTACTCATTTAACATTCCAGTGTATGTGTTCTTCCAAATCCAAGCTGTGCTACAGAGTGAAGCTTTTCCTGTTTCCTCTGTTTCAACGTAAGATCCACTTCTCTAGACAGACATTCTATGACATCCCCAAACTCCATTCATGTAAATCAGTTTCCTTTCAGTGGTATGCTGGTAAATCATTAATGACCAGCTCTCTAAGATAAAGCTGTAATCTGCAGCCTTACTAATTTTTATGGTGCAAAAACTCTCACCATGGTCAGTTTCCAGTTGCCAATATGATGTCCCTGAGTGATGCACTGGGAACTGAGGTTCACAGTCAGCCCCCCTAGTGCTCCTGAACCCCCTGCTTGAGAAACTCTTTCAAATTTCTTTGTTCTTTTCCTGTAATAAGTTTCCCTCAAGTTGCGATTGCTTCCTGATTCTTTTAGCTGTTGTTTTTTGTCTGACCTCCCTTGCAAACTGTACCATAAGATGTGGGCTGAGTCTATTTTGCACTTATATCTGTGGATCTTGTACAGATTGGCTTTGCCAATCTGATGAATCTGTTCCAGATTTGAATCAGAAGGTTTCCTTCCTCTTTCCTTTTCTTGTAACACCAGTTTCTGTAGGAAGGAATTCATAAGAAAGACTTTGGCCCTCGGCTCAGTACACGGAGTACTGAATGGGAGGTTTTATATGGAGCCCATTTACTGCAGCTGGTGGATTTCATAGAAAAACCTTCTGCAGGAGTTTACTTCATCTGGTCCAACTTAGGTGATGAAAGCTGTTGCCACTGGTGATGCTGGAGGCATTTTAAACATCATAGAGCTGTCCCACATAAAGCTCTACCTGATAGAACATGGGAGGGACTTTTTCTGAGCTGTACATTAATTAATAAAGAGCCTGGAATCATTACAGGCCATCAGTCCTGCACTTCCGCAAACACACTGTCTGGTTTATATAGAGTAGCACCTTCTCTGATGAATTCAAAATTATATCTTTATGGACCTTTTTTATATAGTAGATATCCAAATGTTCCTGCAAGTGAAATAATGCAAGCTCTTTGGATAATTGGAGGTGCCGATGACATTCCACAGATATTTATTGAGCATCTCCCATGTGCCAGGAACTATGCTAGAACTATGCTGGACATTGAGTTGGCCAGGAAAGACACTATTCCTCACCTCAAATGTCAAAGAAGTAATTATAAGCACAACGACTACTATAAAAAGAAAGGGCTATGAGGTTATACAGCAAAGAGATATAACCTAGTCTAGGGCTCAGGAAAGGCTTCCTGTCTAGGATTCATGAGACCCATATCTGCCAGTAAGTGGCCATTTGTTCTGATGCATCATCTACTTTTCAGGTTGCAAATCTCAAGATCTGTACTATATGAAGTATGGCTGCTGATTATTAAATATTGCTAGGGACTTATGGTTCTCAGCAGGGAAGTTGCTCCAAGTGATAGTTGACTGGTGTACCCATATGGCAGCATCACTTTCGTTGGACTGTGAGCCCTTGAGGGAGAGATCGAGCCTTGCCAATCTCTGAATTCACTGTGCTCAGCAAAGTGTGCCTGGCAAACAGCTGGCATTCAACGGATGCGTGTAGAATGAAGTAATGCAATAAAAAAGGGCACACTGCACATTGTAGAAAGGAATCAAGTCTATCACTTGGTCCAAGGACAATTTTATAGGAAACCCTGCCTTTTTCCTAGAGTGAAGTGACATACTTCGGTGCCATGGCTCTTAACCACTATGTCACATTATTTGGAACTGGAAAGGATGTCTTCTGGTAGTAGTAATAGTAGTATTAGTTGCTCAGTTGTATTTGACTCTTTGTAACCCCTTGGGCTATAGCCTGCCAGGCTCCTCTGTCCATGGAATTCTCCTGGCAAGAATACTGGAGTGGGTAACCATTCCCTTCTCCAGGGGATCTTCCTGACCCAGGGATCTAACCTAGGTCTCCAGCATTGTAGGCAGGTTCTTTACCATCTGAACCTCCAGAGATAGTTTCAAAGTAGTAACAAACCCTATCATGTACCATTTTTAAGAACTGTGCATTGACTAACTGATTTCCTCTTACAAATCTATAAAGTGAAGGGAAATCTATCATTGTTTCCGTTTAACAGCTGGAGAATGGAAGCACAGTGAGGTAAGTCACCAGCCCAAGTTTACAGAGTCACTAATGGGCAGAAACAGGAATTGAGTCTAGGTTTCTGTCAATAGAAGTTATGCTCCTAACCACTGCATTTCATCATTTTTCATGGAGAATACAGACTATCATGCTTTACTGTGTCTCATCTCTAATGCTACTCCTCACATCCTACATTTATGTTGGGTTATTTCTTTCCTTTGAGAGTATATGAAGGAATTACTGATTTCTGTACCTCAAACCTTTTTCTGCTAGTGCCCGTAACCCAGGAGTTCACTGTCTGAACATATTTCTGGAATCACACCATGTGGACAGGAACTCTGCCTGGTACACACTCATTTATTATTTCATAATGAGGTTTTTCATTTTCACATGGCACTCATAAAAAAGACGCATTGTTGCAGATAACTTTGTATGCATGCCTGCACAGGAGGGAGAAAAGATAACTATAGGCAAAAGGCAAAGCATTGGTAAAGAGTAAAGTGATTTTGCACTGGGTGCAAATCCCTGGCAGCTCTTGAAGTCTATACACACTATGCCCATAAATAGGGAGAAAAGTACCTTTGATGGCTACTACTCTGAGTTTCTTTGATGTTGCTGTCCTTGACTTCTTTGTTTTGCTCTGTATCTTGTGAAGCTGCAACTTTTAAAAACCAGAGTAGCTTTTCATAATTCACCTGAAAATTAAATATCAAAGACAACATCCTCATTTAATTTACACTTAGGGGAAATAAGACACCTGCTGAGATAAAACGTCAGTTCAGTTCAGTTAAGCAGCTCAGTCGTGTCCGACTCTTTGTGACCCCATGAATCGCAGCACGCCAGGCCTCCCTGTCCATCACCAACTCCCGGAGTTCACTCAAACTCATGTGCATCGAGTCAGTGATGCCATCCAGCCATCTCATCGTCTGTTGTCCCTTTCTCCTCCTGCCCCCAATCCCTCCCAGCATCAGAGTCTTCTCCAATGAGTCAACTATTCGCATCAGGTGGCCAAAGTATTGGAGTTTCAGCTTTAGCATCAGTCCTTCCAATGAACACACAGGACTGATCTCCTTCAGAATGGACTGGTTGGATCTCCTTGCAGTCCAAGGGACTCTCAAGAGTCTTCTCCAACACCACAGTTCAAAAGCATCAATTCTTCGGCACTCAGCCTTCTTCACAGTCCAACTCTCACATCCATACATGACCACTGGAAAAACCATAGCCTTGACTAGATGGACCTTTGTTGAGATAAAATGTATTTGGAAAAATTTTTAGCATTGAAAATTTTAAAAACAGATTTTAAGACATATTATAGTAATTACTAGTGCTTTTGTTTTGACCAACAATTCCTTTTATTTCCCCTTCTGGACATATGGTAAAATGATACTTGCTGGTTGTTTCATGATTGAGTATGGTGATGATCTGTTCTGGCCAGTGAGTTGAGAGCAGAAGTGACCTGCACTACTTCTGGGCTGAGGATTAAACTGCTGACATGAACCCCCCACCCCTGCCCCCAGATATCTCTTTATCCCCTCTGCCATCACATCCACTAATACTCCAGAGTGGATTCTTCACCAGCCTGGATTTGGAGCTAAGATGATGATGGTACTGAGAAGAGCCTAGGCAGGACTCAATATGAAATATAAGTTTTCATTCTTTTAAGCCACTGAGACTTTGGGGCTCTTTGTTACAACAGCATGACCTAGCCTCTACCTTCTCTCTCTCTCACAACTCTCATATATTTATTATATATATTATATACTTATATTTAGATATATTCAAAAGATAAAGTCAGATTACTTGGGGGCAAGACTTTATTTACCTAAGTGAAAAACTTAAGACTTTCTCTTTTTTTACATAGGAACAGACTAAAAGAATGTCATCCATTTCCAATGCTTGACTGGATGATTATTCTAGGGACTCTGATGGGCAGACAACTCCAAGGTAGTGGAGGTGGGTAGCAGTGGGGAAGGGAAGCCAGATAAAGTCCTAACAGAAACTAGGACTCAGGCTGGAGAACTGACTTGAACTGAAGATTCATAAAGGTTGCACTAATAGGTTGACATTGTATTGCTAAATACTTTTCATAAATATACAATTAATTCTATTTTTGCAGGTTAGGAGTGGGCAGGAGATAGAACCTAGTAAATGTTAAACATAAGGCTAGGTAATTTGCATTTATTATATTACTAAATCTTCACATTAGCCTTATGATATTGGTTTTGGCCTAATTTTCCATCAATACATGCTCATTTATGATTTTTCCATTGCTATTCTTTCTTCCTATTTTAGGATATTGTCTTCTCACTCCCAGAATTCTGTTACATTTGGACTATACTGTGTATTCACTTACAGCGTGAATTTAGGAAGTGCAATGCTCAGAAAAAGAACCCTAGCATTATCTTTGGGGAACCTTTATCTCTGCCCTGGGTCTGCCATTAATTCTCTCAGTTTCCTGAGCAAGTTCCTTGATCCTCTGGGTTTCAGTTTCCTAATCAGTAAAATGATGGCGATGAGCCATATTTCAAAGATGTCTCCCATCTCTAAATCTCTAGGAACTGTCATGATACATCTTTATCAAGTTCTCCATTCTAACCTCAGATCTTATAGACTGATCAGCTTGTAAACAGACCTGTTATCTTGAGTCTGTAACTATTCCAATGGTGTTAAGAGCAGACAATGTAAGTTGGGACAGGAAACTTTTTAAAGAGAAATTAAACAGGGCTGACCCCCCTGGTGGTACATGGTGATACGGGCTTGCATGCTAGGAGGCTTAAGCATTATGTGAACCAAGAACTTCCAGATATCCAAGCTGGGCTTAGAAAAGGAAAAGGAACTAGAGATCAAATTGCTAAAATTCACTGGATTATAGAGACAGCAAGGGAATTTCAGAAAAAACATCTATTTCTGTTTCATCAGCTATGCTAAAGCCTTTGACTCTGTGGATCATGACAAACTGTAGAAAGCTCTTAGAGAGTTGGGAATACCAGATCATCTTACCTGTCTCCTGAGAAACCTGTATGTGGGTCAAGAAGTTAGAACCCTGTATGGAACAACTGGTTCAAGATCAAAAAAGGATTATGACACAACTGTCTGCTGTCACACTGTTTGTTTAACCTATATGCTGAGCACATCATGAGAAATGCCAGACTGGATGAGTTACAAGATGGAATCAAGATAGGCAGGAGAAACATCAACAATCTCAGATATGCAGATGATACCACTCTCATGGCAGAAAGCGAAGAGGAACTAAAGAGCCTCTTGATGAGGGTGAAGGAGAAGAGTGAAAGAGCTAGCTTAAGACTAAATATTAGAGGAAAAAAAACCACTAAGATCATGGCACCCAGCCCCACTACTTCATGGCAAATAGAAGGGGAAAAAGTGTACGTCATGACAGATTTTCTCTTCTTGGGCTCCAAAATCACTGCAGACAGTGACTGAAGCCATGAAACCAGAAGATGATTGCTTTCTGACAGGAAAGCAATGACACACCTAGACAGTGTGTTGAAAAGCAGAGACACTACTCTGCCGACAAAGGTCCACATACTCAAGGCTATGGTCTTCCCAGTGGTCATGTGCAGTTGTGAGAGCTGGACCATAAAGAAGGCAGAATGCCAAAGAATTGATGCCTTTGAACTGTGGTGTTGAATTCCTGAAAGTCCCTCGGACAGCAAGGACAATCTTAAGGGAGTTCAACCCTGAATTTTCACTGGAAGGACTGATGTTGAAGCTGAAGTTCCAGTATCATGGTCATCTGATGTGAACAGATGACTCATTGGAAAAGTCCCTGATGCTGGGCAAGATTGAGGGCAGAAGGAGAAGAGGGCATCAGAGGATGAGCTGGCTGGACTGCATTACTGATGCAATGAACATGAACTTGGGCCAACTCCAGGAGATGGTAGGGGACAGGGAGGCCTGGCATGCTGCAGTCCATGGGGCCACAAAGAGTCGGACATAACTGGGCAACTGAGCAACAGCAACAACAAAGGACCTAAATCTATCTTCTATTTGGGTCTTATCTGACTAGAGATTTCTACATATGACTATAAACAGGCTTTGTATCTTAGGTGTCAGTGGCAAAGGTTATTTTCAAGAAAGAAACTTACCTTTTGATTCTATTATTCTGGTGGGTACAAGTCAAATAAACAAAGGGAACTCACACTTAAAGTAACAAGATGGTCCTACCATTTCAGGAGAGCTCCCCTTAGAAAATCTCTGGCAAAGGATCTTGACTGTTGGCAACTGCAGAGGGACTTCAAGTCTTAAGAAGAGTTGGCTCAGCTGAGATTGGAGAAGAAATCCTGAAGAGACAGGATCCAATGTCTTCAGCTCTTTCTGAATTTTGTCTAATAAGCCAGAACTTAAAGGAAGAGACTTGAGTTCTCTTCTGACCAGGGCAAGAAGAAAAGTGTCTTTTGTTGTTCCACTTGGTCTCTGGCCAATATCCTGAAACAACAACAACAACAAATTAACAGGGCTCTAAACCAAAGTGACTGAAGACCAATATGCAAGGAAGCAGAAGCGTACTTGAGTTGGTATTAGAGCCTCCACATTCAGGCCTTGTCCCAAATAGGAAGAATACTTATACTTGAATCTAAGTATTCAATCTGGATGTATTCATTAGTTTATAATGTCCCAAGATCTTTTCTTTCAGGCAAATAAAAGAAGCAAATTATTTCAGAGTACATACTCTGATAGAAGGTTCCTTAATGTATATCATTTGTCTTTTACAAAATATATATTTTTTTATTAGAATTTAGAATGATAAATCTTAAAGACCGGGATCTGGGAGGAGGAAGAGGGAAGGAAGATGCGATGGTCAGGCAGGACATTTGAGGTTTGCCTGTGGGCTCCCAGGGAAGTTTCCTGGAAAGCTGATGAGACATATCAGGTGTGGTATCCACCAGTCTATCTTAGACCATCTTATTATCTGTTCCACATCAAAATACACAGTTGACAAATAATATCCCTTCATCTACAATAGAAATCAGCTCAACAGCTCCCACCTTGGGTTGGTCAGAGCTGCTCCTTGCCATCTGTTCTAAGGACCAGTCTCTAAAGTTTCTCCTGGGGAGGCCATGAATATAGGACAGGGACTGGTCTCCAGTTGGTTGAGAGATGCAGTAGACATTTGCCTGGTTGGAAACCTTAAAGAAGCAAAGATAAATGGTAGTTAAGGATCAGAAGGGATGGGGAAGAGAAAGAGAAAAAAAAATGGAAAATATGAGTGAGCCAACTAATTCTTAAAACACGGTCCCATTCCAAAAGACTTCAAGCCCCGTGGCCATTGAGTCTTTTAATCCCCCAAGAGGAAAGCTTCTCTCAACATTAATTTCAGCATTATGTAGTTAACACAAGTTTGATAAATAAATGGGCAGTTAGACACATTTTCATTTGTGCACAATAAAAGGTGTCTGTGACAAATAAAAAGTAAGCCTGCAAACACATCTTTCATATGCAAACCAATCAACCCTAAATCCATGTCTCTAACCACCTCCCTTATCTAACTCACATACCAACTCAATATTTCCCCTGTCCCAAATGAACCTAGGTCCACATATCAGACTGGGAATAGCCCTTCTACCCAAAGCCCACTCACTGGAGTTGTTTAGACCAGCCAGTTCTAATCTGCTAACCCTGCCCTCATTACCTTTCCCATCCCTTACTCTTCTGCCTCCTAATTGACCTTGGTGTTTCCACATGTGGCCCTGCACAGTGTGGCATACCCCCTTTCCCTGGGAAATCTAAGTCACAAGTTCTTTCAAAGGCAGTTGTCTGTTTATCTGTCACCTCACCATACCTGATTAAAAGGAAATCCTGGGTACAAATTTAACCACATGGCCATATCTAATATCAGGTCACTGAAAGGAGACATTATGAGAGGGATTCACTGAAAACTGAGTGTCCATACTCATTTTATAGTTTATACTGAATAACCTATCAGTATAAATAGCAACTTGAAGTGTTTATAGTCATTAAACATTTTAAAGAAAAATCAAAAGGCTCTCTAGAGTGGGCTGAGTGAGCAGGAGTGGCAGAGTTCTAGAATAGGCAGTTGTGGAGGAAAAGCAAGACAAAACAAGCAAAATGGCTTTGAAAGGAACGTCCTACCAATCAACTGTGATAATTATTAAAATTAAAGCACTAACACTTTCATTCTCATGCTGCCAGATGCAAAAAGCACACTTTAATTTTATTTTTGAAACTGTGCTACTGAGTTTGCCACCAGTCACAGATTCTTTTTTATTTTCTGAGAGAAAGCAGAGCTGATACTTCTGAGAAACAGTGTAAACAGCATATATGTATTTTTAAAAATGTATAAGGAGAGAATTTAAGAGACAAAAGATCTTAGGGCTGGCAGTGAGAAGAGCCAGGCTCTGTCTGTGAGATCTTGAAACATCATTTAAGCTCTCTGGGCCTCTTATTATTCATTTGTGAAATGAGAGTTTGTATTTGCTGATTTATAAGATATCTTACTATTGCTTCTCTTAACATTTTCAGCTTTACTTACCTCCTACTAATGTTATCTTCGAGTTTACCTGTAATTTAGAACAGAGTTTCACACTTGCCTGTCCTTAACCCACGTTTACTTTTCTTTCAGAGCAAATTCAGCTGGTCCAGACTGCTTGCTGCATCCCAGACAGAAAAGCTTATTTTCATCTATATGTGAAGAATAAGAATCTAGAAGGAGCTCTGATTGGTTTACTTCTTTCACTGTGGCAGGATTCCACTTATCACTTAGTCAAGGTGGTAATGAGTGTCTCTGTACCAGGCAGCCATGGCTGCCATCTGGCCAGCTAGGATCCTACACTCGGCCGACAGAACCAATTAGTCAGGCCCCACACTTCCCACGAGGTCTTGCTGTGTTTGATGGGTGGGTGTTAGCCCTGCTGAGCCTCCCATAAGAAACCTCTTGAATCCTGGGAGGGGAGGGACAAATAGTCTCCCTCTGGCACTGCAGAACTAGTAAAGAATCCGGACCGTGGAGGTCCAAGAACAACGTACCCTGTGAACACTCTGCCTGTTACAGTGGCTAATGCAGACGCTGTATCCCAAATGGGTAGAGAGAGAGTCAAACAAACTTTCATTTACAAGAGAAAAACTAGAAATGATTTAAATGCCCATCAATAGGGATTAAATGAGACATGTTATATCCATATAAATGAATGAATATAGTTTGGGGATTAAGGCCCTAGAATCTGGACCTCGACTGTGGCTCTGCCACTTCTCAGCCTTACGACCTGGGCAAAGCACTTGATTTCTTTGTTTTTCAAATCCTTCTTCTATGATCTGAAGATAATAAAAGTTCCTACCTCACTGAGTGCTTGGGAGTAGTAAATTAGTTAATATATGTAAAGAACTTAGAATAGTGCCTTTGTGTGTGTGTTAGTCACTCAGTCGTGTCTGACTCTTTGTGACCCCATGGATCGGAGCCCACTCTGTCCATGGAATTCTCCAAGCAAGAATACTGGAGTGGGTTGCCATTCCCTTCTCCAGGGGATCTTCCCGACCCAGGAATTGAACTTGGATCTTCTGCATCGAGGGTAGACTCCTTACTGTCTGAGCCACCAGGGAAGCTAGAATAGTGTCTGGCACGTAGCAAATTCTATCTAAGTGTTACTTCTGAGTATGACTTTCACAGGGACATTAAACATAATGCTTAGGATGAATTTTTTGAAGCTGTGGGAGAATTCTTGATATAAAGTGAATAGACCAGGATGACAAAGAACATATATGTGATGATTCGTATTTGGTATCTATGCATGAAAAAAAGATGAGAAAGAAATAAACTATTATTTTTCTTTGCATTTTATTTTTTCTTATTTACATTCTCCTTCCACTTTCCACAATTTCTACCGGAGTATATAATATGTTACAGTTAGAAGGATCAATAAAAATTTTAGGAGAAAAATGAGAAGTCCCCAGTGTTTGAGACCTTGCAGAACATGGTCTGAGGTCCACTGGTGAACTGGTAGCCACTCCATATTGTAATTTTTGCAGAGTTCTAATGAATAAAAGATCACAAATCCACAGGCTTTTATATTCTCGTGACTGAAAACTAATGAGCATCTGAGTGATTTAGAAAGGGCTATTAAAATTATAAACTAAAGATAGTTATGTTAGAGTTTACTGCAGACTCTAATTCAGTATTCTACTAAAATATCCAACTGTCACTTCATTATTGGCAGTGCTGCAGAACTCCTCCTCTATATGTTTGTTTAATTGCAATTTCAGCAATTTTTTGAAATGGTACTTTGTTACCGATGAATCATATAGTTGGTCTTAATTGGGTCCAGTTTTCTATTGCTGCTATTCTTGCCTTTTAATTACAAATTAATAATCATTTAGATTCATCATTATCAAGTTAATCTGTTGTGGATTGTTTGGTTGATTCTTAGTAGAGGGCAGTGATAATGTATTAACATTTCTATCAAGATAGTTTAGGGCTGATGATTTTTTGATATCTAGACATGATTTCATTGGATTTTGAAAATAAATTATCTTTTCCTATAACGTTAAATCAGACAAACCCTCCTCCTCTAACACACTCCAAAGTTGCACAAGTGATGACGCATCACTGTATAACTATCATTTAGTAACAGAGTAGGTTGACCAATTCAGTTAGCGGTCAGTGAAGATGCAATATACAGAATGACCTCAAAATTCATTTTCAGATTTAAGAAATGATTTTGATTCTATTTGATGCAAAATGTATTAATTACCATTAGAACAAGCATGTGTTGATGTGAGTCTATGTTTCCAACCCAACGGAATTTCCTAGCAAATTACCAAGAAAAATTTAAGAATTTGTTACTCACTTTGCCATCCAGAAATCTACAACTGAGTGCTCCTGTTAGGAGCTTCCCGTTGTCCTCTGGTTTCTGGTTGTTCTCTTGGTGCTTGTTCTCTGTCACATCATCTGGGTCGGGATTGATTTGATGATCTGTGGGATCAATCGGAGCTGGTGGGTCTCCACCGATCGGCTTTGCATCACCAGTCACTGATTTCTGGAGCACTGTTTGAGTTTCTGCCTTCAAGTTCTGGTTCTCCTTGCTGCAAAGAAACAAGTTTTGTACTGTGTTACTCAGGGCACACTCCACCTGCACTAAGCTGGCATAAGAAAAGGCAGGTGTTAGTCTGGTGGTGGGAATATTGGTAATTTAGCATGACTGAATGAAGAAGTAAATGTTAGTTATTTGTCTAGGGATCATTTATCATAGAGAAACCATGTTATTTTCTCAGGCTTTACCTTCCTTGTAATCTATCCATCTGCTCTAAAATCCTTACTGTTAGAAATGGCAGTTTCAAAGATGAACCCTAAAGGTTATTACTTATCTTTCTTCCTTAAAAGTCTAACAGGTATTTTCAATGTTTACAACTATAAAAAAAATAAAGTCAAGGCATTTTGCCAGCTCCAGTTCTGCTCTGTGTCTCTCCTTAATTGTCTTGCCGGAAGGCTTCTTTTCTCTCAGTAGTCCTCCATTTAATTTTAATATTAAATAGAGGGGAAAAATTGTAGGAATGACTCAAAAAAATTTATATAAAAACAAAAATCTACAAATTATGCAACTTTGTTTAGTAATTAAAAGACATAAGTCACAATAATTGCATGGTATTGTTTTAAATATAGAAAACTTCTTTCAAAATAAAGAATACAAATGCTCACCGTCACATAAATAAATAGAATTATTATAGTGGCTGACCGCACTAAACATATTAAAGAGTCAGGAAGCTAAAATTTTTGACCTAGTAAATCAATTTTTAAGAATTTATATTAAGTAAAAAATGTGGAAAAAGAAAAATTTTAAACTAAATTTATCAATAGATGGATGCACGATACTGGATGCTTGGGGTTGGTGCACTGGGACAACCCAGAGGGATATAGTATGGGGAGGGAGGAGAAAGGAAGGTTCAGGATGGGGAGCACATGTATACCTGTGGCAGATTCATTTTGCTATATGGCAAAACCAATACAATATTGTAAAGTTAAATAAAATTAAATTTTAAAAAATTTTAAAAAATAGATGGCTGTGTTGAGTGTTTCTCTATGTTCCTATGAGATAATGTATGGTGGTATTAAAATAGTTACAAATAATTTTAATGAAAAAATGTCTTGTTATTCAAATAAATGAAAAAGATAATTATCTCAATATATAAACTCATGTATAAATACATGTGTCTTTGTGTGAAAGTGCATAATATATGTAGAAGGAAATGTGTCAGGGGTAAACAGTAAGTGCCTCCTAACAGAAGTCAGGATATTACATTATACTCCGTGCAATGTACTGTTGTCAGTCATTCAGTCATGTTCAACTCTTTGTGATCCGGGCTGTAGCCCATCAGGCTCCTCTGTCCATGGAGTTTTCCAGGCAAGAACACTGGAGTAGGTAGTCATTCCCTTCTCCAGGGGATTTTCTTGACCGAGGGTTGAACCAGCATCTCCTGCATTGGCAGGTGGATTCTTTACCACTAAGCTACTTGGGAAGCCCACATTATACTATATTATATACTATACTATATACCATATTATACTATATAATAAAACTATTATTCTAAATTTCTGGCATGAGGAAATGTTATTTTATTATCAAGAAAAATAAATTCTAAAATAGCTATGCAATATGCCTAGAAGGTTGTATAAATTTTAGCTGTTATTGATGCAGTGGAAAGGACCCATTTTAAAGCATGTCATGTAACCTGGACATAAAACAATTGCTACAACACTTGTTGATTTGAATAAGGCCAAGATTGCCATATGTATATTTTTTACATTAATTCTCTTAGTCATGGCAGCATGAGAAGCAAAGAAGGCTTAGGAAAGAGCTGAGAGGAACACCTACATTTATAGAGCAAAGAGCCCTAAAAGGAGACTTGGAAGAAATTCTAAGTAAGGTAGAAGAAAAACTGGAAGAGTGTGGACTTAGCAACAAAGTGAAGAGAATGTTTCCAGAGAGATGGCATAATCAACATCTCACATGCTGTTGAGAAAAATGAGTTCTAAAAAGTGTCCATTGAGTTAAGCCATCAGGACATCATCAAGAAACGTGACATGAGGAATTCCCTGAGGTAACAGAGGTAGATGCTAGACTGAAGGGGGTTGACAAAAGAGGAGGGATCAGAAACCAAAGGTAGGAAGTATAAAGACCTCTGTGAAGAATTTTGGCTTCAGGAGAGGAGAGAAATGGGGTGACTGGAGTACAATGTTGGTTTCAGATAGGGCTTTGTTATTGTCATGTTTATCTCCAAAATATACAAATAGCTCATACAACTCGACAAAAAAAAAAATAAGCCAATCAAAAAATGGGTAGAGGGCCTTAATTGACATTCCTCCAAAGAAGACATAGGATAGTCAACAGGCACATGAAAAGATGCTCAACATTGCTCTTTATTAGAGAAATGCAAATCAAAACTACAAGGAGATAACACCTCATACCCATGAGAATGGTCATCATTAAAAAAATATCAAATAACAAATGCTGGAGAAGGTGTGTAGAAAAGGGAAACCTCTTACACTGCTTGTGGGGATGCAAACTGGTACAGTCACTATGGAAAACATTGTGGAGGCTTCTTAAAAACTAAAAATAGAGTTACCATATGACCGAGCAATTCTACTCCCAGGCATGTACCTGGAGAGAACTGTAATTTAAGAATATACATGCACACCTATGTTTATAGCAGCAGTATTCATAATAGCCAAAACATGGACACGAACTAGATGTCCACTGACAGAGGACTGGATAAAGATGTGGTATATATACATATACTATGGAATACTACTCAGACTTAAGAAAGAGTAAAATAATGCCATTTGCAACACATGGATATAAGTAGAAATTATCATAAGTGAAGTAAGTAAGGCAGAGAAAAACAAACACCATATGATATTACTTATATGTGCAATCTAAAATATGGCACAAATGAGCTTATCTACAAAAGAGACATAGAGGTCAGACTTATGGCTACTAGTGGGGAGGGGGTAAAGGAGGGGAGGACAGGGGGTGTGGGATTAGCAGATGTAAACTACTATATATAAAAAGAATAAGCAACAAGATCCTGCAATATAGCACAGAGAACTGTATATAACATCCTGTGATAAACCATTATGGAAAAGAACAGAAAAGAATGGAAAAGACATTAAAAACATGTCTATATTATATAGCTGAGTCATTTCTCTAGACAGCAGAGATTGGCGCAACATTATAAATCAACTATACTCCAATAAAAAATAAAATTAAATAAAAGAAACTAAAGGCAGTAGGGACTTTAACACATTTAAACAAAGAGCCAACTGACCAAAGAAAAGGAGAGGATATCATTGAAGACGTAAGATGAACCCTGACAAAATGAGATGGAATGTCACTGAGAAGACAGAAATGAAACCTCAGGGTCAGGTAGCAGGAAGGTGGGTGAGGATGCAGGCAAATTTTAACATTTGGTGACAGGAGACTGGCCAAATTGCTGACAGCTTAAATTTTCTCTTTGACATACAAGGTATGACTACCTGTTGGGTCTCAAGAAAGGAAATGTTGGGGTAGGAGGTCTGAATTTAAGGGCATGTGGCTTGAAATAGCTGCTATAAAGATAGCTGATCAGACAAAGAAAGAAGGTTGGCTGGACACAATCGAGTGGTCAGTCGAAGGCTGGAGACCACGGATTTCGTGGCACCGGTTGGAGAGGATGCATGCTCTGCAGTCCTCGTGGAGATACAAGGCAGGTAGACAGCTTCATCCAGGGCTGGAGATTTGTCAGACAGGTGTAGCTGGATGACAATAGAGTAAAATGGGAATGTTGGGGGAGTATATATTTAATATATAGTTCTTCAATGAGAGAAGACATATAATATACAGTCCCTGATCTTAAGAAATTTAATTTCATTTGGCTATCCAAAAATATAGGAGTAATAAAGTTAACAACTGATATAAATGTGTTTCTAGAAGTCAGGATAGTGGTTACCTTTGCAGGGAGGTATAAAGTCCAGAAGGGAACATCAGGGGTGTTTCTAGGAATGTGGTACCAATTCGTTTCTTGATCTGGATGTCTGTTGCAAGGGTATTTCATGTTTGTGAAAAGTCAGTGAGTGAGTAGTATACTTATGATTTGTACTTTATGTATTATATATGTATATTGCTACAAAGTGTTAAAGGAAATTGGTGTAAGATTTACATAAATAATATGAAATATACCTAAGTGAAGTGAAAGTCACTCAGTTGTGCCCAACTCTTTGCGACCCCATGGACTACACAGTCCATGGAATTCTCTAGGCTAGAATCCTAAGTGGGTAGCCTTTCCCTTCTCCAGGGGATCTTCCCAACCCAGGGATCGAACCCAGGTCTCCCGCATTGCAGGTGGATTCTTCACCAGCTGAACCACAAGGGAAGACCACAAGAAATATACCTAATTGGTATATAAATAAATGTCAACAGAATGTGACAAAAAATCAGTGCTATTTGAGGTTCTTAAGAAAAATAATTATACTTTGCAGGGGTTTCAAAAATAATAGTATTACTGAGTAAGTATATGACAGCCACATTATAGCCATTTACAAACATTCATTTATTTAATCTTTAGATCAGCCCTATAGGTAGGTGCTCATATTATTCTCATTTTAGGATGAAAAATTTAGGTTCAGAGGGTTTATATCATTGTCTAATTCTACCTGGCTTTGCAAAGGTACAGCCAGGATTTAAATCTAAATCTTTCTGGTTGCACCTTGATTGTTCCAGGTGCCAGTAGAGTCAGGAAAAAAAGTCTGTGGAAGTTAGGGAATATATGAGAAACAGAAATTAGAGAAGGCACCAAGCAGGAAGTGCAGGATTTAAAAGCAAAAATGGTAATGCGGCAAACAGTTAACTAACTCTTCTGGATGAAGGCAAGGAGGGTTGAATCATTTTTGCTTTCATGACCTTTAAAATCCTTTTGTGGGCAGTCTTAGGATAAAATTGCCTGTGAACTATGAAACTGCCTGTCTGTTAAAAAGCCATAGTGTATGTAAAATTAAAAATAATCTGTTAAATCTGTTTAAAGTAAAAACTGCTTTGGAAAAACAACAACATGCATAACACTTTAAATTTATCATGGAAAAGACTCCCCAGCTGAGAAATGGCATGTGTCTGCTGTTAGCACAATTTGTCAACACACGTTGGTTGATATGTTGTTCACAAACCCACAGTTCTTTCTTCTAGGCTTGTGTGCTATCTACCTGTACTATTGAAAACAGAAATTTGCCATTTCAGAAAAAGGAAAAAAACAATGCCATCAATACTATCTTGGAAACAAGACACAGCTAGCTTCCTCATATGTACTTCTACCCTCAGCTGCTGCTCTCAGGGGTGCTGTGAAGAGTTTAGTGTCATCTGGGAACTACAGCAATTAGGGAGGATGACAGTATGGCTGGATGATAAATAAATGAGGAGAAAATTGTCCAATTGTTCCCTTTCACGTTGGGCTCTTCCTGCAAACCAGTCTTTTATTAGAGCTCAGAGTCTCAGGATTAGACTTCAGTGCTACCCTCTATTAGAGCTCAGACTCTCAGGATTAGAAAGAAACATGACAAGGGTATCTAGTAGCATCCTCTGCCCAAAGCAATGTACACTGGCCCCACTTCCCCCGCAACCCCATCTCACCAGATCTCACATTTGATTTGGATTACACCCCTGCTGAGAACATCAAATCGCAAATGGAGGACCCAGGGGGCTCAGCAAAAAGGTCACCAGATGCCACGTTAAAGGTCTGCCAGCCTTGGCAGAGACTCAGTGCTGCCAGTTTCCAACTGAGTACCATCTAACAGGCCTCCAGCCCTCTGGAGGAGACAGCCCAGAGTGTGCCAACATAGTGAATGGGGATCTAATTTCAGTAAATGAAAGCATGTTCTTATTTGGAAGTAATAACAGATAATCGTCACAACCAGACTTTTCTCTTTTAAAAAGACAACAACAAAATAAAAAATAAAATGCGACTGGGGAGGGGAGTGCAGCTGAAAATCTCACTAAACTCCATGGGGAAGCTGAAATGTAAAGCTAGTGCTAACTTAGAAGATGTTGTTGTAATGGAGTGTGAGGGTTTTTTGACTCTAACGCCATGGAGCCATCCATATATTATCATCATTGATGTTTAGTCTTCAGAAAGATTTTTAAAGTACATTAATTCCCGACCTATGCCCAAATCCTTTCTTCATCATTTAATTATGCTAGCTAACATGCCCTAAATTCTTATTTCTTTCTTCATCATTTAATTATGCTAGCTAACATGCCCTAAATTCTTATTTCTATGTGTCAACCACTGTGTATAAATTCATATACATTTTTCATGTTTTACTAATAATCCTGAAAGGTAGGTGTTATGATCATCATTGCACAGATGTGAAAACAAATCACCAGAGAAGTTAAGTAAATTGCTCATTGATAAACTGATAATAGGTAGAGATCTAGAACTCAGACCGAGGTCTGCATGCCTCCAAAGCGTGTACTCCTTCCTTCACATCTCTCCTCAATTTCACACCCATAATAAATAAACTGGCTACTGCTAAACAACAAAATGTTGATTCTCTTTTAAAATGTTACTAAAAAACAGCACATATAAAACTGCCTAGTCCATCTTCCAACGTAAGCATTGAGTCCCTTTCAGAACACCTAAGTAGCCATCCTTCAGCTTTGATTTGTACCTTTCCAGGGACAAGGGGTTCATCACTCTCAAAGTTATTTCTGAAGTATCCCATTTCTCTCATCATAGCACTGAGCCACATTCTGACATCAATGAAAATAACTGAACTGTATTTTTCATGGCATTTACTCTATACTGCTTTACGGAATAAAAATAGTTCCTCAAATTGGGGTCCTTTTTGGGTGCAAAATTAGTAACCAGTTCAATCACCAATTATTCTTTGGTATAATTTACTTTTTACCTCTTTTTATTTTCTTTTTTAAATTGAAGTATAATTGACTTACAATGTGATTAGTTTCTGACACTGTGCATGCTCAGTGGATCAGTCGTGTCTGACTCTTTGTGACCCCATGGACAGTAGCCACCAGGCTCCTCTGTCCATGGAATTTTCCAGGCAGGAATACTGGAGTGGTTGCCATTTCCTCCTTCAGGGCATCTTCCTGACCCAGGGATCAAGACAATGTCTCTTGCATCTCCTGCATTGCCAGACAGACTCTACCATTGTAGTAATTTATTATCATTATAAAACTTACTCCATTTAAAACTATTATAAAATGTTGGCTCTATTTCCTGTGCTGTACATGCTATACATACTTTATATCTATCAGTTTGTACCTCTTGGTGCCCTTTACCTATTTGCTCCTTCTCCAACCCTTCTGCCCTCTGGCAACCACTAGTGTGTTCTCTGTACCTGCGAGTCCCTTCTGTCTTGCTATTTGTGTTCATTTGTTTTACTCTTTAGATTCCACATATAAGTGAAAACATACAGTATTTGTTTTTCTCTGTCTGACTTATTTCACTAAGCATAATATCCTCCAGTTCTATCCATGCTGTCACAAATGGTAAAATTTCATTCTTTTCTACAGCAAAGTAATATTCCATTGCCTATATACCACATCTTTATCCATTCATCTGTTGATGGACACTTAAAGTTGCTTTCATTTCTCAGTTAATGTAAACAATGCCACTATGAACATTGGAATACACATATCTTTTCAAATAGTGTTTTCATTTTCTTTGGATAAATTAACTCATAGAGATGATATCCCAATACTCTTCTGAAACCTTCTTTTTTTACACTTAATCCAATTCTACAGCATTAGACATATTTATGCCATGGAGGTTTTCTTCTGTTTTGTTTTTTAGCTCTACATTACTACATTCTTTGGGTTGCAGTGAGAATCTAACCCACTCACTATCTTTAGACTGTGTTGTCTTCAAAGATCTCATAGGTGGAGAAAGCAGACATTTAAACAGAAAGTTATGATATAAAATGATAATTGAAAATATAGAGTATGTAAAAGAGATAATCACAGAAGGCTGTCAAACCGAATCTGCTTAAGAGGAATATAAATGAATCCATGAAGGAAGTTATTTCTATGCGAGAAGCTGAAAGAAGGGCTTGTTCTTAGAGAAAAAGACGGTGATTGACCTTCAGACCACCTGCAGGGTGCTGGATAATAAGACAAAAACTTGGGTCACTCTGAACTTATTAAATCATAATTTCTGAAAGCTGGACAAGAAAATTCTTATCAAACATCCCTGATGATTCTTATGTACACTAAAGTTTGATAAACGATGGCATTGAAAATGAAAAAGGAAAGTCTTTTTCATAGTTGTGCAAAATATATACATAATTTCAGGCAATGGTTAAGGATGTGAGCTGTATGTCCAAGAGACCTGGTTTTGAGTCCTAGCCCCAAACATAACTTCTATAACTTCTGGTAAGTTATTTCATGTCTCTGATTTTCAGTTTCTCATCTGTGAGATTAGGAAAATAATACTTATTAAGATAAGATGTATTGAATATTTAGCACTGAGCCTAGTTCCCAGATAGCCCAAGACAAATGGTAAGTTTTAGTCCTAAATCAAAGTGCTATCTCCTTTATCAACACCTTTCTCATTCCAGGTACAGAAGGGATGAACTTTCCTTTGGATCCCCAAACTTTTTTTGTTAATAGGTAAAATTAAAGTTCAAAGGACACAGGAACCAAGGAATACTACTTAAATGGATAAAAAGAGAGAGTTAATGTAATCTCTCCAGCTGCCTTGTTTATTTACTAATAATTGTAAATACAAGTTATAGAAGTCACCTACCTTTAAAAAAGTAGACTAATTTGTATTTAAAATCTCTGATAATGTACAATTCTTTGGAATCATTTTCCTTAATTTTACAAAACAAAAAACCCCCAACACCTACAACATTGTTGTATCATAATGTCCTCAGGTGACTTATTCCTAGGAGCTGTGCAAACTGTGTTGTTTTAAAATCTTTGTGTTGGATGGAGAACACATGTATACCTGTGGCAGATTCATTTTGATACATGGCAAAACCAATACAATATTGTAAAGTTAAATAAAATAAAAATAAAATTAAAAAAATAAATAAAATCTTTGTGTTGACAATTTCAACTGTTTGTTGTTGTTCAGTTGCTAAGTCATGCCTGGAGAGTGAAAAAGTTGGCCATGGACTGCAGCATGTCAGGCTTCTCTGTCCTTCACTATCTCCCAGAGTTTCTCAGATTCATGTCCAGATCAGATCAGATCAGATCAGTCGCTCAGTCGTGTTCAACTCTTTGCGACCCCATGAACTGCAGCATGCCAGGCCTCCCTGTCCATCACCAACTCCCAGAGTTCACTCAGACTCACATCCATTGAGTCAGTGATGCCATCCAGCCATCTCATCCTCTGTCGTCCCCTTCTCCTCCTGCCCCCAATCCCTCCCAGCATCAGAGTCTTCTCCAATGAGTCAACTCTTCGCAAGAGGTGGCCAAAATACTGGAGTTTCAGCTTTAGCATCATTCCTTCCAAAGAAATCCCAGAGGCTGATCTCCTTCAGAATGGACTGGTTGGATCTCCTTGCAGTCCAAGGGACTCTCAAGAGTCTTCTCCAACACCACAGTTCAAAAGCATCAATTCTTCAGTGCTCAGCCTTCTTCACAGTCCATCTCGAGTTGGAAATGCTATCTAACCATCACATCCTCTGTCACCCTCTTCTCCAGAACCAGAGTCTTTTCCAATGAGTTGGTTCTTTGCATCAGGTGGCCAAAGTGTTGGAGCTTCAGTATTAGTCCTTCCAATGAACATTTAGGGTTGATTTCCTTTAGGGTTGACTGGTTTGATCTCCTTGCTATCCAAGGGACTCTCAAGCATCCTCACCAGAATTTGAAGGCATCAATTCTTCAGCGCTCAGCCTTATCTATGGTCCTGTTCTTATATCCATACATGACTACTGGAAAAAATCATCAGTTCAGTTCAGTTCAGTTCAGTCGCTCAGTTGTGTCCAACTCTTTGCGACCCCATGAATTGCAGCATGCCAGGCCTCCCTGTCCATCACCAACTCCTGGAGTTCACCCAGACTCATGTCCATCGAGTCAGTGATGCCATCCAGCCATCTCATCCTCTGTTGTCCCCATCTCCTCCTGCCCCAAATCCCTCCCAGCATCAGAGTCTTTTCTAATGAGTCAACTCTTCGCATGAGGTGGCAAAAGTACTGGAGTTTCAGCTTTAGCATCATTCCTTCCAAAGAAATCCCAGTGCTGATCTTCTTCAGAATGGACTGGTTGGATCTCCTTGCACTCCAAGGGACTCTCAAGAGTCTTCTCCAACACCACACTTCAAAAGCATCAATTCTTTGGTGCTCAGCCTTCTTCACAGTCAAACTCTCACATCCATACATGACCACAGGAAAAACCATAGCCTAGACTAGATGAACTTTCGTTGGCAAAGTAATGTCTCTGCTTTTCAATATGCTATCTAGGTTGGTCATAACTTTCCTTCCAAGGAGTAAGCATCTTTTAATTTCATGGCTGCAGTCACCATCTGCAGTGATTTTGGAGCCCAGAAAAATAAAGTCTGACACTGTTTCCACTCTTTCACCATCTATTTCCCATGAAGTGATGGGACCGGATGCCATGATCTTTGTTTTCTGAATGTTGAGCTTTAAGCCAACTTTTTCACTCTCCACTTTCACTTTCATCAAGAGGCTTTTTAGTTCCTCTTCACTGTCTGCCATAAGGGTGGTGTCATCTGCATATCTGAGGTTATTGATATTTCTCCTGGCAATCTTGATTCCAGCTTGTGTTTCTTCCAGTCTAGCGTTTCTTATGATGTACCCTGTATATAAGTTAAATCAGCAAGGTGACAATATACAGCCTAGACATACTCCTTTCCCTATTTGGAACCAGTCTGTTGTTCCATGTCCAGTTCTAACTGTTGCTTCCTGACCTGCATACAAATTTCTCAAGAGGCAGATCAGGTGGTCTGGTATTCCCGTCTCTGTCAGAATTTTCCACAGTTGATTGTGATTCACACAGTCAAAGGCTTTGGCATAGTCAATAAAGCAGAAATAGATGTTTTTCTGGAACTCTCTTGCTTTTTCCATGATCCAGCGGATGTTGGCAATTTGATCTCTGGTTCCTCTGCCTTCTAAAACCAGCTTGAACATCAGAACGTTCATGGTTCACATATTGCTGAAGCCTGGCTTGGAGAATTTTGAGCATTATTTTACTAGCGTGTGAGATGAGTGCAATTGTGTGGTAGTGTGAGCATTCTTTGGCATTGCCTTTCTTTGGGACTGGAATGAAAACTGACCTTTTCCAGTCCTGTGGCAACTGCTGAGTTTTCCAAATTTGCTGGCATATTGAGTGTGGCACTTTCACAGCATCATCTTTCAGGATTTGGAGTAGCTCAACTGGAATTCCATCACCTCCACTAGCTTTGTTCGTAGTGATGCTTTCTAAGGCCCACTTGACTTCACATTCCAGGATGTCTGGCTCTAGGTCAGTGATCACACACACATCGTAATTATCTGGGTCGTGAAGCTCTTTTTTGTACAGTTCTTCTGTGTATTCTTGCCATCTGTTCTTAACATCTTCTGCTTCTGTTAGGTCCATACCATTTCTGTCCTTTATCGAGCCCATCTTTGCATGAAATGTTCCCTTATACAGATCTTTGTTGGCAAAGTGATGTCTTTGCTTTTTAACATGCTGTCTATAGGCTTGAAATTTAAAGTCCTTTGCACTTGTATTCTTACATTTCTAAACAAGATGACTGTGAAACTGCCTGGCCTCTATATCAATTATCTCCATGCTTTAAGGCACAGTTTTGAGGCAGGGCTTCTATCCACACTCAGAGGATGTAGCGCAAACCATTCTCCTCTCTCTGCAAATACCTTCTGGAGACATCCACAGGGTCAATGGGAATGAGGAACAATAATGATTAATATGTGATTTTAATTATGTTGAACTAAATCAGGGGTATGTAAAAAGACCGTGTATTTGAATACTGCACTTTAGGAGAGGAGGAGAGAATGAATAGGCAGAGCACCAGATTTTTAGGGCAATAATACTATGCATGACTCTCTAACGATGAACTTATGTTATTATACATTTGTGCAAATCCATAGAATATAAAACACCAAATGTGAATGGTAAGGTAAGCCACGGAATTTTTGTGATTAAGATGTGGTAGAGAGGTTCATGAACTGTAACAAATGCGCCACTCTGGTAAGGGATGTTGATAATGGGGAAAGCTACATGTGTGTGAGGGCAGGAGGTATATGGGATAGCTCTGCATCTTCCTTTCAATTTTGTCATGAACTTTAAACTGCTCTGGAAAATAAAGTTCAAAAAGAAGTATGACATTAACATAAATCTGTGCTTTCTCAAAATTATAAGTGTTTACACTATATGTGGTAAGATATATATATATACACACACACATACACGTGCTTAAGTTTTGTTTTACTCTCAACCCTAACTGTGGTTATATAATTTTGTGATCTTTTAGAATCTGCTCCAGTTGACAATATCACATGGATACCTTACCCATCAATGTTTATATCTCCACAAGAACATTTTAAGTATCTAGATAGTTTTTCATTGTATGGATATACACGAGTTTATTTAACTCGTTCTATAATATTTGAGGACATCTTTTTTGGGGGGTGTTAGTTCTAAAAGGTCTTGTAGGTCTTCAAAGAACCATTCAACTTCAGCTTCTTCTGCATTACTGGTTGGGGCATAGACTTGGATTACTGTGATATTGAATGGTTTGCCTTGGAAATGAACAGAGATCATTCTGTCATTTTTGAGATTGCATCAGAGAAGGGCATTTCGGACTCTTTTGTTGACCATGATGGCTACTCCATTGCTTCTCAGGGATTCCTGCCCGCAGTAGTAGATATAATGGTCATCTGAGTTAAATTCACCCATTCCAGTCCATTTCAGTTCGCTGATTCCTAGAATGTCAACATTCACTCTTGCCAACTCTTGTTTGACCGCTTCCAATTTGCCTAGATTCATGGACCTGACATTCCAGGTTCCTATGCAATATTGCTCTTTACAGCGTCGGACCTTGCTTATATCACCAGTCACATCCACAGCTGGGTATTCTTTTTGCTTTGGCTCCATCCCTTCATTCTTTCTGGAGTTATTTCTCCACTGATCTCCAGTAGCGTATTGGGCACCAACCGACCTGGGGAGTTCCTCTTTCAGTATCCTATCATTTTGCCTTTTCCTACTGTTCATGGGGTTCTCAAGGCAAGAATACTGAAGTGGTTTGTCATTCTCTTCACCAGTGCAAAAGTAGGAAGTCAAGAAAAACCTGGAGTAAAAGGCAAATTTGGCCTTGGAATACGGAATGAAGCAGGGCAAAGACTAGTAGAGTTTTGCCAAGAAAATGCACTGGTCATAACTAACACCCTCTTCCAAAAACACAAGAGAAGACTCTACACATGGACATCACCAGATGGTCAACACTGAAATCAGATTGATTATATTCTTTGCAGCCAAAGATGGAGAAGCTCTATACAGTCAGCAAAAACAAGACCAGGAGCTGACTGTGGCTCAGACCATGAACTCCTTATTGCCAAATTCAGACTTAAATTGAAGAAAGTAGGGAAAACCACCAGACCATTCAGGTATGACCTAAATCAAATCCCTTATGATTATACAGTGGAAGTGAGAAATAGATTTAAGGGCCTAGATCTGATAGAGTGCCTGATGAACTATGTAATGAGGTTCGTGACATTGTACAGGAGACAGGGATCAAGACCATCCACATGGAAAAGAAATGCAAAAAAGCAAAATGGCTGTCTGGGGAGGCCTTACAAATAGCTGTGAAAAGAAGAGAAGCAAAAACGAAGGAGAAAAGGAAAGATATAAACATCTGAATGCAGAGTTCCAAAGAATAGCAAGAAGAGATAAGAAAGCCTTCTTCAGCGATCAATGCAAAGAAATAGAGGAAAACAACAAAATGGGAAAGACTAGGGATCTCTTCAAGAAAATCAGAGATACCAAAGGAATATATCATGCAAAGATGGGCTCGATAAAAGACAGAAATGGTATGGACCTAACAGAAGCAGAAGATATTAAGAAGAGATGGCAAGAATACACAGAAGAACTGTACAAAAAAGAGCTTCATGACCCAGATAATCACGGTGGTGTAATCACTGACCTAGAGCCAGACATCCTGGAATGTGAAGTCAAGTGGGCCTTAGAAAGCATCACTACGAACAAAGCTAGTGGAGGTATGGAATTCCAGTGGAGCTATTCCAAATCCTGAAAGATGATGCTGTGAAAGTGAGGCACTCAATATGCCAGCAAATCTGGAAAACTCAGCAGTGGCCACAGGACTGGAAAAGGTCAGTTTTCATTCCAATCTCAAAGAAACACAATGCCAAAGAATGCTCACACTACCGCACAATTGCACTCATCTCACGCGCTAGTAAAGTCATGCTCAAAATTCTCCAAGCCAGGCTTCAGCAATATGTGAACCATGAACTTCCTGATGTTCAAGCTGGTTTTAGAAAAGGCAGAGGAACCAGAGATCAAATTGCCAACATCCGCTGGATCATGGAAAAAGCAAGAGAGTTCCAGAAAAACATCTATTTCTGCTTTATTGACTATGCCAAAGCCTGTGACTGTGTAGATCACAATAAACTGTGGAAAATTCTGAAAGAGATGGGAATACCAGACCACCTGATCTACCTCTTGAGAAATTTGTATGCAGGTCAGGAAGCAACAGTTAGAACTGGACATGGAACAACAGACTGGTTCCAAATAGGAAAAGGAGTACGTCAAGGCTGTCTATTGTCACCCTGCTTATTTAACTTATATACAGGGTACATCATAAGAAACCCTGGACTGGAAGAAACACAAGCTGGAATCAAGATTGCTGGGAGAAATATCAATAACCTCAGATATGCAGATGGCACCACTCTTATGGCAGATTTGAAGAGGAACTAAAAAGCCTCTTGATGCAAGTGAAAGTGGAGAGTGAAAAAGTTGGCTTAAAACTCAGCATTCAGAAAACGAAGATCATGGCATCCGGTCCCATCACTTTATGGGAAATAGATGGTGAAAGAGTGGAAACAGTGTCAGACTTTATTTTTCTGGGCTCCAAAATCACTGCAGATGGTGACTGCAGCCATGAAATTAAAAGATGCTTACTCCTTGAAAGGAAAGTTATGACCAACCTAGATAGCATATTGAAAAGCAGAGACATTACTTTGCCAACAAAGGTTCATCTAGTCCAGGCTATGGTTTTTACTGTGGTCATGTATGGATGTGAGAGCTGGATTGTGAATAAAGCTGAGCGCCGAAGAATTGATGCTTTTGAACTGTGGTGTTGGAGAAGACTCTTGAGAGTCCTTGGACTGCAGGGAGATCCAACCAGTCCATTTGAAGGAGATCAGCCCTGGGATTTCTTTGGAAGGAATGATGCTAAAGCTGAAACTCCAGTACTTTTGCCACCTCATGCGAAGAGTTGACTCATTGGAAAAGACTCTGATGCTGGGAGGGATTTGGGGCAGGAGGAGAAGGGGACGGCAGAGGATGAGATGGCTGGATGGCGTCACTGACTTGATGGACATGAGTCTGGGTGAAATCCAGGAGTTGGTGATGGACAGGGAGGCCTGGCATGCTGCAATTCATGGGGTTGCAAAGAGTCGGACATGACTGAGTGACTGATCTGATAACATCTGAGAATGTTTACTGTTCTCAGGTTTTTACTAGCTTAAATATTGCTTCTCTGCTGAACGTTTTCCTCTGCTCCTACTTCTTTGCCTCTTCCACTCTGAGAAGTTGACTGCTATGCACTGATTAGCCGATCAGCTCTCATGTCCTCTGATTCTGGCTGGTTGGCCCTGGCTCTCCTGGGAGAGATGGCTCTCCCTGTAAGAGTGCTTCAAACTCCTTGATTTTCTTCGTCAAAGGTCACTATTTTTCTCTAGCTGAAGAATGTTGTTCCCTCCTCATTAACATTCCCCTCTTTCCATCTTGGCTTCCTGGTGGCTCAGTGGCAAAGAATCTGCCTGCCAATGCAGGGGTCAGGAAGATCCCCTGACGAGGAAATGGCAGACTACCCCAGTATTCTTGCTTGGAAAATTCCATGGACAGAGGAGCCTCGTGGGCTACAGTCTATGAGGCTGCAAAAGTCTGACATAACTGAGAACACTTGCTTCCCATCTCTGCAGACCCATGGTTGTAACAACCTTGCAGCTGCTAGCCCATCATTCCTGTGCCCTGTCTTGCAACTCTCTTACTCTTGTAACCAAATCCTCCTTGAAGTATCTTAATTTATATAATCTGTTTCCTACTGGACCCAGACTAGTATCAGATCAGATCAGTCACTCAGTCGTGTCCAACTCTTTGCGACCCCATGAATCGCTGCACACCAGGCCTCCCTGTCCATCACCAACTCCCTGAGCTCACTGAGACTCACATTCATCTAGTCAGTGATGCCATCCAGCCATCTCATCCTCTGTCGTCCCCTTCTCCTCCTGCCCCCAATCCCTCCCAGCATCAGAGTCTTCTCCAATGAGTCAACTCTTCGCCTGAGGGGGCCAAAATACTGGAGTTTCAGCTTTAGCATCATTCCTTCCAAAGAAATCCCAGGGCTGATCTCCTTCAGAATGGACTGGTTGCATCTCCTTGCAGTCCAAGGGACTCTCAAGAGTCTTCTCCAACACCACAGTTCAAAAGCATCAATTCTTCGGCGCTCAGCCTTCTTCACAGTCCAGCTGGCACATCCATACATGACCACAGGAAAAACCATAGCCTTGACTAGACAAACCTTTGTTGGCAAAGTAATGTCATATTCTTGTGCAAACTTTTGAAATCAAACCATTACATCCACCAATAATTGTTTCCACAGAATTGATTCTTAGAAGAAGATTTTATGCCAAAGAAATACACTTTTAAAGCTTTTGATGCTATGCTATGCTAAGTCACTTCAGTCATGTCCGACTCTGTGTGACCCTATAGACGGCAGCCCACCAGGCTTCCCGGTCCCTGGGATTCTCCAGGCAAGAACACTGGAGTGGGTTGCCATTTCCTTCTCCAATGCATGAAAGTGAAAAGAGAAAGTGAAGTCGCTCAGTCATGTCCGACTCTTAGCGACCCCATGGACTGCAGCCTACCAGGCTCCTCCGTCCGTGGGATTTTCCAGGCAAGAGTACTGGAGTGGGGTGCCATTGCCTTCTCCAAAAGCTTTTGATAAGTATACTTAAAAACCAAGCAGCATATGAGTACTCTTTTTTCTAATCCCTTGTCAACCCTGGATATTTCTGTTATAAAAAGATTTTCAGTTTGATTGGTAGAAAATAATATTTCATTGTTGTTTAAATTTCTTTTATTACCACTCAGGTTAATTCTCCACCCAGTCCCTCAACCATACATATATCTAATGTTCTTTTTTTTTTCTTTAATGACTTGCCTGTCTATACCTTTTGCCAGTTTTTTAAACTGGGCAGCTCATATTTTCCCTATTGATTTATAAGAGCTCTTTATACATGAGAGGAATAATTTTCCCTGTCATATATATTTTAAATAGCATTTTGTTTTTGCCTTTTACTACTTATCATATTTTTTGGAAATGTAGAATATTAAATGGTAAAGTACCAACCTTTATTGCACAGTCTCAAGATTTAAGATCAATGGCCACCTATTTTTTATAACATCGATATGACATTCACTCACACAAAGCCATATACTCTTATTTAAAGATCTATGCCTATGTTTTGGGCTGGAGGCATATATCCAAAACAATATCTCATGCTTCTTTATACTTCTCATAGTGCTAGAATAATGATAATAACTTAAAACCTATTGTAGGAGATTAATTTAAAAAAAACACAGTGGAAAGGTCATAGGAGAAGTATGATTTTAGCATATTATTTTATTTCTTTAAACTTGTGAAATAAAGGCAATAGTTTTTTCTCTGATATTGTTCTGTTTTAGGGAGAGACTGAGTTCATGGAGAGTAAGGTAATATGTAGATTATATAGAATGAAATGCAATAAACAAAGATATTATAAGTAGTTATTACTTTTAAAAAAAGGATGAGTAGGTATGTGAATTTTTAAATCACAAAGTTTACTCAGGTTTTATATAGGGAATATAATTAATTGATTATTGCTACTGTTAGGTAGTTAGAATAGGAAACAGGAGTCCAAAATGGCAGTGGCTAAAAGACAAGGAAGGAAAAAGCCTGTGAAAATAGAACAAATAGCACAAAGGAAGGTCCAAAGACCGGAGCTGAGGACCTCAGGTAGAACAAACAGCACTCCTGGCTACCCCAATTTACATAGGGCGGGCCTGGGGGGTGTGGGGGGAGGCGGGGGGGGGGGGGGGGGGGGGGAGGAAAAAACATACAAAAAGGAGCCAAAGGGCCAGATTTCTTTCTCTCTCCTGGGCGCTCACATGCTCCCCCACTTTCTTCTCTTAGTATCTTTGGGTTGGCATGCCCTCACACCTCGAGGACGGATTTTCCTGCTATTTTCTAAATAAAATAGAGCTGTAACATGGAGCTGTAACACTGATCTGTCTAAGAGGTATAACACGGTCTGTTCAATACCTGAGAGCTATAACATGGTCTGTCCAAGACCCAAGAGCTGTGGTGTGCCGAGGGCTTTAATGTCCATCACTTCAAATCTTTGTTGTGATGAGAATACACTTGCCCGACACTACCATTTCCTGCCTGGATTACCATAATGACTCCCTAAGTGGTCTCTCTCATTTTAATATTCCTGTCTCTTCTAGTTTATCCTCCACATAGCAGCCAGAACCATTATTCAGAAAGTGTAAATTTGATTGTGTCCTCCATTGCTCTCAATTTTCCATGTCTTCCCATTGTACATAGAACAAATCCAAAGTTTCTAACATGGACCACATGGCCCATGATCTGAGTCCTGCAGGCCTCCCTGACCTAATTTCCTCCCCTTGTTCACTAACTCCACCTACACTGACTTCCTTATTCCTCCTTATGCCAAAAGGCTTTTTATTGCCTGTCCCTGCTGCCCAGAATGATTTCTTCAGCTCTTTGCTGAAGTAGAACTGTGTAGAACTGTGGAGGCTAGCAGATAATGATGAACACCTATGGTGTTGCTGGGTACAGACTGGATCTCATGGGTGAAAAATAAGCAGCTATATGATTGCCCTGATCTCTGAGAGCTGTGTTCCTGGAAAGTGATGTGGTACCTTTTTTTGAGGCAGGCAAAAGGCGGCCGTGCACCAGAAAAGATCTACTTGGGCTCCAGGTGCTCATCTTGGGTGCTATTTGTAGCAGTTGTTGGGAAAGCGAACTATCTGGAGAACCTGGGGCCCATGGGATGCTGCAGCCTCTTTTAGGGCAGGAGAAGGAGGAAGAAACTATGAGTTTTATGGAAGACTGAAATATGGAAAGCCTCATGCACTGGGACAAAGCAATGCCAGTCTTAGCCAGCTCACTGCTAGCTAACCGTGGATAAATCTCATTGGATAATTCGACTCATCTTTACATAGTCTCAGTTAAGTGTCACTTGCTTAGAGAGGCCTTCTGAGAGCACCCCTGTGACTTCATATACCCTCTGGGCCTACTGTTCTTTTCCTCATTGCACTATCTTCACTTGAACGCTTGCTGTTATATGTTTGTTGTGTGTCTTCTGTCACCAAAACTGTAGGTACGCTGCTGGGTCCCCAAGGCTTGGCACTCAGCAGGTACTCAATTAATATTTGTTAACTGAAAAGATGCTGATTCCATACATGCATTACTTTCTAAAACTATTAACACTTTAAAAAATTTCAAGAAACTCAGAAATATTGGCCTTCCGCAGTGATCCAGTGGTTAGGAATCTATCTGCCAATTTAGGGGTCACAGGTTAGATCCCTGGTCCTGGAAGATTCCTTATGCCCTGGGGCAACTGAATCCATGTGCCACAACTACTGAAGCCCGCACGCCCTAGAGCATGTGCTCTTCAACAAAAGAAGTCACCTCAATGAGAAACCCATGCATCACAGCTAGGGAATAGCTCCTGCTCACCTCAACTAGAAAGCCCATGCACAGCAGCAAAGAGCAGCCAAAAATAAATAACTAATTAAAAAAAGAAACTAAAAATATTGTATTAATATGAAGGACTTTGAGGGATTAAAAAATGGCAGAATATGGGCTCCAGGAGAGTCATGTGGAAAAACATCAGAATTTTGTATTTATTGACTCTAAATATCAATATACGTGATACACAGTTACAAGTATTTGTTGCTTTCCTCAGAGCTCAGTCAGTAAAGAATCTGCCTGCAATGCAGGAGACCCAAGTTCAATTCCTGGGTCAGGAAGATCCTCTGGAGAAGGAAATGGCAACCCACTCTAGTATTCTTGCCTGGAGAATCCCATGGACAGAGGAGCCTGGCAGGCTACAGTCCATGGCGTTGTAAGAGTCAAATATGACTTAGTGACTAAACCACCCATACAGGAGTCAGCTTCCCCTGTGCTTAACAATTCTATACCAACAGCAGTGTAACTATGGAATAAAATGCTCTGGGTCACTGACTCTTGGCACTAGAAGGAACTACAGAGGCCAACTGTATTCATTGGAAGCATCTCTACTCATAGGAGTTTCTTGAAAGGAACCCAATTCCTGTTTTATTTAACAACTCAATTCCCAGATTCTATAACTGTTCCCCTAGGCCAAACCTCACACCCTGGAGATTCCACAATGCCACCCAAAAGGTGGCAATGCCTGCACCTTCAGTGTGCCAGGACGAAGCACAGTACTCCCTGGTGACAGGTCTAGTTCTGAGTATGATGCCCACCCCTGCCACCCCCACATTCCTCTATCTGGACACCTTTGGTTCATGCTGAGCTTATTAAACACAAGTGTACTGGGGGAACCTTCCATTTTATCTTCCACTCTACTTCTGGTCATCAAATATATGTGGGTTTTCCCCAAACCAAGCAATTCTTTGACATCAGTTGAGTGTCCTACATTCCAATTCCATTCTGACACTATCTACCTGGAGTTGGCAAAGACCCCACAGGTTAAGATCTCAGTCACACAAGATTGCCCTACTTCCTTCAGGTGTCAAGCACAAGTCCAAGATGTTACCTGTATCTCTGACAGGCTAGCTATAAATCAGAGTTCCCACAATTTCCTTCTCTGGCTTGATTAATTTACAAAAGTGTCTCACAGAACTTAGGCAAACCATTTACTCATAGATGATGTTGTTGTTCAGCTGCTAAGTTGTGTCCAACTCTTTGTGATTTCATGGACTGCAACACCCAGGCTTCCCTGTCGTTCACTATTTCCCGGATAGTTTGCTCAAACTCATGTCCATTGAGTCAGTGATGCCATCCTCTGTTGTCCCCTTCTCCTGTTCTCAATTTTTCCAAGTATCGTTTTTTTTTTTTTCCAGCGAGTTTGCTCTTTGCATCAGGTGGCCAAAGTATTGGAGCTTCAGCTTTAGCATCAGTTCCTCCAATGAATATTTAGGGTTGATTTCCTTTAGGACGGATTGTTTTGATCTCCTTGCTATCCAAGGGGTTCTCAAGAGTCTTCTCCAGTACCGCAATTTGAAACTATCGATTCTTCAGCTCTCAGTCTTCTTTATGGTCCAATTCTCACATTCACATATGACTACTGGATAAACCATAGGTTTGACTATATGGACCTCTGTTGGCAAAGTTATGCCTTTGCTTTTTAATACACTGTCAAGGTTTGTTACAGCTTTTCTTTCAAGGAGTAAGCATCTTTTAATTATGTGGCTGGAGTTACTAGTTTAAGAATACAACTAAGTGACAGCCAGATGGAAGAGAGGCAGAGAGCAAAGTATGTGGGGAAGACAATTGAACTCCCATGGCTTCTGCAGACACAACACCCTCCCAGTACATAGGTGTGTTTAGCAGCCCAGAAGCTCTCTGAACCTCATACTTTTGGGATTTTTAGGAAGTTTCAACATATAGTTAGGATAAATCTTTCACTTAGCATCCAGCTTCTCTTCCCTCTGGGTGGATAGGGAACAAGTTTGGGCTGAAAGTTTCCAAGCTTTAAGTCAATGTGTGGTCTTTCTGGTCACAACTTCCATCCTGAAGCCATCCAGGAGCCCACCGAGAGTATCCTCATTAGAACAAAAGATACCTCATCACTCAGGAAATTCTAAGGACTTTACAAGTTTTGTGTCAGGAACCAGAATCAAAGACCAAATAGTAAAACAAATGATACTCCTAGTGTTCTTATCTCTTAGAAAATTGAGAGAGTTTTAGGAGCTTCCATGCCAGGAACTGGGTGGGATCAGAGACCAGTATGTATTCTTTCTTTAAGAAAATTATCATTATTTTTGGTCATGCCACAAGGCTTGCAGCATCTTAGTTCCCCAACCACAGATTGAACCCAGGCCCTTGGCTTTGAAAGCATGGACTCCTGACCACTGGACCACCAGGGAATTCCCAGAGACCAGCATATATTCTATTACTTTGTAGCAAGTAAATCCCAAGCATTTATTATATATAATCATGTACATGTGCCCTCATCTAAAGAGACTTTGCGTATATTTCTGTAGATTTCATCTTGTTGCTTTGAGCTCATTTTCCTGCCATATCTTCCAAGCATTCTACTATTCACCTGCTTACTGAAGTGATTTATCTGTCTTCCTTTACTTGAGGATTAAAAAATGTTGACTAAGAACTGAGTCACACACAAATCCTCCCAACCTCTCCACCTCCAGCACACTGTGTTTAAATCCATTGTTCAATCACTACCAGGTTGGCTTGTCATCTATCTTAATACTATTCAGTCTAGAAGGCTCCACCTATTTCAAAACTTTGCGAGAAAAGTGTTCCTAGTAACTCACTGAAATCAACTAAGACTATGCTTTATGACTCCCTTCATTTGTGCCACAGTAACTTCATCAATAAAGAGAATGGGGCCAGTTTGGCATGCTCTGTTCTTGGTCAAAATGGACTAACCCTCAGTGGTGAAGGCCTTTGTGTTTTGTACTCACATCTAATATATTTAATTCTTTGGCCTGTGATTTTGCCAGGGATTGTCTATAAGCTTCAAGTTCCATGATTTCACTACCAGCGTTCATCTCTTTTAAGAAAAGAGAATATTTGTCTCCTATCATCTGGCATATTTTCTCCTGGATCAGCTGTCCCATTAATCATCAGGGTTCCATAGTAACAACTTCATGCTATTTTAGCAACATGTGCCTTTAGACATGGATTTAAAGCACTTAGTATTGTCTTTCTGGGCTCCCCAGTTGGTGCTAGTGGTAAAGAATCCTCCTGCATTGTAGGCGCTACAAGAGACTCGGGTTAGATCCTTGGGTTGGGAAGATACCCTGTAGTAGGAAATACTCCTACTACAGTGGAAATTCTCCACTCAAGTATTCTTGACTGGAGAATCCCACAGACAGAGGAGCCTGACAGGCTACAGTACATGGGGTCGCAAGAGTCGGACATGACTTAGTGACTAAACCGCCATTGTATTCTAGCTCGTTTATTAGGCTTTCAATATGTACAAGACTTTACATTCAGTACTGAGGGTAAGGTTGTGCACACAGAATTTACAGTTAAATGGGGGACACAGAAATGCATAGAAAATTGGCATTGAGCACGACGATCCCTAAGGATGCTATGGGGGTCACGAGAGAGGGAAGCAGGGAAATCCAGGGCTGGGTGGTGGTGACACCTGATTAAATTTGCATTTTAAAAAGATTGTTGTTCAGTTGCTAAATCATGTCCAACTCTTTGGAACTCCATGGACTACAGCATGCCAGACTTCCCCGTCCTTCACTATCTCCCGGAATTTGCTCAAACTCTTGTCCATTGAGTTGGTGATGCTATCCAACCATCTCATCCTCTGTCACCCCCTTCTCCTCCTGCCTTCAGTCTTTTGCAGCATCAGGATCTTTTCCAATGAGTTGGCTGTTCGCATCAGGTGGCTAAAGTTTTGATGCTTCAGCATCAGTCCTTCTGATGAATATTCAGGACTGATTTCCTTTAGGATTGGTTGGTTTGATCTCCCTGGACTCCACAGAGTCCAAGGGACTCTGTGGTTGCTAGCCATAACTTTAAGAACTGGTCTTCTCAATCTGTAATTCAATCTGTAATGTTGCAAAGGCCTCACCTGGGAATTGACAACAATGCAGATTCTGACTCAATATGTCTGGAAAGGGGCCTAAGAATCTGCATTTCTAGCAAGGTCTCAGGTGAGGTTGATGCTGATGGTCCATAGACTACACTTTGAAGAGCATGGATCCAGAGAATGAATCAGAGAATGAGAAGAAAGGCGGGGATCAGGATTGCAAGGCTGGTGTAGGGGTCTATGAGGAAAATAATGATGTCACAAACTGAGGGACACTTAAACTTATATATTGATCTCCTTGATGAAAAATATGTGTTCTAGGTAGGCACTGATCATTTTCTGTTCATCTCCTGTTAATCACTGTACAGGCTAAACTAAAAAATGAGAGAAGGAGTAAATTCCATGCTTAGTTCTTAATAAGTGGTCTCACTTTAAGTTCACTGAGACCTCAGTTGTCTCACCTCATCTGTAAAATGGGAGACTGGTTGTTATGGTTTAAGTTCTATCCCCTTCAGATCAGATCAGATCAGTCGCTCAGTCATGTCCGACTCTTTGCGACCCCATGAATTGTAGCACGCCAGGCCTCCCTGTCCATCACCAACTCCCAGAGATCACTCAGACTCATGCCCATCGAGTCAGTGATGTCATCCAGCCACCTCATCCTCTGTCGTCCCCTTCTCCTCTTGCCCCCAATACCTTCCAGCATCAGAGTCTTTTCCAATGAGTCAACTCTTCGCATGAGGTGGCAAAAGTACTGGAGTTTTAGCTTTAGCATCATTCCTTCCAAAGAGATCTCAGGGCTGATATCCTTCAGAATGGACTGGTTGCATCTTCTTGCAGTCCAAGGGACTCTTCAAGAGTCTTCTCCAACACCACACTTCAAAAGCATCAATTCTTCGGCGCTCAGCCTTCTTCACAGTCCAACTCTCACATCCATACATGATCACAGGAAAAACCATAGCCTTGACTAGATGGACCTTTGTTGGCAAAGTAATGTCTCTGCTTTTGAATATGCTATCTACGTTGGTCATAACTTTTCTTCCAAGGAGTAAGCGTCTTTTAATTTCATGGCTGCAGTCACCATCTGCAGTGATTCTGGAGCCCAGAAAAATGAAGTCTGACACTGTTTCCACTATTTCCCCATCTATTTCCCATGAAGTGGTGGGACCGGATGCCATGATCTTCGTTTTCTGAATGCTGAGTTTTAAGCCAACTTTTTCACTCTCCACTTTCACTTTCATTAAGAGGCTTTTGAGTTCCTCTTCACTTTCTGCCATAAGGGTGGTGTCATCTGCATATCTGAGGTTATTGATATTTCTCCTGGCAATCTTGATTCCAGCTTGTGCTTCTTCCAGCCCAGCGTTTCTCATGATGTACTCTGCATATAAGTTAAATAAACATGGTGACAATATACAGCCTTGATGTACTCCTTTTCCTATTTGGAACCAGTCTGTTGTTCCATGTCCAGTTCTAACTGTTGCTTCCTGACCTGCATACAAATTTCTCAAGAGGCAGATCAGGTGGTCTGGTATTCTCATCTCTTTCAGAATTTTCCACAGTTTATTGTGATCCACACAGTCAAAGGCTTTGGCATAGTCAATAAAGCAGAAACCCCAGTTCATATTTTTAAGTCCTAATTTCCAGTATCTCAGAATGTGATCTTATTTGGAAATAGAGTAATTGCAGAAGTAATTAGTTTAGATGAGGCCATGCTAGAATAGTAGAGTTGTCAGCCAACTGACTGGTGTCCTTATGAAAGGAGGAAACCTGTCCACAGACACATATTATTTCTCCAATAAAGAGAGAGACTTGGAAGAGCGGGATTCTTCCTGGGCATGTCAGAATGAGCAAGGCTCTGCAGACACTTTGGCTTCAGCTGTCTAGTTTCCAGAACTGAGAGGCAGTACATTTCTGTTGGTCTAAGCCACCAAGTTTTGGTATGGTCATAGAGCAGTCCTAGAAAACCAACAGACTGATTTTGGTTTGTACTTTGAAGATCATATTTATGTCTGACACGCTATCCATCTTTCCATACAACCTATAAGACATCTGAACTAAATGTGGTTACTCATTTGTAAAGCAACTGTACTCCAATAAAATTAATTCAAATAAACAAATAAATGTCTTTACACAAGAATATTTCTATTTTTCCATCCAATATTAATTTGTAATTTTTCTTTTTAATCCAGACTTTTCTTTTAGAAACTTCTTTCTCTTTTGGCTTTTATTTATTTTTCTACATAGATTTTTTTTTACTAAAAGGGTCCGTTGATTCAACTCAAAGAAAACACCATCTTGAGACCCTGGCTGAAGGGTGTAGATGTAGCATGATTTAAATGTTTTTTAGAGACAGACTCTGGAATATGCAAAGCATGCTTGTGATGGGTCTGTGCTTACCTCAGCAACGAGAAGCCTCTTGAGAGTTATTTACTTTTGAACCATACAAGAATATTTTAGGAAAGCTTGTTAACTGTCCTATGTCATTCCAGCAACAGTAACACCAAGTCCATAGAAACGAACAACAAAACTTATCTTAATATTAAAAAATAACAATTATCTTATTATCTGTCATAGAAGAAACAGAGCTGTGTCTTTTATTTCTCAATTAATGTAACTAATGTAGTATACTCTTATTTCCAGAATCTAAAATTTAAAGAATAAAGAGAAATAAAGGCATCTTCTTATAAGAAAGATGGAATTTTTCTCTAATTTAAAAGGAAAAGGACCGTCCTGAATCCCTGCCACCCTCCCCCTCCCTGTTAGGAACATATTAGACTCTGATACCATTGGAAAAAGGAAGGAGTTGGGGATGTTGGGGTTAAACAAACAACCTCAAAGAGGAATGGAATTAATAGATTAGCAATGTCTTCCAGGCAGAAGAAGAATTGAGCAAAGCATTCCTAGTGATCTTATTTACTTTTCTGGATAATGACTGGAATTTGTTAAGATCCTGAAATAATCACTTACTCATCAGTGTCTCAGTTTCTTCATCTACAAAATGGAGATAAACTGGCACAGAATATAAAAAGGACATCACCAGATGGTCAACACTGAAATCAGATTGATTATATTCTTTGCAGCCAAAGATGGAGAAGCTCTATATAATCAGCAAAAATAAGATCAGGAGCTGACTGTGGCTCAGACCATGAACTCCTTATTGCCAAATTCAGACTGAAATTGAAGAAAGTAGGGAAAACCACTAGACCATTCAGGTATGACCTAAATCAAATCCCTTATGATTATACAGTGGAAGTGAGAAATAGATTTAAGGGCCTAGATCTGATAGAGTGCCTGATGAACTATGGAATGAGGTTCGTGACATTGTACAGGAGACAGGGATCAAGACCATCCCCATGGAAAAGAAATGCAAAAAAGCAAAATGGCTGTCTGGGGAGGCATTGCAAATAGCTGTGAAAAGAAGAGAAGTGAAAAGCAAAGGAGAAAAGGAAAGATATAAACATCTGAATGCAGAGTTCCAAAGAATAGCAAGAAGAGATAAGAAAGCCTTCTTCAGCGATCAATGCAAAGAAATAGAGGAAAACAACAGAATGGGAAAGACTAGGGATCTCTTCAAGAAAATCAGAGATACCAAAGGAACATTTCATGCAAAAATGGGCTCGATAAAGGACAGAAATGGTATGGATGTAACAGAAGCAGAAGATATTAAGAAGAGGTGGCAGGAATACACAGAAGAACTGTACAAAAAAGAGCTTCACGACCCAGATAATCATGATGGTGTGATCACTGACCTAGAGCCAGACATCCTGGAATGTGAAGTCAAGTGGGCCTTAGAAACCATCACAATGAACAAAGCTAGTGGAGGTGATGGAATTCCAGTGGAGCTATTTCAAATCCTGAAAGATGATGCTGTGAAAGTGCTGCACTCAATATGCCAACAAATCTGGAAAACTCAGCAGTGGCCACAAGATTGGAAAAGGTCAGTTTTAATCCCAATCCCAAAGAAAGGCAATGCCAAAGAGTGCTCAAACTACCGCACAATTGCACTCATCTCACACGCTAGTAAAGTAATGCTCAAAATTCTCCAAGCCAGGCTTCAGCAATATGTGAACCGTGAACTTCCTGATGTTCAAGCTGGTTTTAGAAAAGGCAGAGGAACCAGAGATCAAATTGCCAACATCCGCTGGATCATGGAAAAAGCAAGAGAGTTCCAGAAAAACATCTATTTCTGCTTTATTGACTATGCCTGTGTGACTTTATTGACTATGCCTATCTACACTATGTGACTGTGTAGATCACAATAAACTGTGGAAAATTCTGAAAGAGATGGGAATACCAGACCACCTGATCTGCCTCTTGAGAAATCTGTATGCAGGTCAGGAAGCAACAGTTAGAACTGGTCATGGAACAACAGACTGGTTCCAAATAGGAAAAGGAGTACGTCAAGGCTGTATATTGTCACTATGTTTATTTAACTTATATGCAGAGTACATCATGAGAAATGCTGGACTGGAAGAAACACAAGTTGGAATCAAGATTGCCGGGAGAAATATCAATAACCTCAGATATGCAGATGATACCACCCTTATGGCAGAAAGTGAAGAGGAACTCAAAAGCCTCTTGATGAAAGTGAAAGTGGAGAGTGAAAAGGTTGGCTTAAAGCTCAACATTCAGAAAACGAAGATCATGGCATCTGGTCCCATCACTACATGGGAAATAGATGGGGAAACAGTGGAAACAGTGTCAGACTTCATTTTTCTGGCCTCTAAAATCACTGCAGATGGTGACTGCAGCCATGAAATTAAAAGATGCTTACTCCTTGGAAGGAAAGTTGTGACCAACCTAGATAGCATATTCAAAAGCAGAGACATCACTTTGCCCACAAAGGTTCGCCTAGTCAAGGCTATGGTCTTTCCTGTGGTCATGTGTGGATGTGAGAGCTGGACTGTGAAGAAGGCTGAGCGCCGAAGAATTGATGCTTTTGAAGTGTGGTGTTGGAGAAGACTCTTGAAAGTCCCTTGGACTGCAAGGAGATGCAACCAGTCCATTCTGAAGGAGATCAGCCCTGGGATTTCTTTGGAAGGAATGATGCTAAAGCTGAAACTCCCGTATTTTGGCCACCTCATGGGAAGAGTTGACTCATTGGAGAAGACTCTGATGCTGGGAGGGATTGGGGGCAGGAGGAGAAGAGGACGACAGAGGATGAGATGGCTGGATGGCATCACTGACTCGATGGATGTGAGTCTGAGTGATCTCTGGGAGTTGGTGATGGACAGGGAGGCCTGGTGTGCTGCAGTTCATGGGGTCGCAAAGCGTTGGACACGACTGAGCGACTGATCTGATCTGATCTGAAGTGTTTCATAGAAAGATATTTGATTTTTTACCTAATGCCATATCTGTTGAAATATTTGCTTCAATAATAATAGCAGGTCTATTTATTAAGCATGTGGAATATGACTTCCTTGTAGCTCAAACAGTAAAGGATCTGCCTGTGATGCAGGAGACTTGGGTTCTATCCCTGGGTTGGGAAGTTCCTCTGGAGAAGGGAATGGCAATCCACTCCAGTATTTTTGCCTGGAGAATTCCATGGACAGAGAAGCCTGATGGGCTACAGTCCATGGGGTCACAAATAGTCGGACACAACTGAGCAACTGACACACACACTCTATATATTTCTAGGCACTGGAAAGCTGTTTTGCATACTTTTCTCATTTTTTTTTTTTTTCTCATAACAACCCTACTAGGTAGATGGGCTTTATCTTCACTTGATAGCTGTAGAATCTGAGGCTTGAGATGTTAACTCACTTTTTCAATGTCATAAGGCTAGAAAGGTTCTGCGGCAGGATTCAAACTCACATCTCTTAATCTTAAGTCTGTAAGGATTCCAAATACATGACTCCTGCTGCAAAGCTCACTTCCTGTGCATCGCAGACATTAGTAGTTGACTACAGTACTGACTTTGGAATCTCCTGGGGCACTGACTTTGGAATCTCTTGGGGCACTCACTTTACAATCTCTTAGTACTGATGGTAGGGAGGTAAAGCCCATTTCCCCTCTAAAGCCCATACTCCATAACAGTAGTCCTAATGGTCTCATCTTCAGGGATTCTGACTTAATAGGTCTTGAACCCCACATCTTTATTTTTAAGGATTCTCCACCTGATGATAGCCAGGCTTGGTGTCCACTGCTTTCTGAACCTATGTTCAGTGATGCTAGATCTTTTAGTTTGTCTATTTGTTTGGTCTGTGGGTTTCTGAAAGAGAAGAAAGAGCTAAGGAAATGATTTTAGGAGGGAAAGGCACTTACTGACTGACTACTATTTATGGAATGTCTACTAGAAGAAAGGCAGGTCTGGTGTCATTTTTTTCTTATGTGAACTATCAAAACTCTACAAGGAAGAATTGGTCAAAACACGAGTGAATTTTAGAGATATGTGAGTGTCCCCCTTCAAATGTGACTGTGATGAATTTGGAGGAAGAAAGCCCTCTTAGTTATGTTCTTAGAAGCCCCTGCTTAGAGGAGTATGGAATACAAGCAAAAGTAAGTGAAACTCTCAAAATTTATGATTAATTACTAATCCCACTCCTTTAATTCATAACAAATTGACTAACAACCTTTCTCCCTCCCTCTCCCCCCCCCCAAAAAAAAAATTACTACATGTGGTAGATTACAAACCTGATAAGGAGAAGCAGCAATGGTCCATTAATATTTATAAATGGCTCAATGCTTATATTTCCCATCTATCTGGAAAATCAGCTCAAGTAATTAAAGAGCATGGGGAAAGAGCATCTTTGTAAGATGAAAAATTCAGGTAAACACTGCATAGAAGTTATCAACACTATTTTACTTTTACGGTTGCATCTTAATGACTTAATTTTCCACAGAGAGCATTTTTAAAATGTAAATTTCTAGATTAAGAAAAGCCCGAACTTCATTATCACCCAAGCAAAACATATTTTTCAAAGAGTAAACTTACATTTTTGGCTTCTCCACAAGGTATCGAAAGTGTTTACTTCCGATGATTTTTACCATCATCTCAGGCATCGCGTTTGATCCACGGGGAGTCTTCCAAACTGAAGACATAATTCTCCAAACCTCCTCAAGTCCTTGCGGGTGGAAAATAAATAAAACTATTCCTCTGGGTTTTCCACTAGGCAACTGTAACATCCTTGTCAATAATAACAACAATAATAATAGCGAGGCCAAGTCTATTACCTATATTATAATCTCAATACTTCCAAAAAAAGCATGAGAAAGATATTCTTAATTACTATTATCATTCTTGTCTCACAGTTGAGGGAACAGGCATAATGTAGCTAAGTAACTTTTCCAATATCACATAACAGTAATTAGCAGAATTGGAAATCCCATCTAAGAGGTTTGCAAAACTGGTTGAGCCATTCGGTGATTGTCTTCCTATTCTGCAAGTCACCAGATGGAATTCTAATGAGGTCAGAGAGGAATATAGGGCTTTAGAAGGACATGTGAGGAACTCAAATTCAGTTCTGATACTCAGTATCTCCATTTATGAAACCAGAATAATTCCAGTGCTGCCCTCTGGATTTAGTAACAATCCAATGACATCATGCATCTGAAGGAGCAATGTGCATAGAAAAGAGGGATTTTTTGCTGATCTGATTTTTCTACAATGCAGTGAATCTAAAATTGAGACCCTCCACTAATATTTACTGGGAGTTTATCAGGTCTGCTGCCAGGGGAAACAGAAGTTCTATAAACCTGGTCCCAGACTAACCATTCCCTGTTAGAGCCTCTTAGAAATTGAAAGGTCTTTAGAAATCATTTCTTTTTTTTTAAATGAAGGTTTTTAAACATTTAATTTTGTATTGGGGTATAGATAATTAACAATGTGATAGTTTCAGGTGAACAGCTGAGGGACTCAACCATACATACACATGTATCCATTCTCCCCCCAGTTCCCCTCCCATCCAGGCTGCCACACAACACTGAAGGCTCTCTTTACAGATTGGGAAACCAAGGCCCAGAGAGGCTGTTAATTGACCAAGGTCACACAGTGATTGACCGCAGGCCTGGTTCCAGTACTTCGGTCTGATAACTAGAGCAGGGTTCTTCCCAAGACCCTAGTTTCACTTAGTGTGTGGTCAGCAATTGGATCTGCTCTGCGAAGTTAGCCCCCCCAGATAGATTCTTGGAATCTATCTGGAAGCTTCAAGGACCAGAATTTGTGATTGTGGAGTCCCCTCCACCCAGAAGCTGCGTGTCACTCCTGAGTCCTTTCCCCGGGGCGCTCAGAGCCGGCTGCCTTACCGCTCCGGAGGCTCAGGGGTGCGCCTTCACTGCTTCTCCCCAGGATTAAGATCTGCGGAGGCCTGTGGGGACCAAGGTGGGGCGGGGGAGCTGGCTCGGGAGTCGGGCCAATCACAGGGCCCCGCTCCTGGGCGGAGGCGGCTCCCGCCCCAGGTAGTTAAGGACGCAGAGGGCTGTTGCTGGGCGGGGACCAGAGCTCCTGAGGCTGTGTGTGCCCAGGGTGTGGCTGTTGACTGGCGAATAGTCTGGACATTCTTTTCAAATCTGAGCTTCCTTCTTGAAGTCCATCTCTTTCACCTGTGCGGTCCGTCTACCCTGCTCTTTCGCTTAAGCTTCATTTCTCTTTATGAGGTGTGCATACAGCCAAAAATCTTCCTCTTGTCTCTTTAAATCCAAGCTCTTTCATTGTCTGGCTAAATCCCTTCTTTTTCCTGAGGTTCAGTGTCATATAACTGCAAAATGGAGGGAAAGTACTAAAAGGGACATAAAGGTAAGTTGGTGATTCAATTAAATAAGAATATTTTTAAAAACTAATTTGTAGTCATAATTTGCCACATTCCTCATTTGAGACAGATGACTATCACCTTATATGTGTTTTGTTCAGCCACCTCCTTGTGTCCGACTCTTCAATGACTATCACCTTATATGTGTTTTGTTCAGCCACCTCCTTGTGTCCGACTCTTTGAGACCCGATGGACTGCAGTACACCAGGCCTCTGTGTCCCTCACCATCTCCAGGAGTTTGCCCAAGTTCATGTTGATTGCATCTGTGATGCTGTCCCGCCATCTCATCCTCGGTTGCCCTCTTCTCCTTCTGCCTTGAATCAGGCTCTTTTCCAGTGAGTCAGCTGTTCACATCAGGTGACCTTCTTGGAGCTTCAGCTTCAGCATCAATACTTTTAATGAGTAGTCAGGGTGGATTTCCTTTAAGACTGACTGGTTTGATCTCCTTGCTGTCCAAGGGACTCTTCTCAAGAATCTTCTCCAGCACCACAATTTAAAAGTGTCAATTCTTCTGGTGCTCTGCCTTCTTTATGGTCCAGCTCTCACAACAGTACATGACCACTGGAAAGACCAAGTGCTGTGGTTAGTTGCTCGGTTGTGTCGGATTCTTTGCAACCCCAACTGCATCCCACCAGGTTCCTCTGTCCATGGGGATTCTCCAGGCAGGAATACTGGAGTGGGTTGCCATGCCCTCCTCCAGGGGATCTTCCCAACCCAAGGATAGAACCCAGGTCTCCTGTGTTGCAGGCAGATTCCCTACCATCTGAGCCACCTGAGAAGTCCAATAGCCTTGACTATATGGATTTTTGTTGGCAAAGTGATATCTTTGTCTTTTAACACACTGTCTTGGTTTGTCATAGTTTTCCTGCCAAGAAACAATCGTCTTCTAATTTCATGGCTGCAGATATCATCCACGTGATTTTAAAGCCCAAGAAGAGGAAATCTATCACTGCTTCCACCTTTTCCCCTTCTACATGCCATGAAGAGATGGGACCAGATGCCATGATATTAGTTTTTTTAATATATATATATATATACAGATCAGATTAGTCGCTCAGTCGTGTCCGACTCTTTGCGACCCCATGAACTGCAGCACGCCAGGCCTCCCTGTCCATCACCAACTCCCGGAGGTCACTCAGACTCACACCCATCGAGTCAGTGATGCCATCCAGCCATCTCATCCTCTGGCGTCCCCTTCTCCACCTGCCCCCAATCCCTCCCAGCATCGGAGTCTTCTCCAGTGAGTCAACTCTTCGCATGAGGTGGCCAAAATCCTGGAGTTTCAGCTTTAGCATCATTCCTTCCAAAGAAATCCCAGGGCTGATCTCCTTCAGAATGGACTGGTTGCATCTCCTTGCAGTCCAAGGGACTCTCAAGAGTCTTCTCCAACACCACACTTCAAAAGCATCAATTCTTCGGCGCTCAGCCTTCTTCACAGTCCAGCTCTCACATCCATACATGACCACAGGAAAGACCATAGCCTTGACTAGGCGAACCTTTGTTGGCAAAGTGATGTCTCTGCTTTTGAATATGCTATCTAGGTTGGTCACAACTTTCCTTCCAAGGAGTAAGCGTCTTTTAATTTCATGGCTGCAGTCACCATCTGTAGTGATTTTGGAGCCCAGAAAAATAAAGTCTGACACTGTTTCCACTGTTTCTCCATCTATTTCCCATGACGTGATGGGACCAGATGCCATGATCTTCGTTTTCTGAATGTTGAGCTTTAAGCCAACCTTTTCACTCTCCACTTTCACTTTCATCAAGAGGCTTTTGAGTTTCCTCTTCACTTTCTGCCATAAGGGTGGTGTCATCTGCATATCTGAGGTTATTGATATTTCTCCCAGCAATCTTGATTCCAGCTTGTGTTTCTTCCAGTCCAGCGTTTCTCTTGATGTACTCTGCATATAAGTTAAATAAACATGGTGACAATATACAGCCTTGACGTACTCCTTTTCCTATTTGGAACCAGTCTGTTGTTCCATGACCAGTTCTAACTGTTGCTTCCTGACCTGCATACAGATTTCTCAAGAGGCAGATCAGGTGGTCTGGTATTCCCATCTCTTTCAGAATTTTCCACAGTTTATTGTGATCTACACAGTCACATAGTGTAGATAGGCATAGTCAATAAAGTCACACAGGCATAGTCAATAAAGCAGAAATAGATGTTTTTCTGGAACTCTCTTGCTTTTTCCATGATCCAGCGGATGTTGGCAATTTGATCTCTGGTTCCTCTGCCTTTTCTAAAACCAGCTTGAACATCAGGAAGTTCACGGTTCACATATTGCTGAAGCCTGGCTTGGAGAATTTTGAGCATTACTTTACTAGCGTGTGAGATGAGTGCAATTGTGCGGTAGTTTGAGCACTCTTTGGCATTGCCTTTCTTTGGGATTGGGATGAAAACTGACCTTTTCCAATCTTGTGACCACTGCTGAGTTTTCCAGATTTGCTGGCATATTGAGTGCAGCACTTTCACAGCATCATCTTTCAGGATTTGGAATAGCTCAACTGGATTTCCATTACCTCCACTAGCTTTGTTCGTAGTGATGGTTTCTAAGGCCCACTTGACTTCACATTCCAGGATGTCTGGCTCTAGGTCAGTGATCACACCATCATGATTATCTGGGTCTTGAAGCTCTTTTTTGTACAGTTCTTCTGTGTATTCTTGCCATGTCTTCTTAATATCTTCTGCTTCTGTTACGTCCATACCATTTCTGTCCTTTATCGAGCCCATCTTTGCATGAAATGTTCCTTTGGTATCTCTGATTTTCTTGAAGAGATCCCTAGTCTTTCCCATTCTGTTGTTTTCCTCTATTTCTTTGCATTGATCGTTGAAGAAGGCTTTCTTATCCCTTCTTGATATTCTTTGGAACTCTGCATTCAGATGTTTATATCTTTCCTTTTCTCCTTTGCTTTTCGCTTCTCTTCCTTTCATAGCTATTTGCACTGCCTCCCCAGACAGCCATTTTGCTTTTTTGCATTTCTTTTCCATGGGGATGGTCTTGATCCCTGTCTCCTGTACAGTGTCACGAACCTCATTCCATAGTTCATCAGGCACTCTATCTATCAGATCTAGGCCCTTAAATCTATTTCTCACTTCCACTGTATAATCATAAGGGATGTGATTTAGGTCATACCTGAATGGTCTAGTGGTTTTCCCTACTTTCTTCAATTTCAGTCTGAATTTGGCAATAAGGAGTTCATGGTCTGAGCCACAGTCAGCTCCTGGTCTTGTTTTTGCTGATTGTATAGAGCTTCTCCATCTTTGGCTGCAAAGAATATAATCGATCTGATTTCCGTGTTGACCATCTGGTGATGTCCATGTATAGAGTCTTCTCTTGTGTTTTTGGAAGAGGGTATTTGCTATGACCAGTGCATTTTCTTGGCAAAACTCTGTTAGTCTTTGCCCTGCTTCATTCCGTGTTCCAAGGCCAAATTTGCCTGTTACTCCAGGTGTTTCTTGACTTCCTACTTTTGCATTCCAGTCCCCTATAATGAAAAGGACATCTTTTTTGGGTGTTAGTTCTAAAAGGTCTTGTAGGTCTTCATAGAACCGTTCAACTTCAGCTTCTTCAGCATTACTGGTTGGGGCATAAATTTGGATTACTGTGACATTGAATGGTTTGCCTTGGCAACGAACAGAGATCATTCTATCGTTTTTGAGATTGCATCCAAGTACTGCATTTTGGACTCTTTTGTTGACCATGATGGCCACTCCATGTCTTCTGAGGGATTCTGCCCACAGTAGTAGATATAATGGTCATCTGAGTTAAATTCACCCATTCCAGTCCATTTTAGTTCGCTAATTCCTAGAATGTCAACATTCACTCTTGCCATCTCTTGTTTGACCACTTCCAATTTGCCTTGATTCATGGACCTGACATTCCAGGTTCCTATGCAATATTGCTCTTTACAGCATCGGACTTTGCTTCTATCACCAGTCACATCCACAGCTGGGTATTTTTTTTGTTTTGGCTCCATCCTTTCATTCTTTCTGGAGTTATTTTTCCACTGATCTCCAGTAGCATATTGTGCCCGTACTGACCTGGGGAGTTTCTCTTTCAGTATCCTATCATTTTGTCTTTTCATACTGTTCATGGTGTTCTCAAGGCAAGAATACTGAAGTGGTTTGCCATTCCCTTCTCCAGCGGACCACACCCTGTCAGATCTCTCCACCATACCCGCCCATCCTGGGTTGCCCCAGGGGCATGGCTTAATTTCATTGAGTTAGACAAGGCCCTGGTCTTGGTGTGATTAGATTGACTAGTTTTCTGTGAGTATGGTTTCAGTGTATTTGCCCTCTGATGCCCTCTTTCAAGACCTACCATCTTACTTGGGTTTCTCTTACCTTGGGTGTGGGGTATCTCTTCCTGGCTGCTGCAGCAAAGCACATCCATCGCACCTTACCTTGGATGAGGGATCTCTCCTCACTGCCGCCCTTCCTGACCTTGGAGGAGGGATATCTCCTCACCGCCGCCCTTCCTGACCTCGGTCGTGGGGTAGCTCCTCTCCGCCGCGCTCTTAGCGCGCCGCCTACATACAAATTTCTCAAGAGGCAAGTAAGGTGGTCTGGTATTCCCATCTCTTTAAGAATTTTCCACAGTTTTTTTGACCCACATAGTCAAAGGCTTTGACATAATCAGTAAAGCAGAAATAGATATTTTTCTGGAACTCTCTTGCTTTTTCTATGATCCAACAGATATTGGACATTTGGTATCTGGTTCCTCAGCTTTTTCTAAATCCAGCTTGAACATCTGAAAGTTCTCATTCCACATACTGTGGAAACTTGGCTTGAAGACTTTTGAGCATTACTTTGCTAATGTGTGAGATGAGTGCAATTGTGCGGAAGTTTAAACATTCTTTGGCATTGCCTTTCTTTCAGATTGGAAAGAAAACTGACCTTTTCCAGTCCTATGGCCACTGCTGAGTTTTCCAAATGTGCTGGCATATTGAGTGCAGCATTTTCACAGCATCATCTTTAAGGATTTGAAATAGCTCAACTGGAATTCCAGCACTTCCACTAGTTTTGTTCATAGTGATACTTCCTAAGGCCCATTTGACTTTGCATTCCAGGGTGTCAGGTTCTAGGTGAGTGATCACACTATCATGATTATCTGGGTCATGAAGATCTTTTTTGTACAGTTCTTCTGTGTATTATTGCCACCTCTTCTTAATATCTTCTGCTTCTGTCAGGTCCATACCATTTTTGTCCTTTATCGAGCCTGTCTTTGCATGAAATGTTCCCATGGTATCTTTGATTTTCTTGAAGAGATCTCTGGCCTTTCCCATTCTTTTGTTTTCCTCTATTTCTTTGCATTGGTCACTGAGGAAGGCTTTCTTAGATCTCCTTGCTATTCTTGGGAACTCTGCATTCAAATGGATATATCTTTCCTTTTCTCCTTTGCTTTAGCTTCTCTTCTTTTCTCAGCTATTTGTAAGGCCTCCTCAGACAACCATTTGTGCCTTTTGAATTTTTTTCCCTTGGGGCTGGCCTTGTACTGCCTCTTGTACAATATCATGAACCTCCCACCATAGTTCTTCAGGCACTTGTCTGTCACATCTACTCCTTTGAATCTATTTGTCACTTCTACTGTATAAGGGATTTGATAGGTCATACCTGAATGGGCTAGTGGTTTTCCCTACTTTCTTCAGTTTAAGTCTCAATTTTGCAATAATGAATTTATGATCTGAGCTGTCTACAGTACTCATGTTTCTAATTGTGTCAGCCTGCTCTTCATTCTTCCATCTCAAATTGTCAAAAGTGTGAACCTGGAATCAGATACCTTGGGTTCAAATTCTGGCTCTGATGGTTCAGTGTGATCTGGGGTGAGTCATTTAATGTCTCTGTACTTTGGTTTCATCTTCTATAAAATGAGTACAGTGTTTTATAAAGATTAATTGAGTAGTATAAATAAGGCATTTAGAACAATGCCTGACAGATAAGGAGCAATATAAATGTTGGCTTGCATCATTATTATAATTATCTGTCAAGAAGCCAAACCAAATCCCAGAAGCTGAAAAGGATTTCTCCATTCTCTGAATAATTTGATTTCTCTTTTATAAAATATGTCTTTCTTCGCCTGTTTGGGTAGTTATCATACCTTCCTGGTCTATGCTGGTGGCTGAATAATGCCCCCCCAGATGTTCACATTCTAATCTCTGGAACCTATTAGTGTTGCCTTCTCAGGCAAAAGGGACTTTGCAGATGTGATTAAGTTAAGGATCTTGAGATGGAGAGATTATCCTGGATTAGCCAAGTGGGTTCAAATATAATCACAAATGTCCTTTAAAGAGGGAGGCTGTGGGAGATTTTTACTGTAGAAGAGGAAGTATGAGATATGACCATGAAAGCAAGAGATTAGAATCATTTGAAGAAGATGTCCTGAGCCAAAGAATCCAGATGGCCTCCAGAAGCTTGGCTAGGCAAGGAATTGGGTTCTCCTTTAGGAACTCCTCAAAAAGATGGGAATACCAGACCACCTGATCTGCCTATTGAGAAATTTGTATGCAGGTCAGGAAACAACAGTTAGAACTGGTCATGGAACAACAGACTGTTTCCAAATAGGAAAAGGAGTACGTCAAGGCTGTATATTGTCACCATGTTTATTTAACTTATATGCAGAGTACATCAAGAGAAACGCTGGACTGGAAGAAACACAAGCTGGAATCAAGATTGCTGGGAGAAATATCAATAACCTCAGATATGCAGATGACACCACCCTTATGGCAGAAAGTGAAGAGGAACTCAAAAGCCTCTCGATTAAAGTGAAAGTGATAAGTGAAAAAGTTGGCTTAAAGCTCAACATTCAGAAAACGAAGTTCATGGCATCTGGTCCCATCACGTCATGGGAAACAGATGGGGAAACAGTGGAAACAGTGTCAGACTTCATTTTTCTGGGCTCCAAAATCACTGCAGATGGTGACTGCAGCCATGAAATTAAAAGACGCTTACTCCTTGGAGAGTACATCATGAGAAATGCTGTACTGGAGGAAACACAAGCTGGAATCAAGATTGCTGGGAGAAATATCAATAACCTCAGATATGCAGATGATACCACCCTTATGGCAGAAAGTGAAGAGGAACTAAAAAGCCTCTTGATGAAAGTGAAAGTGGAGAGTGAAAAGGTTGGCTTAAAGCTCAACATTCAGAAAACGAAGATCATGGCATCTGGTCCCATCACGTCATGGGAAATAGATGGAGAAACAGTGGAAACAGTGTCAGACTTTATTTTTCTGGGCTCCAAAATCACTACAGATGGTGACTGCAGCCATGAAATTAAAAGACACTTACTCCTTGGAAGGAAGGTTATGGCCAACCTAGATAGCATATTCAAAAGCAGAGACATCACTTTGCCAACAAAGGTTCGCCTAGTCAAGGCTATGGTCTTTCCTGTGGTCATGTATGGATGTGAGAGCTGGACTGTGAAGAAGGCTGAGCGCCGAAGAATTGATGCTTTTGAAGTGTGGTGTTGGAGAAGACTCTTGAGAGTCCCTTGGACTGCAAGGAGATCCAACCGGTCCATTCTGAAGGAGATCAGCCCTGGGATTTCTTTGGAAGAAATGATGCTAAAGCTGAAACTCCAGTATTTTGGCCACCTCATGCGAAGAGTTGACTCATTGGAGAAGACTCTGATGCTGGGAGGGATTGAGGGCAGGAGGAGAAGGGGACAACAGAGGATGAGATGGCTGGATGGCATCACTGACTCGATGAATGTGAGTCTGGGTGACCTCCGAGAGCTGGTGATGGATAGGGAGGCCTGGCGTGCTGCAGTTAATGGGGTCGCAAAGAGTCGGACACGACTGAGCGACTGATCTGATCTGATCTGATCTACTCCTTGGAAGGAAAGTTATGACCAACCTAGATAGCATATTGAAAAGCAGAAACATTACTTTGCCAACAAAGGTTCGCCTAGTCAAGGCTATGGTCTTTCCTGTGGTCATGTATGGATGTGAGAGCTGGACTGTGAAGAAGGCTGAGCGCTTAAGAGTTGATGCTTTTGAGCTGTGGTGTTGGAGAAGACTCTTGAGAGTCCTTTGGACTGCAAGGAGATCCAACCAGTCCATTCTGAAGGAGATCAGCCCTGGGATTTCTTTGGAAGGAATGATGCTCAAGCTGAAACTCCAGTACTTTGGCCACCTCATGTGAAGAGTTGACTCATTGGAAAAGACTCTGATGCTGGGAGGGATTGGGGGCAGGAGGAGAAGGGGACGACAGAGGATGAGATGGCTGGATGGCATCACTGACTTGATGGATGTGAGTCTGAGTGAACTCTGGGAGTTGGTGATGGACAGGGAGGCCTGGCGTGCTGTGATTCATGGGGTCGCAAAGAGTTGGACACAACTGAGCAACTGATCTGATCTGATCTGATCTGAAAGAGGACTTCCTTGATGGCTCAGTCAGTAAAGTGTCTGCCTACAATGTGGGAGACCCAGGTTCAATCTCCCTGGGCCAGGAAAATCCCTTGGAGAAGAAAATGGCAACCCACTCCAGTACTCTTGCCTGGAAAATCCCATGGATGGAGGAGCCTGTAGGCTACAGTCCTTCGGGTCTCAAAGAGTTGGACATGACTTCACTCACTTAGGGACTCCAGAGGGAACCATACCCTGCTGATCCTTTGACTTTATACCAGTAAAAATGCTTTTGGATATCTGGGCTCTAATTTGTGCTGCTATAAACCATCAAGTTTGTTATAATGTATTATAACAGCCATAAGAAATTAATGCAATGCCAGATCAGTCCTCCCAAGGCATAGCTCTGTGCCTTTATAGATCTGATCACACTCTGTGGCTTAAGTAGGCCCAACAGTTCTTATCAATGCCTGGTACACAGATATCAGAGGATAAACAAGTTTTCTATCTGCTCACAGTTTAGTAACCTGTGAGGATAAGCTTTGTAGTGATGCTTCCTAAGGCCCACTAGACTTCACTTTCCAGGATATCTGGCTCTAGGTGAGTGATCATACCATCGTGATTATCTGGGTTATGATCTTTTTTGTAGGGAAGGAAATGGCAACCCACTCCAGTATTCTTGCCTGGAGAATCCCATGGATGGAGGAGCATGGTGGGCTCCAGTCCATGGGGTTGCAAAGAGTTGGACACGACTGAGCAACTTCACTTTCACTTTCTGTGTATTGTCACCTCTTCTTAATATCTTCTGCTTTTGTTAGGTCCATACCATTCCTGTCCCTTATTGAGCCCATCTGTGCATGAAATAAATGTTCCCTTGGTATCTCTAGTTGTCTTGAAGAGAACGCTAGTCTTTCCCATTCTATTGTTTTCCTCTATTTCTTTGCACTGATCACTGAGGAAGGCTTTCTTATCTGTCCTTGCTATTCTTTGGAACTCTGCATTCAAATGGGTATATCTTTCCTTTTCTCCTTTGCTTTTGGCTTCTCTTCTTTTCACAGCTATTTGTAAGGCCTCCTCAGACAGCCATTTTGCTTTTTTGCATTTCTTTTTCTTGGGGATGGTCTTGATCCCTGTCTCCTGTACAATGTCACGAATCCCTGTCCATAGTTCATCAGGCACTCTGTCATCACATCTAGTCCCTCAAATCCATTTGTCACTTCCACTGCATAATCGTTAAGGATTTGATTTAGATCATAACTGAATGGCCTAGTGGTTTTCCCTACTTTCTTCAATTTAAGTCTGAATTTGGCAATAAGGAATTCATGATCAGAGGGCCTTAGGAAGTATCACTATGAACAAAGCTAGTGGAGGTGATGGAATTCCAGTTGAACTATTTGAAATCCTAAAAGATGATGCTGTGAAAGTGCTGCACTCAATATGCCAGCAAATTTGGAAAACTCCACAGTGGCCACAGGACTAGAAAAAGTCAGTTTTCATTTCAATCCCAAAGAAAGGCAATACCAAAGAATGTTCAAACTACCACACAATTGCACTCATCTCACATACTAGCAAAGTAATGCTCAAAATCCTTCAAGCCAGGCTTCAGCAATACATGAACTGTGAACTTCCAGATGTTCAAGCTGGTTTTAGAAAAGGCAGAGAAACCTGAGATCAAATTGCCAACATCCTCTAGATCATCGAAAAAGCAAGAGTTCCAGAAAAACATCTATTTCTACTTTATTGACTATGCCAAAGCCTTTGACTGTGTGGATCACAATAAACTGTGGAAAATTCTTCAAGAGATGGGAATACCAGACCACCTGACCTGCCTCTTGAGAAATCTATATGCAGGTCAGGAAGCAACAGTTCAAACTGGACATGGAACAACAGACTGGTTACAAATAGGAAAAGGAGTACGTCAAGGTTGTATATTGTCACCCTGCTTATTTAACTTATATGCAGAGTGCATCATGAGAAATACTGGGCTGGATGAAACAAAGCTGGAATCAAGATTGCTGGGAGAAATATCAATCACCTCAGATATGCAGATGACACCACCCTGATGGCAGAACGTGAAGAAGAACTAAGGAGCCTGTTGTTGAATGTGAAAGAGGAAAGCGAAAAAGTTGGCTTGAAGCTCAACATTCAGAAAACTAAGATCATGGCATCCGGTCCCATCACTTCATGGCAAATAGATAGGGAAACAGTTGAAACATACTGTTGTGTGGCTGACTTTATTTGGGGGGGCTCCAAAATCACTGCAGATGGTGATTGCAGCCATGAAATTAAAAGACACTTACTCCTTGGAAGGAAAGTCATGACCAACCTAGCTAGCATATTAGAAAGCAGAGACATTACTTTGCCAACAAAGCCTGTCTAGTCAAGGCTATGGTTTTTCCAGTGGTCATGTATGGATGTGAGAGTTAGACTATAAAGAAAGCTGAGTGCTGAAGAATTGATGCTTTTGAACTGTGGTGTTGGAGAAGACTCTTGAGAGTCCCTTGGACTGCAAGGAGATCCAACCAGTCCATCCTAAAGGAGACCAGTCCTGGGTGTTCATTGGAAGGACTGATGTTGAAGCTGAAACTCCAATACTTTGGCCACCTGATGCGAAGATCTGACTTATTTGAAAAGACCCTGATGCTGGAAATGATTAAGGGCAATAGGAGAAGGGGCAACAGAGGATGAGATGGCTGGATGGCATCACTGACACAATGGACATGAGTTTGAGTAAAGTCCGGGAGTTGGTGATGGACAGGGAGGCCTAGCGTGCTGCAGTCTATGGAGTCACAAAGAGTCAGACATACCTGAGCGACTAAACTGAACTTAACTGAGGATAGGGTGTTGAGGCTGCTGGCAGAGATCTATATCAATATATACTATGTTTTTTCAGTAGAAGAGGAGGAAACTGGATCAGAATTTAAAATGGAGTCAGTGTCTGAAAGGTGACAAGACAAAGAGCCTCGATCCAGCTATACCTGAGGCTAGAGTCTAGACTTCCCAAACAGAGGAGTGATAAATTTCCCTTTTACTTAGGACTTTTTGAGATGGACCTCATTAATCTTTATCCAGAGAGTTCTGACTAATGTAAAGGCTTAAACTTTATGTTGCTAAGATTTATATGTGGGGTGCAGTTAAAAAATTGAATGGTATTTAAAGTTTCACTATAAATTCTGTGGTAAAGCTTGATGGAATAAATTGATCCTGATCAAATCCAATATTCTACCAAAGAGTATCCTTTGACCTTATCTTGACTTAGAGGTTTTATATATGCTAACTAGAAACATATAACACTGGAAAGAGGCTTTCCATAATGCAGTTCTTTTATTATTTTGGAGGTATTAAGGTGAAATTTGATATTTTTTTTCGGATCCCAGGAAGCCGTTGATTTGCCATTTCCTAACCAAGTGACCTGGAACAAGCAATGTAACTCTTTTATCTTTAAAGTAGAGACAAACAATATTTAACCTGAAGATTGTTATCAGGATTAGAGATAACATCCTAAGAGACTTAATATGCAATTTGTTGCTGTTGTTTGGTTGCTCAGTCGTGTACAGCTCTTTGCAACCCCATGGACTACAGCTTGCCAGGCATACCTATCCTTTAATATGCAATAGGCTTCCAATAAATTGTATTCTTGTTTATAGCAATAGTGGCTAACGTTTAATGAATATTTATTATATGCTAGTCATTGTGGTAAGAGCTTTTCATTCAATATCCATTCAATCTTCCCGCAAACTTTGTGAAATAAGGACATTATTATCCCCATTTTAGAGATGAGGAACCTGAAGAAGAAAAAAGAAGATTAAAAAACTTAGGGAACATAGCTAGGAAGAGTCAGAGCTGCAGTGAAAATCTAGGTGTGTCTGACTCTAGAAGTAGCCTTTCTAACCACAAGTCTATATCTCCTCTGTAGATGTTTGTTAGCCATGTTATTGTTACCATTAACGCTAATATTCTTATTGGCATTGCTTTAAGGTCTAAGTCCCTTAGAGAAGCAGATTCTATGACAGAATTCTTAAGAAGCAATGGTGTTGTCTTACCTGGGAATTTTTTACTTTATACCCTGCTTTATGAAATGACGTAACCAGGAAACATCTCTCCAGTGGTTTATATTAAACAAGACAAAACAAAAAACTGTGCAATAAATGTCTCCATAAGATTAAATAGTTCAGTTGAAACTGCCTTCCTTGAATTCAACAGCTTTAGATTATGAGTCACCAGAGAAAGATTCCAGAGAAACATCTCCATCCAAGAGAGTCAGCTCCCCACTCCAACCAAAGAAGATGAATAGCTGTAATAAGTGGAGCAAAAAATGCCCCCTCCTAAAACTTCATGATTTTATGTTTACCATCAAACAGAGTAAGGATGAGGAAAAATTGTCTCCAATGCCCATAGAAGTCAGAATAGAATGAGTTTATAAATAGGAAGCAAAAAAGCACTGTTCTTTTGAACAATTTAATCAAAGATTTATAAAACTGAGGCATTTTGCATCGAAGTCCCTGTCCAAAAAGAAAAGGGACGAATACTGATGTAAACTGAGCTGTGTTGCAAAGAATATGGGCATTATATAATACTTTTTTTTGGCCAAAGAAACATACAGGACCCAAGCCAATGATCTTTTATGACTAATGGGGGATGTCAGGTAAAAAGATGAGTGAGGGCAGGATGATTTTAGAACACAATGCAAACATGGCCAAGTTTCTTTTCTCTTTAAAATGCTCTCATGCTCTGGAAAAATAAGGTCATGTATCGTTCTGCTTAGATGGGTTGACTTTGGGCCCCATATTAGTTTACTTAGGTTGCCATAACAAGTACTACACAGCGGGTGAATTAAAAACAGAAATTTATTGTTGCGCAATTCTAGAGGCCAGAAGTCCAAGAGGGTGTGTCAGCAGGGTTGGTGGCTTCTGAGGGTGACAAGGCAAAATCTCTTCCATGCCTGCGTCCTTACTTCCACTGGTTTATGGACAATATTTGGTGTTCCCTTGGCTTGTAATGTCTGACTTCACGTTCATACGATATTTCACTGTGTGTATAACTCATCTTAACTAATTACCTCTGCAGTCATTCTATTTCCATATAAGGTCATATTCTGAGATACTGGGGGTTAGGATTTCAGCGTGTGGATTTGTGGGACTTAAAATTTGCTGTTGGCTGAATGTCTGTGTTCCTCTCCCATTCTTCTGTTGAATCCTTAACCCTCATATGATGATATTTGACTTGAGGCCTTTGGGAAGTAAATAGGCTTGGATGAGGTTATGGGATTGGCACTCTTATAAGGAAAGAAGGACCAGAGCTCTTTTTCTCCATCCTGTGAGGATACAGCAAGAGAATGTACCTCTGCAAACCAGGATGAGGGTTCTTTCTGGAAACTGAGTTAGCTGGCCCCTTGATTTTGGATTTCTCTGCCTTCAAAACTTTGAGAAATAAATGATTATTGTTTAAAATCTATGGTATTTTTGTTATTGTAACCTCACCTAACTTATCCATAATTCAATCCATAAGAAGTGCTAACTGCTTGGATCCAAACTTTGATTCTGTATTCAATATAGTGTTACTTTAGCCAAGCTACTTTGTGATTTTTTTTTAACTTAATTTCCTTGTGGATAGTACCAATGCCTACAATCATGTAAGGCTGCTGCTGCTGCTAAGTCGCTTCAGTCGTGTCTGACTCTGTGTGACCCCATAGACGGCAGCCCACTAGGCTCCCCCATCCCTGGGATTCTCCATGTAAGGCTGAAAGGAATTAATAAATGCTTAAGATGGTGTTTGGTGTATGGTGAGGGTTTGTCATTAGCCTTCCTTCTCAGGATGATATACATGTTCTTTATTATGCATTCTCAGATTTGGCTGTTACTCACTTCTTCAATCTCATCTCCCTCTTCTCCACCCCACCTAACTGTAGCTTCACCAAATTGTCCGCAGTTCCTTAAACACCTCCCATGGAGTTTTATCCCTCATGTCTTTGCAGAAGTTGTTGTTTTTGCTTGAGATGTTTTCCTCATGACCCTGTTTCTAACTTTCAAGGTAAGATCAAATGTTACCAATTCTGTGAAGCTATCTATTCCCAATGCCTTTACACAGGTAGGTCTGCTATCTTCAGAAAACTAATAGTATTAATGAACCCATGAGGGTTAAATCTCGTTCACTTGATTTCACTAATCAAGGTCGTTTAAGACTTGCTTGTCCTTCAGGCAGCTAAATAAGATGTTTGCCTGGGTTATTTTCTAAAAACTTGGAGTCAGCTCTGTCTAGTTTGAGCCGAGCCAGTCAAGACTGGATAGGACCACTGGCCTTTCAATTGGGCATACGTGAGCGTCCACTCTGAGAAGGCAATGGCACCCCACTCCAGTACCCTTCCCTGGAAAATCCCATGGACAGAGGAGCCTGGCAGGCTGCAGTCCATGGGGTCACTAGGAGTGGAACATGACTGAGCGACTTCACTTTCACTTTTCACTTTCATGCATTGGAGAAGGAAATGGCAACCAACTCCAGTGTTCTTGCCTGGAGAATCCCAGGGACGGGGGAGCCTGGTGGGCTGCTGTCTGTGGGGTCGCAGAGTCGGACACGACTGAAACGAGTTAGCAGCAGCAGCAGCAGAGTGTCCATTCAGTGAGCTTTTGAACTGGCAAAATGACCTAAGGCCTGTGCAGAATGACCTATCTGTAGAATGACTTCTGACTAGGAATTCTAAGTCACAGAAAGATCATTCTGGTAACCTCTGCCCTGGATTGTTAGGAGCCTTACCTGATTTTCAAGTTTTCACCGCTGTAAATCACAGAATCTCAAGGTTGAAAGGCGGTCTCAGACGTTGTCTCATGTAATTATCCCTCCACCCATGCATTGATATTCTCTGAAACATTCTTGCCCAATTATTCTGAAGGCCTCAAAGAGGCTATATGGTAGAATTGAGAACACTGTCTCTGAGACCGAAAGACTGAGTTCAAATATCAACTCCAACACTACTGCTGCTTGTTCTTAGGCAATGGACTTAGCATTTATGCCTTGGTTTTCTAATCTGTAAAAGGATCATAATAATGTTATTTTTTTTCAAAACAATATTTGTTTTATATTTATGTGCAGGTCCTCTTCTAAGTTTTTTCTGTTTACCAACACATTTAGTCTATTAATAATTCTGTGAGGTAGGGAGTATTGTTTTCAATTAAGGAGACTGAGGCAGAGGAAAATTCAATACCTTGTCCTAGATTATATAATTACATAGTGATAGGGCTGGGATTCAAACACTTGCAGTCTGACTTTAGAGTTTATACACTATCCACCATGTTCTACACCTCCTTGCTGCTCTTGTGTGTGTGTGTGAAAGTCGCTCAGTCATGTCCAACTCTTTGCGATCCTATGGACTGTCCATGGAATTCTCCAGGTCAGAATACTGGAGAGGGTAGCCTTTCCCTTCTCCAGGGGATCTTCCCAACCCAGGGATCGAACTCAGGTCTCCCACATTGCAGGCGGATTCTTTACCAGCTGCCTTGGGAAGAGCAAATGATAAAATATACATAAAGCAGTTATCACAGGCCTTGGCACACCCTAATTCTTAGTAAATATTAGTGCTGCTGCCATGACTTTCCTCCCACTTCCAGTCTTCTTCCTAGTAGCCATGAAGCCCAAGAGCCATAAACTCCTCAGTTTATGAATGCTGTGAGAAAAGAGGGAAGCCTGCTCCACTTCCTAATCCTGCTTCGTGGTCTAGAAGAGGGACTGTGTCCACACACAGGACTTTTCAGTGCCCAACAGCCCGCCCACACCCCCACACTACTAAAGTGGCTTGATTGGGATAAGACTCCCTCTTTTTGGTGGGAAGTAAGAAAGTGATTGAGACAAAGAACCCTTCTTGATAGAGCAAGTTGAATTTATGATAAAACTTACTGTGTTAGTATCACTGATATCTGTATCTTTTAAATATTGGGCATAAATAATGATAATACAAGACTAGAAAGATTAATGTTGTTAAGAGGTCCATACAGCATAAAGCAATATACAGATCCAATGAAATCCCTATCAAACCCCAATGGCATCTTTCACAAAAATAGAACAAATGATTCTAAAATTTGTATGGAAAACCATAGCAAAAATCTGAGTAACCAAAGCAATCTTAAGAACAAAGCTGAAAGCTTCATGTTTCCTGATTGAAAACTGTGTTACAAAGCTGTAGTCATAAAACCAGTATGGTCTCAGCTGTTTTGAACAAACACATCAATGTTTAGATCAATGGAATAGTATACAGAACCCACATACAAAATCATGCATAGATGATCAATTAATTTATAACAGAGGAGCCAAAATATACAATGAGGAAAAACAGATTCTTCAGTAAATGATGTTGTGATAATTTTTTTGAACTTGATGCTGAAAGTAAAGGCAACAAAAGCAAAGATAAACAATTGGAACTACATTGAACTAAAAAGCTCTGAAGAGCAAAGAAAACAAACAAAAATGAAAAGAACACCTATTAAGTGAGAGGAAATATTTGAAAATTATATATTGGTAAGGGATTGGTGCAGTCACTAGGGAAAATAGTATGGAGATTCTTCAAAAACTTAAACACAGAACTCATATATGTTCCCAGCAATTCCACTTCTGGATATTTATCTGAAAAAAATGAAAACTCTAGCTTGAAAAGATATCTGAACCCCATGTTCACTGCAGCATTATTGCAATAGCCAAGACGTGGAAACAAACGAAGTGTCCATTAATGGCTGGATAAAGAAAATGTAATTAATGTATCTCTCTATAGATGTAGGAATATTATTCAATTATATAAAAGGATATCTGGTCGTTTGTGACAAAAATGGATGAAGCATTATGCTAAGTGGAAAAAGTCAGAGAAAAATAGTGTATTATATCACATGTGAAATCTAAACAAGAAATAAGCAAACAAATAAAAAGCAAAAGCAAACTAAACTCGTAAGTAGAGAGACCAGATAGTGGCTGCCAGAGGTACGGGGTGTATAGCAGGTAAAATAAATTAAGGAGGTCAAAAGTTACAGACTTACAGTTATAAAAAAGTCATGGATATATATGGTATGGTGACTATAATTTATAACACTATATTGAATATTTGAAAGGTACTCAGAAAGTATTTTAAAAGTTCTCATACCAAGGGAAAAAAATTTGTACTATGTGTGGTGATAGATGTTAACTAGACTTGCGATGATCATTTATCAATGCATACAAACATCAAATCATTATATTGTACACTTGAAACTAATGTTATGTGTCAGTTATATCCTGATTAAAAAATGACTGTACAAGTGTTCAAAGATGTAGAGGCAGTATGGCGATTTTTTTCTTTTAAATAAATTCTGTATTTAAATTATTAGATTTCAGATTATAAAAGATTCATCTAACGAACCACAAACCACTTCTACACCATTAGAAGTGGTGTAATTAGATATACACATGAAAAGATAATCACAATATATTAAATTTAAAAAGCAAGTTAAAATCGTATGTCATAGATCTCACTTAAAAACATACAGTAAAAATAACATACTCTAGTAATATAAAAAAATTCTGGCAAGGCAAATTAAAACTTTATGGTATATAACTCAACAATAAAAATATAATTAATTCAATTAAAAAAATAGGCAAAGGTTTTGGCATATATATGAATATTACTCAGCCATAAAAAGAAAGAAAATCTTGTCATTCACTATAGTATGGTTGGACCTTGAGGATGTTAATTGCAAAGAAAGACAAGTACTGTATGATCTCACTTATTTGTGGAATCTAAAAATACAAATAAAAATTTAAAAACCCAAACCCTGAACTCATAGATATGGAAAACAGGTTGGTGCTTGCCAGAGGTTGGGGGGTAGGAGGTGGTAAAATTGGTGTAGAGGGTCAAAGGGCACAAACTTCCAGTTATAAATTAAGTCATGGGGATATGATATACAGAATGGTGATGGTAGTTAATAATAAAGTGTTCTACATTTGAAAGTTGGTAAAAGAGTAGATCTTAAAAGTTCTCATCACAAGAAGAAAATTTCACTGTGTGTAGTGATGGATATTGAGTAAACTGGGGTAATCATTTCACTACACATACATATTTCAAATCTTTATGTTGTACACCTGAAACTAACATAGTTATTTGTAAAGTAATCATACTACAATATATACAGTTAGAAGGAGCAACAAGAAATATGAAAATCTAAAGGAAAGAGATATTACTTCAGAATAGTAGGATTAGGGGAGATTTTATTTAAAGAGTTGGCATATGAGTTGGGCCTTTTTTAAGATAGGTAGGCATTACTTTGCCAACGAAGGTTCGTCTAGTCAAGGCTATGGTTTTTCCTGTGGTCATGTATGGATGTGAGAGCTGGACTGTGAAGAAGGCTGAGCACCAAAGAATTGATGCTTTTGAACTGTGGTGTTGGAGAAGACTCTTGAGAGTCCCTTGGACTGCAAGGAGATCCAACCAGTCCATTCTGAAGGAGATCAGCCCTGAGATTTCTTTGGAAGGAATGATGCTAAAGCTGAAACTCCAGTACTTTGGCCACCTCATGCGAAGAGTTAACTCACTGGAGAAGACTTTGATGCTGGGAGCAAATTGGGGCAGGAGGAGAAGGGGACAACAGAGGATGAGATGGCTGGATGGCATCACTGACTCGATGGACGTAAGTCTCAGTGACCTCCAGGAGTTGGTGATGGACAGGGAGGCCTGGCATGCTGCAATTCATGGGGTCGCAAAGAGTTGGACATGACTGAGTGACTGATCTGATCTGATTAATTTGGTATGTGTTAAAGAAAGAGAATATGTTATGCAAGGGAATAACAGATTTTTTAAAAGAGCAAGAAATTGTGTGTTTGTGTGCCAAGTCGCTTCAGTGGTGTCTGACTCTGTGTGACCCTATGGACTATAGCCCTCCAGGCTCCTCTGTCCGTGGGATTGTCCAGGCAAGAATACTGGACTGGGTTGCTATGCCCTCCTCAAGGGGATCTTACCAACTCAGGAACTGAACCTGCATCTCTTATGTCTCCTGCATTGGCAGGCAGGTTCTTTATCACTAGCATCACCTGGGAAGCTGTAAGAAATTGTGAGATATGCTAAAAAAAAAAAATGGTGTCTAGTTTCATTTGGAGGTGATAGAAGATAATTTTGGAAGGTAGGTTTGGGCCAGTTTGTAGAAGACCTTGAGTATGAGATTAAAATACATCTATTTTTCTGGTTTAGGCCAGAAGGATGTGTATGCTATTTTATGGTATGAAATTGACCTCACCCACAGGGTTAGTCAAGCAAGTCTAAGGCATGTCTCTTATGTTGTTAAGGGACAACACTTAAGTCTCAGAGGCTTAATAAAACAAAAGTCAAAAGTTTATTTTTATTTATCTAAATTCTGCCATGGACTTGGGCAACTCTCCAGGAAAATTATCCTGTGTGTTTGTTGGCTCAGTAATCTGGTCTGTTTGAAGCCTATGGCACCTCCATTTCAACACATGTTTCCATGATGGCTGTTGCAAGAAGAAAGTTCTGAAAGGTTACCCACCTGGAGCTAAGGTACTCTGTTCTGGAAACCACATGTACACTGCTTCTGCTTACAACACATTGGCCAGGTGAGTACCCTGGCTCTTCCTAATGCAAACAGGGCCTGGGAAGTACGGTCTCTGTGTGTCTGGAAATGAGGAGTACATGGATACTGAGGAGCCCAAGTAATGTCTACCACACCCACACTTGCAGAAAATCACTGTGATTCAGAGCAAGATTGTATTTACAAACAAAATAGAGATATGTAAGGTTTCTAATGTACTATTAACAGAAATTTCCCCATCTGTTGCATTTATCACTTTCAAACGAAGGAAATGTTGTTTATGGTTTATCCACCCACCACACATAATGAAAGAAAGATACCTACTTATTTCCATAACCTTTATTATCTCTAGAGCAGCATAAATTGGTGTACATTGTGTGGGACATCAGTTGGCTTCAGCTGCAAGTTTCAACGTAACCAGTATAGACCACAGCTTCCAAAGGACGTCTCCTCATCAGAATGTGATCAGAAAGAAAGCCACATTTAAGGGGAGAAGAACACTAACATAATGTGTATATATGCAGTTGCCTGAATGCGGTATTAACATGTTACATGCTCTTAAAATATCTTTCTCTTATGGAGAACGGAATGTAGAGCTAATATGGTTTTGTCAAAAGTGCCTGAATCAGAGAGCATTAAGCCAGAATCCTGACTTTATGAACTAATTGCTCTTTGAGCCTCAGTTTCTCATCTTTCAAATGGCATTGATAATAGCAGAATTGTGCAAAAATGTTTTAAGGATAACAGCTACATTTAATTAAGAGCCTAGTCTGTGTCAAGTGTTTTACATGTGGTATTTTATTACGTTGTATCCATCCTCTATCCATCTCTCTCTTTCTCATCAACATAAGGACATTGATTCAGCTCTTATGCAGTGGGAGAGGGTGTTCTAGATTGAGTCTAAACTGGGATTTAATTTATCTGATTAAGTGACCTGGTGAATATGGCCTCAGGTGGGTTTGTGTGAGGGATTTTTTCCAGAGGTTGCTGAAGGAAAATAATAAAGTGTTTCCATGTGGATATCTAGGAATTAGCCTGAAATAGGATGGACATCATGCTGTTTGAAAATTAGGTGCCCCATCCACGTACTCAAGTCTATACATAGCTAGAAGTAGACGGTAAAGGAGATGACATGGGGAGACTCTGAGACACAGAGACAGAAGCAGCACTTGTTTGGTAAGCAAGTAACAAAGAGTAATACAGGAGAGAAAAGAAGAGTATTCCCTTCCACTTTAGTATGAACTCAATGAGAATCAGAATACAGCACTGCTAGAGTCTCTTAAGGGTTGTGATATTTAGAGTGTGCCGGACCATAGCATGCTTGAAACATAATCAACATCCTCCTGGTAAGCCTCCTCATCTGTGAGTGTGACAAGACTGCACTGGCTTCATGTGGCTTCCTGGCTAGTTACCATATCCCCAGGGGAGAAAATGAAAATCAACAAAAGTACAGTGTGGGTGAGAATGAATGGAATACTCAGTGGGGTCCCTTGAAATTTATGGGAAGTTGTGTCTTTAGTATCAGATCCACAGATTCTAACCCAAGGCCTGACATGAAAGAGCTCAGAAAAGTCTTTATTAAAGAATAAAACAAGTGAAGAGTCAACCCCATCCTTGAGTGAATGCTGTTTCTTTGTGGGAGATAGTACTGGCATTCTGGACAGAACATTCTTCATTGTGCAGGACTCTCTAGACCACTGAAGGATATTTAGAACCACACCCACCCCGTCCCCACAAGTGGCTCAGTGGTAAAGAATCTGCCTGATAATGCGGGAAGATCACCTGGAGGAGGGCATGGCAACCCACTCTGGTGTTCTTGCCTGGAGAAACCCATGGACAGAGAAGACTGGCAGACTACAGTCCATGGGGTCACAGAGTCAGATATGACTGAAGAAACGGCCTGCATTTGCACAACTCATGAACACTAGTTCCCAGGGACACACTCCATTCATTGTGGCAATCAAAATATAGGCCAACCCTACTTCAGATGATTATTGTGGGGGTTCTACTTCCTCAGGCTGAAAATCATTGGTCTGATGGGGCTCAACATTGCTATGCAGGCATAGATCCAATATTTCTGTGGGAAGCCTTATAGCTTCTGTAATGTGGGATCTTTCTTTTCTCTGTATGCTTAGTATACATTGTGATTGGGATTCTTTTGCTTCCTTTGGCTGGTGCCCTAGGAATCTCTTAGAAAAGAACTCTGCTTGGCATCCTCATGGGGATGTTCTGGTCCTGAGCAATGAGTCTGCCATGGCCAGCCTGGTATCCCTCTGAGAAACCAATTCTGGCCCTTCCACACCACCACCTTCTCAGTGTCTGTTGTCAGAAGTCGGCAGACATATTTGAAAGAGGAGCCAAGTTGGAGTAAAAATATCAGCTTTGTTTATGGTTTGATAGACATTAAAGATCAGAAAGGTCAGGGCTCTTTGGAAAAGACAGATTTGGAGCTTTTTCTACCTTCTAGGTCATAATCCATACTAAAGCCTAACAGATATTGCCTGGAATATTGTGGTTACATGTGTAAGTGGAGGGGATTATTGGATGGAGAAGGTGGGATGAGTGAGACAGGAGAGAAAGATGCCTATTAGGATCATTTATGTCTTCTTTTTTTAATGGCCTGCCTTCTAAAATTCTAGCAGGAATACTGCTGGATCTAATACACACCACTAGGTGGCAGTAAAACAGAAATGTCTGCAAAGAAAGCAGCAATCCCCTCAGAATTAATGTTTTATAGACCAAGACAACTGCAGTTGTAAAACATTATGGTGTATCAATTGGCATATTTGCTGATCAGATCTTTACAAGGTTCGAATAGGCTCATAAATACTGGGTTCTCTAGTTTGGCCTGTTCATGCTTCATGCTTCTGTTTAAGATATTTTGGAGGTTGGAAATCCAGCAAATGGTTGAAATATCAAAGCAATATGCCACTGACAATTTGTTTTCCTGTGATTGAGGGAAAATATATATGTCTCGATCAGAAGCACTACCCAAACAAGCAGAATTTGCTACTTTCAAAGATGAGCTCATTTTTCACGCAAAGCACAGACTAGGCTGGAATGAACCAACAGCTAAGAACATTTTGCTATGTGATTTTTATAAGTGAGTTCCAATTCCATTACCATTCCACAAGAGTCTTATTATATAGGGATGTTTCCATTTTTTTAATAAGTAGTAGCCAGCTGATGATAAAATCAGGCTTTATGATAAATGCATAAAATCATAGGGCAGGGGTGACATCAAAATACACTTTCTCATTAAAGTGCTGGTTTCTTGTGAGTGTTTGAAAAGGATGAATTGATTGAGGACTGTCAACCTTGGGTAATGGGGAAACTGAGGCCTTGGTGTTAAATGACTTGCCCAAAGACGTGTGACCGGTGAGTGATTTAATCAGGCTGTGAAACTAGATTTCCCATAAGGCACTGGATGGGCTGAGACCTGTTCAAGAATTTTTGGATACCAAAAAGCAAGCTGAGCAGCTCAGCTTCTTTCTGTTTTTGCAGATGTGTGCACTGATCAGTTCAGAGAAAAAGATAAAATTTCTTGAGAAGGTAGACCTTTATCATATGTTGACTGCTTATTTTATATTCTCAGTTAAAGATCTTGTCTCTGGCCAATCATTTACCATGGATTCTGCCTTAGGGAACATCTCTTGGCTTCCTCCACAGAGCTAAGGTGAACGTGCTCTTGGCTTTATTTATGCTTTCACCTGGTTAAATGCTGTTGAGGATGAATTTGATGGCACTTTAATGTGTTCACCAGATATCCTTCCTAAGTACTTTCTCCAGGGAGGAACAATTCTTTGTCCTCATTGCCTAAACTTTTAGGTACAGGGTGGAGAGAGAACTCATCTGTTTTGCTAGTCATTATATGCATGGAAATTATATGCTGCAGATGGTGACTGCAGCCATGAAATTAAAAGACACTTACTCCTTGGAAGGAAAGTTATGACCAACCTAGATAGCATATTCAAAAGCAGAGACATCACTTTGCCAACAAAGGTTCGCCTAGTCAAGGCTATGGTCTTTCCTGTGGTCATGTATGGATGTGAGAGCAGGACTGTGAAGAAGGCTGAGCACCGAAGAATTGATGCTTTTGAACTGTGGTGTTGGAGAAGACTCTTGAGAGTCCCTTGGACTGCAAGGAGATGCAACCAGTCCATTCTGAAGGAGATCAGCCCTGGGATTTCTTTGGAAGGAATGATGCTAAAGCTGAAACTCCAGTATTTTGGCCACCTCATGCGAAGAGTTGACTCATTGGAGAAGACTCTGATGCTGGGAGGGATTGGGGGCAGGAGGAGAAGGGGACGACAGAGAATGAGATGGCTGGATGGCATCACTGACTCGATGAATGTGAGTCTGAGTGACCTCCGAGAGCTGGTGATGGATAGGAAGGCCTGGCGTGCTGCAGTTCATGGGGTCGCAAAGAGTCGGACACGACTGAGCGACTGATCTGATCTGATATGCATGGAGAGCTTCCCAGGTGGCGCTAGCGGTAAAGAACCTGCCTGAAAATGCAGGAAACACAAGACACGTGGGTTCGATCCCTGGGTCATGAAGATCTCCTGCAGGAGGGCATGGCAACGCACTCCGGTATTCTTGTTTGGAGAATTTCATGGACAGAGTAGCCTGGCAGGGTATAGTTCATAGGGTCACGAAGAGTCAAAACCGACTTATCACACACACATGCATATGCATGGAACATGCTGCTACTGCTGCTAAGTCACTTCAGTCGTGTCCTACTCTGTGCTACCCCATAGAGAGCAGCCCATCAGGCTCTCCCGTCCCTGGGATTCTCCAGGCAAGAACACTGGAGTGAGTTGCCATTTCCTTCTCCAATGATGCATGGAGCATAAAGTGAAGTCGCTCAGTCATGTCCGACTCTTTGCGACCCTATGGACTATAGCCTACCAGGCTCCTCTGTCCATGGGATTTTCCAGGCAATAGTACTGGAGTGGATTGCCATTTCCTTCTTCAGCAGATCTTCCTGACCCAGGGGTCGAACCCAGGTCTCTGCATTGTAGACAGATGCTTTACCATCTGAGCCACCAGGGAAGTCCGCATGGAGCATCAGATCAGATCAGATCAGTCGCTCAGTCATGTCCGACTCTTTGCGACCCCATGAACTGCAGCACGCCAGGCCTCCCTGTCCATCACCAGCTCCCGGAGGTCACTCAGACTCACATTCATCGAGTCAGTGATGCCATCCAGCCATCTCATCCTCTGTTGTCCCCTTCTCCTCCTGCCCTCAATCCCTCCCAGCATCAGAGTCTTCTCCAATGAGTCAACTCTTCGCATGAGGTGGCCAAAATACTGGAGTTTCAGCTTTAGCATCATTCCTTCCAAAGAAATTCCAGGATTGATCTCCTTCAGAATGGACTGGTTGGATCTTCTTGCAGTCCAAGGGACTCTCAAGAGTCTTCTCCAACACCACAGTTCAAAAGCATCAATTCTTCGGCGCTCAGCCTTTTTCTCAGTCCAGCTCTCATATCCATACATGACCACAAGAAAGACCATAGCCTTGACTAGGCGAACCTTTGTTGGTAAAGTAATGTCTCTGCTTTTGAATATGCTATCAAGGTTGGTCATAACTTTCCTTCCAAGGAGTAAGCGTCTTTTAATTTCATGGCTGCAGTCATCATCTGCAGTGATTTTGTAGCCCAGAAAAATAAAGTCTGACACTGTTTCCACTGTTTCTCCATCTATTTCCCATGACGTGATGGGACCAGATGCCATGATCTTCATTTTCTGAATGTTGAGCTTTAAGCCAACCTTTTCACTCTCCACTTTCACTTTCATCAAGAGGCTTTTTAGCCCCTCTTCACTTTCTGCCATAAGGGTGGTGTCATCTGCATATCTGAGGTTATTGATATTTCTCCCAGCAATCTTGATTCCAACTTGTGTTTCTTCCAGTCCAGCATTTCTCATGATGTACTCTGCATATAAGTTAAATAAACATGGTGACAATAGACAGCCTTGATGTACTCCTTTTCCTATTTGGAACCAGTCTGTTGTTCCATGACCAGTTCTAACTCTTGCTTCCTGACATGTATATAGATTTCTCAAGAGGCAGATCAGGTGGTCTGGTATTCCCATCTCTTTCAGAATTTTCCATAGTTTATTGTGATCTACATAGTCAAAGGCTTTGGCATAGTCAATAAAGCAGAAATAGATGTTTTTCTGGAACTCTCTTGCTTTTTCCATGATCCAGTGGATGTTGGCAATTTGATCTCTGGTTCCTCTGCCTTTTCTAAATCCAGCTTGAACATCAGGAAGTTCAGGGTTCACATATTGCTAAAGCCTGGCTTGGAGAATTTTGAGCATTACTTTACTATCATGTGAGATGAGTGCAATTGTTCGGTAGTTTGAGCATTCTTTGGCATTGCCTTTCTTTGGGATTGGGATGAAAACTGACCTTTTCCAATCTTGTGGCCACTGCTGAGTTTTCCAAATTTGCTGGCATATTGAGTGTAGCACTTTCACAGCATCATCTTTCAGGATTTGGAATAGCTCCACTGGAATTCCATCACCTCCACTAGCTTTGTTCGTAGTGATGCTTTCTAAGGGCCACTTGACTTCACTTTCCAGGATGTCTGGCTCTAGGTCAGTGATCACACCATCATGATTATCTGGGTCGTGAAGCTCTTTTTTGTACAGTTCTTCTGTGTATTCTTGCCACCTCTTCTTAATATCTTCTGCTTGTGTTAGGTCCATACCATTTCTGTCCTTTATCGAGCCCATCTTTGCATGAAATGTTCCTTTGGTATCTCTGATTTTCTTGAAGAGATCCCTAGTCTTTCCCACAAGTAAGAGCGCCTCGCCTTCCCGCGACTGGCACACAATTAAGAGCGCCTCGCCTTCCCGCGACCGGCGCACTAAGAGCGCCCCCGCTGGCTGCGCCACGCACTAAGAGCACGGCCGGAGGGGAGCTCCCCCATGACCGAGGTCAGGACGGCGGTGAGGGCCAGCGCCTAAGCACGGCCCCCCACGACCGAGGTCAGGAAGGGTGGCGGTGAGGAGAGACCCCTCGTCCAAGGTAAGGTGCGATGGCTGTGCTTTGCTGGAGCAGCCGAGGCGAGATACCCCACGCCCAAGGTAAGAGAAACCCAAGTAAGATGGTAGGTCTTGAAAGAGGGCATCAGAGGGCAAATACACTGAAACCATTCTCACAGAAAACTAGTCAATCTAATCACACCAGGACCACACCCTTGTCTAACTCAATGAAATTAAGCCATGCCCGTGGGGCAACCCAGGATGGGCGGGTATGGTGGAAAGATCTGACAGGGTGTGGTCCGCTGGAGAAGGGAATGGCAAACCACTTCAGTATTCTTGCCTTGAGAACACAATGAACAGTATGAAAAGGCAAAATGATAGGATACTGAAAGAGAAACTCCCCCAGGTCAGTAGGGGCCCAATATGCTACTGGAGATCAGTGGAGAAATAACGCCAGAAAGAATGAAGGGATGGAGCCAAAGCAAAAACAATACCCAGCTGTGGATGTGACTGGTGATAGAAGCAAAGTCCGATGCTGTAAAGAGCAATATTGCATAGGAACCTGGAATGTCAGGTCCATGAATCAAGGCAAATTGGAAGTGGTCAAATAAGAGATGGCAAGAGTGAATGTTGACATTCTGCTGCTGCTGCTGCTGCTAAGTCGCTTCAGTCGTGTCCGACTCTGTGCGACCCCATAGACGGAAGCTCACCAGGCTCCCCCGTCCCTGGGATTCTCCAGGCAAGAACACTGGAGTGGGTTGTCATTGCCTTCCCCAATGCATGAAAGTGAAAAGTGAAAGTGAAGTCGCTCAGTCGTGTCCGACTCCCAGCGACCCCGTGGACTGGAGCCCACCAGGCTCCTCCATCCATGGGATTTTCCAGGCAAAAGTACTGGGGTGGGGTGCCATTGCCTTCCCCGGTTGACATTCTAGGAATTAGCAAACTAAAATGGACTGGAATGGGTGAATTTAACTCAGATGACCATTATATAGGAATTAGCAAACTAAAATGGACTGGAATGGGTGAATTTAACTCAGATGACCATTATATCTACTACTCTGGGCAGGAATCCCTCAGAAGAAATGGAGTGGCCATCATGGTCAACAAAAGAGTCCAAAATGCAGTACTTGGATGCAATCTCAAAAATGACAGAATGATCTCTGTTCGTTTCCAAGGCAAACCATTCAATGTCACAGTAATTCAAATCTATGCCCCAACCAGTAACGCCGAAGAAGCTGAAGTTGAACGGTTCTATGAAGACCTACAAGACCTTTTAGAATTAACACCCCAAAAGGATGTCCTTTTCATTATAGGGGACTGGAATGCAAAAGTAGGAAGTCAAGAAACACCTGGAGTAACAGGCAAATTTGGCCTTGGAATACGGAATGAAGCAGGGCAAAGACTAACAGAGTTTTGCCAAGAAAATGCACTGGTCATAGCAAATACCCTCTTCCAACAACACAAGAGAAGACTCTATACATGGACATCACCAGATGGTCAACACCGAAATCAGATCGATTATATTCTTTGCAGCCAAAGATGGAGAAGCTCTATACAATCAGCAAAAACAAGACCAGAAGCTGACTGTGGCTCAGACCATGAATTCCTTATTGCCAAATTCAGACTGAAATTGAAGAAAGTAGGGAAAACTACTAGACCATTCAGATATGACCTAAATCAAATCCCTTATGATTATACAGTGGAAGTGAGAAATAGATTTAAGGGCCTAGATCTGATAGATAGAGTGCCTGATGAACTATGGAATGAGGTTAGTGACATTGTACAGGAGACAGGGATCAAGACCATCCCCATGGAAAAGAAATGCAAAAAAGCAAAATGGCTGTCTGGGGAGGCCTTACAAATAGCTGTGAAAAGAAGAGAAGCGAAAAGCAAAGGAGAAAATGAAAGATATAAACATCTAAATGCAGAGTTCCAAAGAATAGCATGGAGCATAGGAGGTCCTTAAATAATTACTCTATGAGAGAAAATAGTGATCCTAATCCTGGCTTGTACACAATTATATTCTTTTTGAAGATGGACTATTTGAGAATTTGAAATAATACAGAGTATAAAATGTTTAGTATATATTGCATATTAATTGTATTGATAATTATTTAAAATAACTGAAAGTTTTAATTTTATCACAATAATTATATAAGAATACAATTAGAGTATCTATCTATCTATGCATATATAGCTATTTATCATGTATATGCATAGACTTGTTTATTTTGCTCTAGGGAAAGAGAAACTAATAATTATTGATCCCTACTAGGCAGCAACGGGAAAGGCAATGGCACCCCACCCCAGTACTTTTGCCTGGAAAATCCCATGGACGAGGGAGCCTGGTGGGCTCCAGTCCATGGGGTCGCTAAGAGTCGGACATGACTGAGCGACTTCACTTTCACTTTTCACTTTCATGCATTGGAGAAGGAAATGACAACCCACTCCAGTATTCTTGCCTGGAGAATCCCAGGGACGGGGGAGCCTGGTGAGCTTCCGTCTATGGGGTCGCACAGAGTCGGACACGACTGAAGTGACTTAGTAGTAGTAGTAGGCAGCAAACTCTGTATTAGGTCTTTGTACATATTGATGGTATTTAATCTTCAAATAGAAGCAGTTTGTGTGATGAAATTAGAGCTCAGATAATTATATAGCACATTATGCACTCAGAATGTAGGAAAGCTAGATTTATGTTCAGACCTACCTTCCTCAGAAAGTGAAAGTGAAAGTGAAGTCGCTCAGTCGTGTCCAACTTTTTGCGACTGATGGACTGTAGCCCCCCAAGCTCCTCTGTCCATGGGATTCTCCAGGCAAGAATACTGGAGTGGGTTGCCATTTCCTTTTCCAGGGGATCTTCCCGACCCAGGGATTGAATCCAGGTCTCCCACATTGCAGGCAGACACTTTAACCTCTGCGCCACCAGGGAAGCCCTTCCTCAGAAGTTCCTGATATTTTCGCTCTTCAGAAGCGAATGGGGCTCTTGTGTCCCTTTCCTAAAAGGCAGTCAGTGGCAGAGTTGAGTGTTAGGATCTGGGAATCCGGACCTTTTCCTGGATAAAACTCTTTTCTGCATCAGACTTTCTACTCTGTATAATGAGAAAAGAAGGTAAGAACTCATTTTCGTGCAGCTGGAGTAATCCGACAGATTTCGAGATTTCACAAGGCCCAGACGTTCCATCGGCTCTGTTTACATTGAGAAATGCATTCATTTGGCAATTGTCAGGGCCCCATGTGAACAGCTGCTAACTTGTGGTGTTAGCTAGTTCACAGATTCCTTGGTCCTCCTGACTCCAGCTTCTACAGAAGTTCAGGATTGGAAAACACAGTTTTTGTCATTTGTTTGTATGTAAAAATTCATTTTCCAGCTCTCCTACTTCTTAGTCTCATCCTAAACCATCTTGCGGTGCATTTGTCAAGGAAATTTGCCATTTTCAATTTGGAGACAACAATTCAAGCCAGAGAAAGCCAAGCACCAGAGTTCATGAAACAATATATTAGAAACAGTTTAAAAATGGGAAAGACTGTATTTGCTCTATAACAAGCAGAGCATTAAAAAAAAAAATCAATAATAAGAACAACAACTAATGGTGATAATGTCTTCCTTGACTCATAGGGATATTTAAGAGTAAAATGATGTAATTGATGGGAAACACTTTGAAAAATAAAAGCACCATGCAGCACAAGACATTACGAGGATCATACGATTGTCCTTAAGCACAGCTAAAAGTGAGCCTCATCTCCCTCAGGACCAGATGTCATCATTGAGAAATTATTTGTATAATTCCCAGAGTGCAGAGGATGTCTGCAAGGCTCCAGGCTCTCATGCTTGTTTTTCTGTTTCTCCATGGGGGTGTTCAATGGACATGGCCAAGGGCAAATTAGAACTTCTCTGAGCCTTTGTTCCCAGGTCTTTGAGATGGGAATTAATCTTGTTAGTAATGGCTGCCTTCTATAGAGCAATTCTATGTGCAAGGTCCCAAGCATCTGGGGTTTATTATTCCATTTAATGCTTACAAAGGAAATGCCTTATTTTTTAGATGAGGAAAATGAAGCACAGAGCAGAGAAATATGTAGGCCTAGATCACATAGCTAAGGTACCATGAAGTATATGTAGAAGTCCAGAGATCTTAAGTACATTATGTGTAGTGGATTGTGCAGATCTGACTCTCCAACATGCTTTTCTGTATCCTCTCTTCTTCTTTGGGGAGTCACCCCTCCTTCAGAACAAAGTACACAGTATTCTGATAGAACTGCTAATCCCATGTGCCCTTCTGTGTCACCACAGGGTTAGAGTGTGACCAGGCTTACCCAGTCACAATAATACTCTCACTCTAGTCCTAGTAACTCAGCAATCCCCAATGTTTTGGGCACTAGGGCCCAGATTCCTGGAAGACAATTTTACCATAGATGGGAGTGGGATGAGGGGTGGTTTTGGGGTGATTCAAGCACATTATATTTATTGTGTACTTTATTTCTATTATGATTATTATATCAGCTCCACCTCAGATCATCAGGTGTTAGGTCCTGGAGGTTGGGGACCCCTGTATTTACTAACCTAAGGGATGGCTACAAGAGAAAAAAGTCTGGCCAGCCAGGATCCCTAAGATTTATGTAAGAGTGGAAGGAGAGACTGTCTCTCCTGCAGGATTGCCAACCAGCATGGTAAACAGAGGTAAGAAGACTGCTTACAATAGGAAAGAATGAAGTTAATGGAATAACAAAGGCAAGAGATGGAGAGCATTCTGGTTGCATCCTTTAGACCCCTAGGCCCAGCAGTGCTGGAGGGGAGATCCACCACAGTAGATCTGCTTTCCAGTCCTCAGAGTCAGTCAGATCAGATCAGATCGGTCGCTCAGTCGTGTCCGACTCTTTGCGACCCCATGAACCGCAGCACGCCAGGCCTCCCTGTCCATCACCAGCTCCCGGAGGTCACTCAGACTCGCATCCATCGAGTCAGTGATGCCATCCAGCCATCTCATCCTCTGTCGTCCCCTTCTCCTCCTGCCCTCAGTCCCTCCCAGCATCAGAGTCTTCTCCAATGAGTCAACTCTTCGCATGAGGTGGCCAAAGTACTGGAGCTTCAGCTTTAGCATCATTCCTTCCAAAGAAATTCCAGGATTGATCTCCTTCAGAATGGACTGGTTGGATCTTCTTGCAGTCCAAGGGACTCTCAAGAGTCTTCTCCAACACCACAGTTCAAAAGCATCAATTCTTCGGCGCTCAGCCTTCTTCACAGTCCAGCTCTCACATCCATACATGACCATAGGAAAGACCATAGCCTTTCAGAGTCAGTAAGTACTACTAAAAAAAGGGCTGTTTTTTGTTTTTTTTTTTTTTTTTTTGGAATAGGTTTAGGTTCATCACAAGGTTGAGAGGAAGGTACAAGAGATTGCCCATATCCTCCTGCCCTGACATGTGGTTAGCCTCACCCCATCATCCCCACCAGGGCTGAACATTTGTGACAGCTGATGAACCTATGTTGACCCATTATAATCACCCAAAGTCCATAATTGTGGTTCACTCTTGGTGGTGTACATTCTGTGGGTTTGGACAAATTTATAATATGCTTCCACCATTGTAATGGATTGGCCAATAAGTTTGTTCAGGTTTTTCCCATAAGCTGTAATGAAAAAATCGAAACAGATTTTAGGCGAACCCAATAGTATCATGCCCCACTCCAGTGTTCTTGCCTGGAGAATCCCAGGGATAGGGGAGCCTGGTGGGCTGCTGTCTATGGGGTCACACAGAGTCTGATAGACTGAAGCAACTTAGCAAGCAAGCAATAGTATCGTGCAGAGTAGTTTCATTGCCCTAAAAGTCCTCTGCGCTCCATTTACGCACATATTCTCTCCTCCTCCCTGGCAACAACTGATTCTTTCACTGTCTCCATAGGTTTGACTTTTTCAGATGTCATATAGTTGGAATCATATAGTATGTAGCCCTTTCAGGTTGTCTTCTTACACGTGGTAATACATTTTTAAGTTTCCTCCATGTTTATTCATAGCTTTGACAGCTCATTTCTTTTTAAAGCTTAATAATAATACTCCACTGTCTGGATGTACCACAGTTTATTGAACCATTTCCCTACTGAAGGACATCTTGGTTGCTACAAGGTTTTGACATTTATGACTAAAGTTCCTACAAGCATCTATGTCCAGCTTTTTGTGTAGATCAAAGTTTTTAACAAATATAATTTTAAACCTAGTAGAATTAGACCTTTGGCATTTGCAACTGAAAAATTTTTGAGTAACACATTTTGTTTATATACATTATTTTCCTTGATTCTTATAACCCTGGGCCTAGTATTCTTATCAATGAAATGACTTTTTAAATAGGAATAAAAATGACCAGAAAAAATTAATGACACACTTGATATTTATGCTCAGTGTTTGTGCCTCCAAAGACCTTGCTCTACACACAGAAGGTAGAACTGGACATGTTAATGAGCTTTGATTTTACTGTAAAACAATGGCAGATTATCCATCTTATTAGAAAAATCTCTTATTTATTCTGATTATCCCCCCAAAGTTAACATTTTTCTAGTTATTAAGGCAAGTACATATAAATGCTCCAAACTTATTTTAATAATATTTTGTTTTATATTCATTTACACCTTTGTGCCTTCTTGACAACAAAACTCTAGTCATGATTGCACTTTTTACTTGACCTGGATCATAATTTCCACTGTCATACCAGACAACACACTTTATCATGTTGCTAATGTAATTGTTTAACTTTCTAGTTAGATGGTAAGGTCGGCGAGGGTAGGGAATTTTCTCTCATTTTCACCATCATTATCATTCCATTTCTTAGCCTAGTAGCTGGTATCTCCTGTGAACTAAAGGCCTGACTAATGACTGCATGTGTAAGTGGACCTGATTAACTGTAAACTGAAGCTGAATAATTCTAGTGCAGCTCAATTATGAATGTTTTAGAGGCTACTGAAATCAAGATTGGCCCTTCATTTAGTCCTAGGTCACTAAGGTTTTTGTGTTTGTCTGATTTTTTGTTTCTCATTCTCCTCCCTCTTTTCCAAGACATTTTGCTATTCATACGGGTCTCCAACTGCAGGCATTGCACAGGTGCATGTAAAAAAAAAAAAAAAAAAGTCTGGTCTCTAGTATCTGATAGATCCTAGCTATGTCCCTCAATATTTGAGTGGTCTTGAACACACCCTTTTACATCTTCTGACCTTCACTCTCCTCCAATTTGAAATGGGAATCCAATAAGCTACCCCAAAGATGTGTGATAAGGATTAATTGTGATGGGGCCATCAGATCACCGCTTAGGCGAACCACAAACATGTTTTAATTAGATTTCCAGAAGAGTAGGACACTGAATGCCAAGGTATTAAAACAAGTCAAGGGAAAGTGCTGTCAGGATGGAAGAAGTGCACAGGGGAATGATGACATCATTCTGAGGATTTTCAGTGTGGTCTTGACATTGCAGGTACCACATCAGCCTGAGACCGACGTTAGCTTGCGAGCAAGGAGGTCTTTCTAAATGATGGAAGGAACATATTTGTTTCCAGAGCAAAGGACTGCTTTTCTTTAGTGAGTGATGAAGTCAGTGTACTTGAGTCACATCGTTTGAGAGTCCCGTTGCCTTCACCTGTGTGTGCAAACCACAAACACGTCCAGAGATCCATCTCCAGAGAGCTTTGGAGGACGTCAGTGGTTGCTGTGTCATCATTTTTCCTTTCCTGAGAAACATCTTTTCTGTTCATCAAAGATAAAGGAAGACAAATAATTAGGAACACAGTTTGGGATGTGGGAGATCTTTAGACCTTGCTATTTACTTAGCCTTTCAAAATCTGTATCTAGGTAACTATTTTAAAAATTATTTAATTGGAGGAAAATTGCTTTCCAAGGTTGGGTTGGTTTCTGCCATACAGCAGTGTAAATCGGTTATAATTATATATATCCCCTCTCTCTTGGGCTTCTCTCCCTTTCCCCCATTCCACAATAGATAACTATTGACCGCTGGGTAGGAGGAATGGGTGGCAGTTGAGAATATAGTCTGAAAATCACATCGACAGGGATTCATATCCTTGCTTCTGTCTTTACTAGGTTTGTAACTTTTCTTATGTATCTAATCTCTTGAAGACTCATTATACTCATCCATAAAATGGGTATAAAATACCTACTTGGTGTGATTGAAGAATAGCACAGGGTTTGGTACTTAGCAGTTAAGTGACTGCTGCAGTTGCACAGATTTTTGTACAAATTACTTCAGTGAATCTGTTTTATTTTTCACATTTAGATCTACATTTCATTGGGAATTAGTTTTTGTTGGTTGCTAAGAAGGAATCTGGGTTCACTTTTTCCATAATAATTTCCAGTTGACCTGGAAGCATTTATTGCAAAGTCCATTATTTCCTGACTACAGTGCTGAGACTATCCAAACCAAGTGACCATATACCTATAAGCTTAGTTTTTAGTACTCCCTTGTTTTCTATTGGTATACTTGTCTATCTGTACACCAAGGCTACAGTGTCTTAATCAATATACATTTAAACAAGTTTTGATATTTGGTAGGTAAATCTTACAGCACTGCCTTTTTCAAGATTTTCTTGAATATTCTTAGCCTTTTGTAATTCTTTATAAAGTTTAGAACTGATTGGTCATTTTTGTTTACAGTAATAACTAGCCCTGCTGCAGATGTTGAATGGGGTATTATTTAACCAATATTATGAATTTTCCAATGAATAAGCATGGTATATCACTTCATTTAATTTCGTCTCCTTTTTTCTCAGTAATGTCTCATAGTTGTGAGATCTAAAGTCTTACACATCTTTTTTTTTTTTAATTTTTGAAGTATTTCATGTCTTTGCTAGTATAAAACCAATACAATGTTGTAAAGTAATTAGCCTCTAATTAAAATAAATAAATTTAAATTAAAAAACCATTTTCTATTGGTTATGGCTCTATGTAAACACTTTAATATTAACGCTGCTACTTTCACTTATTCTAACTGTATATTCTTTCTGATTGTCTATTGCATATAATCATGTCATCTGTAAATAAGGAATTTTTAATTTCTTCCATACCAGTTCTTACAGTTTTCTTTTTTTCTCTTATTGTTCTAGCCCAGTGCTCAGTAGAATGTTGAATAGAAATGGTAGTGTCAAGCATTCTTTTCACATTCTCAATTTTAGGGAAAAGTTTTTGATATTTCACTAAGTATGATATTTGATATGGCTTCCCAGGTGGTGCTAGTGGTAGGAGATGCAAGAGATCTGGGTTCTATCCGCGGGCCTGGAAGATCTCCTGGAGGAGGGCATGGCACCCCACTTCAGTATTCTTGCTTTGAAAATTCCATGGGCAGAGAAGCCTGGTGGGCCACAGTTTATGGGGCTGCAAAGAATATTTGCTGTGAGGTTTTGAATGATAATGATGGCATTTATCCAACTAAGAAAGCTCAGTTCATTCCAAGTTTGCTAGGGATTTTTAGAAGGAAATGTATTGGATTTTACCAAATGCTTTCATGTATTTAAGTTATCAAATTTTTATTCATTTTCTTTTAATGTGCTAAATTACATGGATTGAATTTTGCTAAACCAACCAGGAACTTTTGTTTCTGGAGTAAACCATAGTTGCTTTGGGTGCTATCATTTTTATATAGTGTTGAATTGGACTTGTTGATATTTTATTTAGAATTTTCTACATGTTCTTGAGAGAGATTTCTCTGACATTATCCTTTTTTCCAATATCCTTGCCAGGTTGTTGACTAAAAGTTATGCTGATCTCATAAAGTTAGCTACTCTTTTCTCTTATGTGGGAAAATTTGTGCAAGATTAATATTTTCTTCTTAAATATATGAAAGAATTAACTAATGCGGCTGTCTGAGTCTAGGGACTTCTCCACTGGGTGGAATGTTTTAACTGGAAATATAACTTTTTAAATAGCTATAGATTATTCAAGTTTTCTATTCTTGTGTCAGCTTAGGCAAGTTTTTTTCTTTTAGGAATCTGGCAATTTAACTTAACTTTTAAAATTTCCTAGCATGAAGTTATTTATAATATCCTCATATTATCCTTCTTTTTTAAAAATGTAAATTTATTTATTTTAATTGGAGGCTAATTACTTTACAATATTGTATTGGTTTTGCCATACATCAACATGAATCCACCACGAGTGTACAGGTGTTCCCCATCCTGAACCCCCTCCAACCTCCCTCCCTGTACCATCCCTCTGGGTCATCCCAGTGCACCAGCCCCGAGCATCCTATATCCTGCATTGAACCTGGACTGGTGATTCATTTCTTATATGATATTATACATATTTCAATGCCATTCTCCCAAATCATCCCACCCTCTCCTTCTCCCACAGAGTCCAAAAGACTGTTCTATACATCTGTGTCTCTTTTGCTGTCTCGTATACAGGGTTATCATTACCATCTTTCTAAATTCCGTATATATGTGTTAGTATACTGTATTGGTGTTTTTCTTTCTGGCTTACCTCACTCTGTATAATAGGCTCTAGTTTCATCCACCTCCTTAGAACTGATTCAAATATATTCTTTTTAATGGCTGAGTAATACTCCACTGTGTATATGTACCACAGCTTTCTTATCCATTCCTTCTTTTTTAAAAAAATTTTTGCAAGATATGTTGTGATATGTTCTTTTTCATACCTGCTTATCAAATCTCTCTCTACACTCTCCTCCCCTCTCCCTCCTGTCTCTGTCTCTCTCTTCTTGATCAGTTTTGTCAAGGATTTATTCTTTTTTGTTATTCTAATTGTCACTTTGCTTATTTCCTCTATTGTATTTTTTCCATTTATTATTTCTTCCTTTATTTCCCTCTTTCTACTCTTTCAGTTAACTACTTAAAACACTGGATTTGGGCTTTTTAAAATTTCTTTTCTGAAATATATGCATTTAAGGCTATACATTTTCCTTTAAGCCTATATTTCAGCAGCATTCTTGCAAGTCTTGATATGTTTTTTAATAATCTAGTATAAAATATTTTCTAATTTTCATTGTGATTTATTCTTTAACCCAAGATTCATTTGGAATTATTTTGCATAATCATTAGTTTCAGAAACTTTCTACTTAGATTTTTGTTATTGTTTTCTAGCTATAAACCACTGTGTTCAGAGAACATATTATGTATGAATTAAATTATTTGCAAGTCATTTAGCCTTGCTTTATAGTCTAGCATGTAGTCAATTTTGATATATATTTTATAAACAGTTGAAGATAATGTGTATACTATTATTAATGCTTTCAGCTGCAGTGTTCTAGGGCTACGGTCCATGAAGTTGCAAGAGTCAGACATGATTTAGCAACTGAGTACACATAGCTGTCAATTAGTTCCAGAGTATTATTTGTGCTATTCAGATCTTTCTTTGTTTTTACTGATATTTTTGTCAGTGAGTATATTGGTTATTGAGAGAGACATACTAATATCTCTGGCTATGTTTATAGATCTTTTTTTCTTATGCCAGTTTATATTTCACATATATTGTGAGGCTATGCAATTGAGTTCATATTAATTAATAAGTGTTAAATCATCTTTTTATCCTATGAAAGACTTTTTAATTTCTAAAAATGTCTTGCCTACGTTGTTGGATATAGCTGTACTAAATTTTTTAAAAATTAGTGTTTTCATGGTATGAAACCCATTTCATTTATGGCTGAAGCTATGGATTTGCTTCTATCTCCTTCAGCACTTACTCTTCCAGGAAATGCCAGAGCATTCTGCTGAGTTCTTCTGAAAGCACCTTCAACTCTCTGCCTGACATTCTTATCTTAATTGACTCCTGTGACAGGCAGGAAGCAGGGGGGAGTTAATAGTTTTCCAGGCAGAGTCCTTTACTAATAAGTGTGGGAGTTTCAAGATAAACACCTCAGTTTTCTCACACCTCACTTGAGACAACTGTGATACATGTTTTGTACCATCTCGCAGTAGCCCATAACAGAATTCAGTTACAGGTGCCACAAGAATTAAACTGTTCATTAATGCGTCCAGTATCCTTCCTTTGCCTGTGTTATTTTATAATTTCTTTACATATGATCAGCGATCTTTACTTATAGTTTGTTTATACATTTAAATATGCTTTCTACAAGGAGAATTTCTCCCGGCAATCTTGATTCCAACTTGTGTTTCTTCCAGTCCAGCATTTCTCATGATGTACTCTGCATATAAGTTAAATAAGCATCACTGACTCGATGGATGCGAGTCTGGATGACCTCCGGGAGCTGGTGATGGACAGGGAGGCCTGGCATGCTGCGGTTCATGGGGTCGCAAAGAGTCGGACACGACTGAGCGACTGATCTGATCTGACAAGGAGAATGGTTTGTTGTGTTTTGTTTTATTCGGTCTGCTAATTTTTGTTTTTAATTGAAATATTTAGTTAATTTATATTTAATGCATATGCTGGTATTTGTGTGTTATGTTTTCTCTCATGTCTATCTTTATTATTTCTCCTCTGTTAACCTGTTAGTTATACATTCTTTTACTGTACTTTTAGTGAGGATCCTAGAAATTACAAGTACCCTTAACTAATTAGGTATAATATAAATTAGATCTTTTACTACTTCTTAGATATTGCTGATTTAGAACATCTATGCTCTATTTATTGTTTTCCTGATTTTTTTGTTATTAATATTAAGCAAAGTTTCATATGCATTTTAAAGTTCACATTATTATCATTGTTTGCATAGACAATATTCATTTAGGTTTATGTACTTAATGTACCTATACCAATTGCCCTTAATTCTTTCCTGAATTTTGATTTTATGGTTTAGAATAATTTTCCTACTGTCTAAATAGCTCTTTTTAGTGTTTTTTTTAGTGTGATTTTGTTGACAATTTTTTTCTCAAGGTTTTTTGTTTGCTTATATAGAAATATTTGTATTTACTCTTTGCTTTTTTCCTTATATAAGTAACATTTTTATTGAAGAAAAACTTACATACATACAAAAGCATAAAACTTCTGTGTTCAGCTTGATGAATTTTTAAGTGTACCACCGAATTAAGGTTTTGAATATATAGAGCCCTCCAGATGCCCCTTCTCCCTCACAGACATCACTTTTCCTATAGACGTGATTACAATTCTATGTTCTCCAACCATGAGTTAGTTTTGGGATCGTACAATATGTACTTTTGTTTCTGGTTTCTTTCACTCAGTGTCAGGTCTGTGGAATCATCTTTTATGTGTAATAGTAGTTTTGGTTTTTAATTGTCATGTAGTATCTCATTGACTATATCACAATTCATTTATGTGTTCTATTATCGATGAGCACTTGGGTTGCTTTTCATTTTGGGCTATTAATAATAAGGCTGTGATGAACACTATTGAATAGGTTTTCTCTTTGTAGGACAGAAGCACTTATTTCTATTGGCTATAATGCCATTTTTAATTGGTTTCAGTCTGAGGAGTTAATGGTTATTTCCTTTAAGCACTTTAAAAAACATTTTTATAGTTTTATAGCTTCTAAAGTTTCTATTGAAAAGTCAGGCATTAAATATTACTATTGCTCCTTTGAAGGTAAATGTGTTTTTCCCTCTGGCTACTTTTAAAATGATTTTGTTTTTGATTCTTAGTAGTCTTACTATGATGTATCTAGGTATGGTTTCCTCTTTATATGTCCTGCTTTAATCTGTGACTTAATGCCTACTGTCAATTTTTAATAATTTTCAGCTATTGACTTTCAAATATTTCCTTTGACCCTTTCTCTTACACAATTCCACTGTATTCAGGGTAGACCTTTGTATTCTCTATTATGTATCTTTCATGGTACTTTCTAAAATTTTTGTCTTTTCTTGCTCTCCTTGTGTTAGCTTGAATAGTTTCTATCAACTTAACTCCTGGGCCACTGTTATGTCCATATCGAATTCTTAATTTAGATGATTATATTTTTTAGTTCTAAAATTTTTATTTTATTTTATTTTATTTGTTTTGTAAGTGCCAGTTAATCTATTTTAAAAATATTTTACTGACAGTTATTTTAAAGTTCATGTTTGATGGGTTCCCACACCAGGTCTTTTTCTACTGTCTGTGTTTTTCCTCTTAGTGTTGCTTGTTGATATGTTCAGAATGTTTTATTTGAATGTAAGACATTGCTTACAGGAGTTTGTGGAAGCTTTTGGTGATGTTGTTTCCCTCTGGAGTAAGTTCTCCATGTGGTCAATAGAGGACAGATGACCTGAATCCAATCTGAGACTGGGTTGCATTGAAGCTGGGTTTGTGTATATCTGGGCTTCCCTGATGGCTCAAGCAGTAAAGAATCCACCTGCAATGCAGGAGACTTAGTTTCGATCTATGGATTGGGAAGATCCTCTGGAGAAGGGAATGGCTACCTACTTCAGTATTCTTACTTGGAGACTCCCATGGACAGAGGAGCCTGGTGGCTGCAGTTCAGTGGCTCACAAAGAGCTCGACACGACTGAGCAAGTAAGCATGCATGATGCATCCCATATCTGGAGGGTAGCCCTCCATGCATGTGTGCTCAGTCATGTCTGACTCTTTGTGACCCTATGGGCTGTAGCCCACCAGGCTCCGCTGTCCATGGGATTCTCAAGGCAAGAATACTGGAGTGGGTTGCCATGCCCTCCTCCAGGGGATCTTCTGGACCCAGGGATCGAACCTGCATCTCCTGCATTGACAGGTGGTTTTTTTTTACCACTAGCACCACCTGGGAAGCCCATAGACAGCAGCCCACCAGGCTCCCCTGTCCCTGGGATTCTCCAGGCAAGAACATTGGAGTGGGTTGCCCTTTCCTTCTCCAATGCATGAAAGTGAAAAGTGAAAGTGAAGTTGCTCAGTCCTGTCCGACTCTTAGCGACCCCATGGTCGCTAAGCCTGTAGCCCACCAGGCTCCTCCATCCATAGGATTTTCCAGGCAAGAGTACTGGAGTGGGGTGCCATTGCCTTCTCCAGTAGTCCTCCATAGACATTATTTATTTGATTCTTAAATTCTATCAGATAGGATTCCCTGGGATGTTGCAAATAAAACAAAAAGTAGCTTCAACAGAATAAATTTAGCATTTTACATAATGAGAAGTTCAGAGATAGGATGGCTCTTTGCTAACTCATAAATGTATCCTGGATCTAGCTTAGATGTTTAAAATTCTCTTAGCTTTGTTTTCATGATTTATATAGCTACTATGGTTATGAGTATCACATGTAGCTGACACTATCTTGAGATAGGAAAGTGAAGTTGTCTTTATAGGGCTCTGTGTAAGGGTAAATAATCCATTTCTATTATTTGGGAGAGGCCTCCTTCTCCCAAAGCCTTGCCTTCATGTGTCTTTGGCAAGAACTTTGTCACCTGCCTATGCCTAAAGCAGATTTTGTTAGGGGCAACAGGATGACCATGTTTGATTTAAGATTAATCAAGCCCCACTTAGGCCTGGGGAGGGGTCCTTTCTTTAAGCCTAGAGACAGGGAGAATGAACACCTAAGCAAAACTGTGACCTGATTAACAAAGAAGAAGGAAATAATAGATCACTTGGAGCAATAGCTGTGTCTCATATGGCAGTCTTATGGGAAGTGTGGGCTTCCCAGGTGGCGCTGGTGGTAAAGAACCTGCCTGCCAATGCAGGAGACTTAAGAGACGCAGATTCGATCCTTGATTTGGGAAGATTCCGTGGAGGAGGGCATGGCAACCCACTCTAGCATTCTTGCCTGGAGAGCCCCATGGACAGAGGAGCCTGGTGGGCTACAGCCCATAGCGTTGCAGAGTCGGACACAACTAATGTGACTTAGTATGCATACATGAGAAGCATATTATTGTTATTGATCTAGTTTTAATTATGAAAATTATGTGATTTACAGAGTTCAACTACCTAGCACCAGGTCAATTATTTAGTGGTAGAGTCTATTAAAATAAATACCTTCTCATTCCAGATTCTTTGCTCTATTTAATGCCCTGCAGTCTTCTGACAAAGATCGAAGTTTCCTTCTTTTATAACCACCCTTATAAGATGTTCACATATACAGATTGAGGGAGATATCATCATTTTCTTCACCCTGCCTTTTCAGATCTTAACAGAAACATCACAAATGTTCAATTAGGACAAGAATGCTGTGGGGAGTGTGTTAATCACCTATAGATCTAAGTGTGCCTAAAACTTTAATTCGTATATTTATGTGGCCATTCCTCAATAAGTAATGGACACAAACCACCTAGGGCCTGAAGCATTATAAGGTGTTGCTATTCAAGATGAAACCACAAGGGACCAATTGGATTTTTCACTTCCATTAGCAAATATGATTTGTGTCCAGTCTCTACTGCCATTCATAATTTTGAACTCCACTCTACTTAAAATATTCCCTCTCAGCTTCAGCTGAATGATTTTCTCAAGAATATGTCTCTTTGAGAAGTACCCTTAGAATGATGGATTAGAAGCCCTGACAACATTTGCTAAGTTGGGAGCCCATTAGCCCTTTCTTTTTCTCTCCTTCAGAGTGGAGGTGGGGAGCCATGAAGCCCTGCCATTGGAAGAGTTGGAGAGTGGACCTTTTCATGACAAAGCAGCTGAAACAACCACAACTGCAGCCCTTGAGAGCAGCTCCTGCTATGGGGTCAGAGGAGCAGCATTTTATGCTCCTTTGTAGAATAAACTGAATATTTTTATAAGAAACAAATCTTCCATCTATGATCCTGTTCCCATTAGTGGGTCAAGGCGAGAGCAAACCAGAGAGGCTTAATTTACTTAGGAGACATTCAGTATAAATACTATATTCCCCTGTGTGATGTTCTTGTTCTGTTAGCCTTAATACGTGCAAACAAAGATGGCTTACTCAAAGTTTTTATATGCTCAAAGACCATCCTTCTTATAACAGGGTGTTCCTTTTCGGCTGGGTGTCAAGAAGATCCAGAAAGTCTACATCAACACAGCATGTATTTTCCCTGTGTTAAACTACTATACAATCTGTAATTGCTAACCCCACAAGTTTGAAAGTTTACCTTAACATTTGTGGGAAGCAGATGGTTTTCATACACTGCCAACCTGTTGTTACCAAAGCATTTTCTAAGAATTGTTTCCCAGCCACAGTCACTAGCATAATTAACCTTTCTGTGGCTTGAATAAACAAGAAAACGATCACCAAATGCCTGAAAGCCAAATGCACCATTCAAGATTTGCCTCAGAGCAAGCTCTGGGACACATGTAAAACCACATGCAGCATGAGGAATAATTCACTTTGGGGGTGTTTTCTGGTGGCCACTATTCTTTCCTCTGCTTCTTCTCCATTCCACAGTGCACCCTCTGGTTCTGATCCTGTGTTCCTATTTACCTATTTCTATGTGCAGCCATTGATCTGGCTGGGTCTTGAGACAGTCTTCTGAATAGAATAATAACCAGGCAAGAAATTTCTAGGCTGTGAGAGAAAATGGCCTCAGATTTGAGGCTTTAGGATCAGCATTTCACAGGTGTTTGCCTCTCACCAGGCTTCAGTCAGCCTTTTTCAGTACCTGGAGGTTTCCTGCCTCTGCTCCCACCTTCCCCACCTTCCTGGTCTTTGCCTTGTCTTCTGTGATGAGTGTCTTACTAATTTCTCTCTTGCTGTCTCTTTGGTTTATATTCCACTGTTTGTCCTGATTTTGTAAAAAACTTTACTTTGAAGCAATTATAGATTCATAGGAGGTAACAACAAACAAACAAAATGCACAGAGATCCCATGTATATCTTTTAATTACTTTTCCCTAATGGTTACATCTCCCATAACTATATTACTTACAACATTCAAACCAGGAAATTGACACTGTACAATCCACAGGGTGTATTCAGATTTCATGGTCCACGTACTGTTAAAGCCTGGCTTGGAGAATTTTGAGCATTACTTTACTAATGTGTGAGATGAGTGCAATTGTGCAGTAGTTTGAACATTCTTTGACATTGCCTTTCTTTGTGATTGGAATGAAAACTCACATTTTCCAGTCCTGTGGCCACTGCTGAGTTTTTAAAATTTGCTGGCATATTGAGTGCAGCACTTTCACAGCATCATCCTTTAGGATTTGAAATAGCTCAACTGGAATTCCATCACCTCCATGAGCTTTGCTTGTAGTGATGCTTCCTAAGCCCTGCTTTACTTCACATTCAAGGATGTCTGACTCTAAGTGACTAATGTTAAGTTCCAGATGTTCAAGCTAGATTTAGAAAAGGCAGAGGAACCAGAGATCAAATTGCCAACATTTGTTGGATTATAGAAAAAGCAAGACAATTCCAGAACAATATCTACTTCTGCTTTATTGATTACACCAAAGCCTTTGACTGTGTTGTTCACAACAAACTGTGGAAAATTCTTCAAGAGATGGGAATACCCGACCACCTTACCTGCCTCCTGAGAAATCTGTGTGCAAGTCAAGAAGCAACAGTTAGAACTGGACATGGAACAACAGATTGGTTTCAAATTGAGAAAGGAGTACATCAAGGCTGTATATTGTTACCCTGTTTATTTAACTTATATGCAGAGTACACCATGTGAAATGTCAGGCTGAATGAAGCACAAGCTGGAATCAAGATTGCAAGGAGAAATTTCAATAACCTCAGATATGCAGATGACACCACCCTTATGGCAAAAAGTGAAGAGGAACTAAAAGGCCTCTTGATGAAATTGAAAGAGGAGAGTGAAAAAGTTGGCTTAAAACTCAACATTCAAAAAACGAAGATCATAGCATTTGGTCCCATTACTTAATGGCAAATAGATGGGGAAACAATGGAAACAGTGACAGATTTATTTTCATAGGCTCCAAAATCACTGCAGATGGTGACTGCAGCCATGAAATTAAAAGACACGTGCTGCTCAGAGGAAAAGTTATGACCAACCTAGAAAGCTTATTAAAAAGCAGAGACATTACTTTTGCTGACAAAGTTCCGTCTAGTCAAAGCTATGGTTTTTCCAGTAGTCATGTATGGATGTGAGAGTTAGACTATAAAGAAAGCTGAGTATCAAAGAATTGATACTGTTGAACTGTGCTGTTGGAGAAGATTCTTGAGAGTCCCTTGGTCTGTACAAAGAACAAATGAGTCAATCCTAAAGGAAATCAGTCCTGAATATTCATTGGAAAGACTGATGCTGAATTGAAACTCCAATACTTTGGCCACCTGATGTGAAGAACTGGCTCATTGGAAAAGACCCTGATGCTGGGAAAGATTGAAGGCAGGAGGAGAAGGGAGCAGCAGAGGATGAGATGGTTGGATGGCATCACCAACTCCCTGGACATGAGTTTGAGCAAGCTCCGGAGTTGGTGATGGACAAGGAAGCCTAGCATGTTGCAGGCCATCCGGTTGAAAAGAGTTGGACAGAACTGAGTGATTGAACTTTATTTTATTCAGTTTTCAATAGTTTTAGGTGCACTTGTGTGTGTGTCTCTTGTGTGTTCTTAGTTTTAAAGAGAAAACATCTTTGGTCTTCTGCCTGACTTCCTAATGGCTCAGAGTCAGATTCAGTAAACATTCATTAAGGCTATTTATGAGACATTGACAGATAATTCATACAAGCTTGAGATTAGTAGATTCTGGAATGATAAAATCAGAAACTCAAAAGTCAATGGTAGAGCAAGAATAAAACTCAGGTCTTTCAACTCCTGATAAAAGTTCTCCCCCCTGTTTCCTGTCACAGTCGGGAGGATGTTTTCCATTCCATAATGATAAATACCACTGACTGAACACCTACTATGTGCCATGAACTATGCTAGCCTTCCTACATACACTGCCTCATTTTTACTCTGAGCAGTCCTATGTGATAACTTATTATTATCCCTATTTTACAGATGAGGACACAGGCTCGGAGAGCACAGGGACAGAATTATCAGGGGGCAAAACTGGAATTAGAACTTGAGGCTACCTGACTCCTGACCTGTATTGATGACCTATACATCTTACTTTGGAAGTTTTGAATGAAAAAATGCACAAGAGTGTTTTGGACAAAAATAAGGACTATAGCCTGGGAAACAGCTTTTGAGATAACTCTGAGAAACTGTTCCAAAGAGCTAGGGGGACGGTCAGTGTTGTTATAGATGATTGTAGTGAAGGGGGGTACGTGCAGTCAAGCACACATGTTGGCAAAAGCTTGCTGCCGGTCATGAGGAACACTTTTCCCCATTAATAATTTTAGTGATTTTCTAGACATGAGATGCAATAATTGAACTCAGAATCTCCTGAACTATCAGAAGACCTGTTCTGCCAGTTTTTCTCAGAGCAGAGAAAACCTCATTCTTATTCTCCACCCTAAACTCCTTTTAGGGGGTATTGAAACTCAGCAGCTGAAGTGGCTCAGCTTAACCTTATAGAGGTAGATGGCAAGTGCCAATTTTTAGTTGGTGAGAGAAACAATTAATTACCTCATTTCCCTTCAGGCAAGCAAACAAAACAGAAAAGTTCAAATTGTGTGATATAGAGATAAAAATTAACTTGGACAGTATATTACATTTTTAAATCGGTTTTATTTATTTTTGGCTGCACTGGGTCTTCATTGCTGTGTGAGGACTTTCTTTAGTTGTGGTGAGCAGGGTCTACTCTTTGTTGTGGTACTTGAGCTTCTCATTGTGGTGGTATCTCTTATTGCCGAACATGAGCTCTAGGCATGAGGGTTTCCATAGTTCTAACACGTGGGCTGTTTTTGTGGTGCATGGGTTTAGTTGCTCTGTGGCATGTGGGGTCTTTCCAGACCAGGGATTGAACACATGTCCCCTGCATGGATAGCTGCTTTCTTTGTCATTGGACCACCAGGGAAGCCCGGAATTAGTTCTTAATAATTAAAAAATGGGAGATTTCACACAAAACATGGAAATTTCTAAATTTCCACAGATAGGTCAATACAACTTGCAATGGATTTTTGACCCAACCCTGATTCTGTGCCTTCTGGGTTGCCCTGACTTCCCCTTTTCTCTTCCCCGACAGCCCTGTAGGCTTGTGACTTATTGTTGGTTCTTCAGGCAGAGCATCAAAGGAATGGGATGTCACATGAAAGTTGAGGGTTTAAATTGCCTTTACAATAATACCTATGCTGCACCTATAGCAGTCTTAAATAATCATCACAAGTCTTTGCCATTTCCTTCCATGTAGAGATGGAGTTTACATTCCTTCCTCTTGAATTGTGTGTTTATGACTGCTTTGATGAATAAAATCTGAGATAAGTGGCTATGATGTGACTTTCAAAGTTAGATTATAAATGTCACACAGCTTCTTCCTAGTTCACTGAAACACCCTCTTCCAGAACTAACTTAGGACCATCATGCTGGAGAGGCCATGTGGTCAAAAGTCCACTTGATCTTGGTAATAATTCCACAGTGTACTTGTATGTCAAGTGATCACATTGAACACTTTAAATCTAAGCAATGATATTAATCAATTATATCTCAATACAATTGAAAAAAAAAGTCCTAGCTGTGTCCATCCTACCAAATATCCCTGCCAAGGCACTAGCCAAGAGGGAAGCCATCATCAAACCTCCAAATAAGCCCATATGCCAGGTGAATACCACCGAGGGATTTTAATGCTACATGGAAGAAAAGAGTCATATAGCTAAGCCCTGCTCAAATACTTATGTGCAGAATCATGAGATACAATAAATTGTTATTATTGTAAGCTTTGGGTTGGTGGATTTTTTTTCCCAGCAGTAAATTAGACAAAGAATTTAAAGTTCTGTGCCTCATTTTGATCAGGTATTAAATAGAAATCAGAACAGATGCATTTTTCATACAGATGAAAATGGGAGCAAATGAAAGAATGGATTTAGCAGCATACTGAAAAATACCAAGTACTATTTGAATAGGTTTATTTCGATGAGAATAAAAACTGGCTTTGTGACCACCTTCACTACCTCACTAAGCCTCAGTTTATTTATCTTTGCAATAGCTATGTAATAGCTATCACAGCCTGTGATGATGTTCTTATTGTTTCTGTTGTTGTTTAGTCACTAAATCGTGTCTGTCTCTTTTGTGACCCCATGGACTGTAGCCTGCTAGGCTCCTCTGTCCATGGTATTTCCCAGGTAAGAATATTGAAGCGAGTTGCCATTTTTTTCTCCAGGGAATCTTCCAGGCCCAGGGATCAAACCTATGTCTCCTGCATTGGCAGGCGGTTTCATTGCCACTGAGCCACTTGCCAGATTAAGTCCTTCAGTTAGTTCAGTTCAGTCCAGTTCAGTCACTCAGTTGTGTCCGACTCTTCATGACTCCGTGAACCGCAGCACACCAGGCCTCCCTGTCCATCACCAACTCCCAGAGTCCACCCAAATGGACTCCCAGAGTCCATTGTGTCGGTGATACCATCCAACCATCTCATCCTCTGTTGTCCCCTTCTCCTTCTGCCCTCTATCTTTCCCAGCATTAGGATCTTTTCAAATGAGTCAGCTCTTTGCATCAGGTGGCCAAAGTATTGGAGTTTCAGCTTCAACATCAGGCCCTTAGCACAGCTCAAAGCACATAAGTAGTTCCTTTTAATTTACTTCTTTTTAGCTTCTCCTTGGAAAATTCTGAAAGAGATGGGAATACCAGACCACCTGACCTGCCTCTTGAGAAACCTGTATGCAGGTCAGGAAGCAACAGTTAGAACTGAACATGGAACAACAGACTGGTTCCAAATAGGAAAAGGAGTACATCAAGGGTGAATATTGTCACCCTGTTTATTTAACTTACATGCAGAGTACATCATGAGACATGCTGGGCTGGAAGAAGCACAAGCTGGCATCAAGATTGCCAGGAGAAATATCAATAACCTCAGATATGCAGATGACACCACCCTTATGGCAGAAAGTGAAGAAGAACTAAAGAGCCTCTTGATGAAAGTGAAAGAGGAGAGCAAAAAAGTTGGCTTAAAGCTCAACATTCAGAAAACGAAGATCATGGCATCTGGTCCCATCACTTCATGGCAAATAGATGGGGAAACTTTCCAGTGGAAACATACTGTTGTGTGGCTGACTTTATTTTTTGGGGCTCCAAAATCACTGCAGATGGTGATTGCCGCCATGAAATTAAAAGACGCTTAAGCCTTGGAAGGAAAGTTATGACCAACCTAGACAGCATATTGAAAAGCAGAGATGTTACTTTGCCAACAAAGGTCCATCTAGTCAAGGCTATAGTTTTTCCAGTGGTCATGTGTGGATGTGAGAGTTGGACTATAAAGAAAGCTGAGCACCGAAGAATTGATGCTTTTGAAGTGTGATGTTGGAGAAGACTCTAGAGAGCCCCTTGGACTGCAAGGAGATCCAACCAGTCCATCCTAAAGGAGATCAGTCCTGGGTGTTCATTGGAAGGACTGATGTTGAAGCTGAAACTCCAATACTTTGGTCACCTGATGTGAAAAGCTGACTCATTTGAAAAGACCCTGATGCTGGGAAAGATTGAGGGCAGGAGAAGGGGACAACAGAGGATGAGATGGTTGGATGCCATCACCAGCTTGATGGACATGGGTTTGGGTAGACTCCAGGAGTTGGTAATGGACAGGGAGGCCTGGCGTGTTGAGGTTTATGGGGTCGCAAAGAGTCAGACACGACTGAGCAACTGAACTGTGCTGAATTGCTGTTCTTTCTTTGTAGGGCATTCAAAGCTTTACTATCCTTGGACTCATCATATACCTGAACCCCAGTGAAAACTGAATAGTCCTGAATGAGTTTCATTTATACGAGATCCTTCTAAAAGGTATGGTAGGGGAGAGGAGAATGGCATACTTATTCTTTCAGAAGCAGCACATTGAATGAGCACAAATCTTGAAAATAAGAATTTAGTACCTAAAGGATTTCATGATGTGTCTAATCTGGACAACTTCAAATCAAGGCAGTGTATTAAAATACTCTTCATGAGAATAGATCGAATGGTATGGTAAGGGAAATAGAACAGTTTACTTTTTGTGATTCTAAATCAAATTAACTCATCTAGCTCAGGAGAATACTCCCTTGATCTACTCAATATATAACTTCTGATATATATTACAAAGGAACTGATTCCAGATGTTTTAGATTTGCTGGTTGTGATATGGTTATTTGGTGCCTTTTCTCTAAGGTACTCAGCAATTTCTTAAGATGCAGATAATTTATTTCATTCTCTCTGCAATTAGTTTGGAAAACCAACATCCAGTATTTATGTCTATATCTGATATGCCCAAGGGATTTGCAATTTCTCTACTTCCTATAGCCTAAGAGGGAGAAACATTTAAATATTGCAAATATTGTGATAAAGACAAACTTGATGAGGAACTTATACTTAGAAAGCACAACATCTTTTTCCAAGTGATAGATTGTTGATGCTCTGGGCCTCTTTTGTTTACTTTCCTAAAGCCTGGGCTGGACCAAGGTCTTGAAGGACATTTAGAATGGGTGGGCCATGGAATTCCTGGGCAGATTGCCAAGCATCTAAACACTTGCTATTGAAGACCCTATGTTACTGACCCTCCCAAGTCTGGCCCCAACTAGGGCCTTTCTGCCGGTGTGGCTCATGCGAATAGAATGAGATGGACTTTGTTTCAGAAACAAAGGATGATCAGAGTGGAGATATGTGAGCTTGTGCTGGAGAAATGTTAATTGGCTTTTTGCTTGGTGACACTTGAAGTTGGTCTCAATGTGTATGGATTCAGACTTATGTCATGAAGTACAAGCTACAAAAAGCACTTTGTTAGTAAAGCCTGTGAATGTACAAGGTACTATATACCTTGTTTTGTCTCAGCTTGAAATGCATTTCCTCACGTGCAAATCTACGTGAACCTAGTTAGCTCTCATCCATATTTCAAGACATGCTTTTGGCCCTGGAAAAACTTGACCTGAGACATCTGATCAAAATTATTCACTCTACTTGTTGTAGGACTTATTCTACTCTTTGTAGTACCTACTTTGATTGCAGGACATACATTGGTCTTCCTGAATAGACTATGAGTTGTTTCTAAATAAATGCCATGCCTGGTTCTTCTAGGATAACTCACTACACAGCACTGGGATTATTATGAGAAAATACTTAAATAATGGGACAATTATTTACAAGGTTTTGGAAAGAAGGATAAAGGCAGAAAAGATAAAGGATTTTGGAGAAGAGAAAGGGAAGTTACATGATCTTTATTAAATGTCTAATATATGTCACTTAACATAGAATAATTTATTTGTTCCTCACAGGATCTTTTAAGAAAAAAAGTATTATTGTCCTCATTTGACAGAGCAGGAACTGAAGCTCAGAAAGTGTAATAAACATATCAAAGTCACACAAACAAGATTTGGTATAAATCAGAATTTGATTTGAAATCTGTGTGGTTCCCAAACTCTAGGTCTTTTATACTATCTTTTCTATTTCTCAGTCAGGTTAGAACTCACTGTATGCTCCTAGTGAACAAGATTTCTGGGAGTCTCATATATTTTACTGCATTTTTTCAGAAGATAATGTTTAGCCATCTCCCAAACATCAAACCTGTCTCCACCTAGTGACTTCCTGACTATTTATAAGATCCAATATTGTCAGATTATGAAGAGACCAAGAACTTGATTAGGCTTTGGTTAATGGTAGGTGACCATGCTTAAATCACATAATTTTTTACATTTTATTGTGGTACATCTTATATACAAAAAATCCACACGTATTTCAAGTGTATAATTTGGTAAAGAAGCTTTGAAAAAAATTTTCCCTTGTGCCTCTGGGTATAACAGTGAGTAATGTTAAAAAGAAGTGGTTTAAAGTGGTCCTTTCATTTGCTCCTCATCTTCGGGGAAAGTATTGAATCTTCTCCTATTAAGTAGGATGTTTGCTTTACAGTTTTTGGTAGCTGTGGTTCATTAAATTGTGGTTGTTTTACTCTATGCTTTTAGTGCCAAGAGGGTTTTGTTTATTTGTTTTTGTCTTTTTTTTTCCTAGTCAGTATTGAATGTTGGGTATCATTGAAGGAGTTTTATGAATCTACTGAAATTATTACATGTTTTTCTTGTTAATCTGTTAATTTAATGGTAACTTACCTGCAAGATTCTTTACATATACCTATGATTATAGGAAATTTAAATACTTGGATCTATCTTATAAAAAGTCTAGTATTGTTTTGGACATTGTAAGTCTAAAGGTTAATAGCTAAAATATGATATAAGTATATATCTTAGGTAGGGTAGCAAATTTATACTTATTGGACATGTAACTGGAGTTCTTTTCATTGAACACACTTTGATATTTTTTATTTTATCTAAAGCAGAATTATTCCTGTCTATACAACTCTGTAGTTTTTGATATATACTCAGAGTCATGTAACTTCTAAAATCATGACACCGATTCATTTCTCTATGCCAAAATTTCCTTATGTTGTTTCTTTCTAGGTAAGTCCAGCACCCACCTCTTGACTTTTAAAACTATTGATTTGCTCTCAATTTGTATAGTTTCACATTTTCTGGAATATGGTATGCATGGATTTATACAGTATGCCATCTTTGGAGAGGGACTTCTTTTGTCCAGTAAAATGCATTTATGATTTGTTGATGATATTTTGTGTTTCCATAGCTTGAGAGCTCATTTTCCTGCAAAGTAAAATAATCATTTCCCTGAAAGGAAATGATTATAAGCTGTTGGGAATGTGATCCGATCAGATCAGATCAGTCGCTCAGTCGTGTCCGACTTTGTGACCCCATTAACTGCAGCACGCCAGGCCTCCCTATCCATCACCAGCTCTCGGAGATCACTCAGACTCACATTCATCAAGTCAGTGATGCCATCCAGCCATCTCATTCTCTGTTGTTCCCTTTTCCTCCTGCCCTCAATCCCTCCCAGCATCAGCGTCTTCTCCAATGAGTCAACTCTTCCCATGAGGTGGCCAAAATACTGGAGTTTCAGCTTTAGCATCATTCCTTCCAAAGAAATCCCAGGGCTGATCTCCTTCAGAATGGACTGGTTGGATCTCCTTGCAGTCCAAGGGACTCTCAAGAGTCTTCTCCAACACCACACTTCAAAAGCATCAATTCTTCGGCACTCAGCCTTCTTCACAGTCCAGCTTTCACATCCATACATGACCACAGGAAAGACCATAGCCTTGACTAGGCAAACCTTTGTTGGCAAAGTGATGTATATGCTTTTGAATATGCTATCTAGGTTGGTCATAACTTTCCTTCCAAGGAGTAAGCGTCTTTTAATTTCATGGCTGCAGTCACCATCTGCAGTGATTTTGGAGCCCAGAAAAATAAAGTCTGACACTGTTTCCACTGTTTCTCCATCTATTTCCCATGTAGTGATGGGACCAGATGCCATGATCTTCGTTTTCTGAATGTTGAGCTTTAAGCCAACCTTTTCACTCTCCACTTTCACTTTCATCAAGAGGCTTTTGAGTTCCTCTTCACTTTCTGCCATAAGGGTGGTGTCATCTGCATATCTGAGGTTATTGATATTATTATTGATATTTCTCCCGGCAATCTTGATTCCAGCTTGTGTTTCCTCCAGTCCAGCATTTCTCATGATGTACTCTGCATATAAGTTAAATAAACATGGTGACAATATACAGCCTTGACGTACTCCTTTTCCTATTTGGAACCAGTCTGTTGTTCCATGACCAGTTCTAACTGTTGCTTCCTGACCTGCATACAGATTTCTCAAGAGGCAGATCAAGTGGTCTGGTATTCCCATCTCTCTCAGAATTTTCCACAGTTTATTGTGATATAATTATTAAAAGAAAATGGAATCACAAACATATGTGGTGAAATGGGGAGGCTATGATTTGCTTTGCTGTAGTATAAAGGTCACATTTCTCAATATATTAAAAACAAAGAAAAAATTGTGAATTCTGGGCCAACAGGTGACAATATCCTTCAAGCACACAAGCAGGAGTGACCTTGTAGAAGATCCAAGTCCCTGCCATAGTCGTTCTCTCTTTTGCATATTTAGTAGTTATTCACTAAATTATTGGTTATAGGCTGGATTATATAGCATGGTTGTATGTGTAGCTAAATGCTACTCAGAATGTGGAGTAGTCAGATAGAGATGGGGTGAGTGGAACCAGATTTAGTGAATGGAGTTCCAGTTTTCTTCCCACTGAGGAATACATTTTCAGCTCAGGATCCCATTCGTCAGATCCTCTGACAGAACAGGCAATGTGGGACAAAAACAGTATGAAGTCCAGGAGAAGAGTTTCAACAATGATGGGGCAAGTGGCAGATACAGTAGATCCCATTTGCTTAGCCATTTCTTTTTAAAGATTTTCTCTGACCCTTTGGGGAAGCTGAGTAGGACATAGGTATCATGTTCCCATTGTATACAGTATGTACAATCCAATGCAAAGTGTGTTTTTTTTTTCTTTGTTAACTGTATTACAAACTGAATACCATTAGTCCATGAAGGAGATTCAGCTCTCAGCTGATGCTCTGGTTGTCTCTGTAAGGTCTTGCATACTAAGAAACTCTCCAGATATTCTGAAGAGCAGCAGGTGCATCTCCGGGGAAGCCCTCCCAATCCCCGTACAAGTCATATCTGACATGTAGCTAGGAAACCATCAGGATAGGGTCACTGGTGTTGGCGGGGAGTGGTGAGCTCTGGGGTGGGTTGGGAGATTCACATTGACACTTTGTGGGACATCTTGGAAAGTAAATTCCCTCCCCTTAGACAGCAGGGAGTAAATTACTAGGCAAAAGAAGCCCAAACTTACGACAAAAACTGTCAGGCCCTCATTCACAGCAAATGTCAGACTCCAGACACCAACTGCTAATGTGTTAGAAAGTGCTGATTAGGGATTACTGAAGCTGCCTATAAACTTTCTATTACCATTATTTAAGAAAGTCTGAAATGAGCTGCTTCTAATTCCAGCAGCATTTTATGTTTTTCTTAGAGGTTTCAAATCTGTGAATGTTAGCATTTACAAAATTTAACAGAGAATTATAATAAATATATTATAAAAGAAGGAAACAGGTACTGAATAAATACAAGCATCAACTTTAGATCAGTTTTGGACTTAGTTTGTATTATGTACGTAAAAAATAATATACCTCCAAATTGGGTAAGCTTGATGAGGGGAGAATTTTAATTCTGTTTTGTTAATTGATATGCAACTAAGCCCCAGAACACTTCCATGCATGCAATAAGCTTTCAAAAATATTGCTGAATTGAAGTAGAGACCAGAGAGTAAAATAAAAATAGAAACTTGCAAATCAGAGGGCCTGTATAGTTGTTATAATTAGATAAGAAATGTAACTCTTAAGTTTCCTAGAAGCTAAAGTGAATATAAAATCATACTTGGTTACATAGCTTACATTGTAAGAAGGAAATCAAATTCATTAAGGGGAAACTAAGCTCTTCCAGGGCTAAATTTTCTAAGAATTCCCCAAAATAGAAATTCATAAGAATCAGCACTGAGTTTGGGGGGTTATTTTTCATACCAAATGTCAATGAAAGTTGAAAGCACAATGCTGAACTTTAACATATCAAAGATAATCATGAATGGGTGGTAAAATATGAGTAAACAGAAACTTAAGTTAAATAGATTTGGAGACCAGAATGGGTTCTCATGCCCTGTGACAATAGGCAGAGCCCAATAGGTAAGAAAAGGACTTCCTCTTCTCTTCTTGGCAAGAGCTCCCAGTGCTGTCAGAGCTCAGCCAGTGAAAATCTGTGGGCTCTTTGTTCACTCTAGCCCTCCCAAGTTCCTCTTCCCCTCTGTAAAGGAGTTCTCTGCATTTTTGCTGGGGACTTGCACATGGCTCATCATGGTTTCAGACCTCAAATAGCAATTCTGTGCTGATCCCGAGAAATAACTGACAGTCTAATTGTTTTAGGTCAACAGAAATTATAGTATATACTTATAAGAAAATTTTTATACTGGAAAACATCTCTTCCAGTATAAGATGTGGGGAGTTGGAAGGGACTAACTGGGAGGGATAAGTAAAATTGTATAGATAGGTAAAATTATACTGTGGTTGAAATAATTTGGCTTCTCAGAAATTGTCTCCCATATATCTTTTTAGTCATTTCCTGATCAATCTTGTTTTTAATCATTTACTCACTCAGAATCATTTGTCACTTTTTATGCCTCAGTTGCTGTGATAGATGTTGAAGATACAAAATAAATTCAACATAGTCTGGGTCTTAGGGAGTTCTGAATCTGATAAAGGAGAAAAGCAAGTCAATGGGTTATTATGGAGAATTGCTAGAAATATGGTTCCCATGGTGTGTTTGGGGACACAGAAGATAGGCATCTAAATTAAACTGGGATTAAGGTATGCTTTTCAGAAGAGGAGACCATGTTGCTGTTCAGTTGCTAAGTCGTGTCCGATTCTTTGTGACCTGTTGGACTGCAGCACACCAGGCTTCCCTGTCCTTCACTATCTGCCAGAGTTTGCTCAAACTCATGTCCGTTGAGTTGGTATGCCATCCAGCCATCTCATCCTCTGTTATCCCCTTCTCCTCTTGCCTTCAATCTTTCCCAGCATCAGGAAAGACTAGCATCAGAGTAGACTGTAGAGTTGATTTTTAAAGATATATTTGAGTTAATTGGATAAATAAAGGGGAGAAGCCCCCCTGTGTGGAGCAGTGACATGTACTGGGAAATTGCAATTACTATCAGGTGTGGAGGGCAGTGCTGTAGAGTAAGATATTCTTCCAGGGATTAAGGAGAGAGGAAGCAAACAGCTAGGGAGAAAGGTGATGGAGAACCTTATGAGTTTTAAGGGGTATGGCAAGAACATTGAACTCTAGCCTGAAAGCTATGGACAACCATGGTCCTCAGAAAAATGAGATCATAGTACTTAGAGAATACTTTCACTTTAATGATTAGTAGTTTTGATCTTGGTCAAAGAGGGATTTTAATTCTGTTCTTTTGGTTCTGAGAGGCAGTTAGTAACAGACTCCAGAGATATGAGTTCCAATTTCAACTCCACGATAATTTTGAGACCTTAGGATAGTCATGTAATTTGTCAGAGCTTCAGTGCCCTCATTATAAGTAAAGTTAATAATTACTCCTTAAAATGTAGATGTGGTATTGAAATAATGTGAATCAGCTCCAGTTTTTACAGGGCGCTTAAATAAGTATTCATTGGTTTTGAAACTCGCTGTTCTGATTTCCACCTTGAGGTTTTTTCCTGGGACCTTTTTCAGTGTGGTGTCTATACTGTGACCCTCTCTCTGCTCTTTCTTTAGTTCACAATATTCCTGTGCTTTTTGGACTTAAGCTCCTGCTGCTGCTGCTAAGTCACTTCAGTCGTGTCTGACTCTGTGCGACCCCATAGACGGCAGCCCACCAGGCTCCCCTGTCCCTGGGATTTTCCAGGCAAGAGTACTAGAGTGGGTTGCCATTGCCTTCTCCGGACTTAAGCTCCAGTCATCTCCAAACTCATCCTTCAAGCCAGGGCAACTTGGGTCTGTAGAGAGTTCCTGAAAATTCTCAGAGTAGCAGATCTTGTGAGTTACTGGAATTAGAGCAAGTGGCAGGAACATGTGGTTCTCATTGAAACCTCTAGATAAGAACATTTCAAAACAGCCAGGATCTTTCAGTGCATCAGTGGGTCTATACTTGAAATCATCTGGAACTTAACACTACTCATTAATGACGAACGTGCTATGAATACATCCTGTGGGGGTGGTGAGGGGGTTGGCTGTGACTTAAATAAAGACAGGGAGGCAGAGGCATATTTTTGAAATCAATTTTTCGTAAAAATCAACCTGTCTAAAGTAAGTCATTATGCAGCTAACCAAGGATAACAGCTCTATCAATCAAATCTTTTGCCTTCACAATTGAGTGAAATCTTTTTCTTTCCTTTATAACCAAAACTGAGAGGGCAGTTTAATATCCCAGTTAGAGGCAAAAGAGTCTTTTCTTGACCCCTGTTCTTTATCTCCATTGAATAGCATACCCCATTTTAATGTTTTATTATTCATATTATTATTTTTTTGTGTGTGTGAAATTATTCCCTTGAGGGAGAAGAATATAATGAAAAGGTATCAGGCTTTTTATTTGAAGAACTAATCAAATTTTAGGAAGACACACCAGTGTGCTGTAGAGTTTCTGGGCAGGAAGCTAAAAAGATCTTTTCCTAACTGGGGTTTTGTAAGTATTCTTTTAGCAGAGAATGAGTTTTCTGGGCTTTACAGGGAGGGCTTATAGAAGGTGGTGGAGGGCTCTATTGTGTAACAGCAGGAGGGATACCAGACCGTGTTAAGAACATTTCCTTTTGAAAAATTGAAATATTATCCTAATAGCTGCAGTCTATTAATTCTTCAGTCTCATTCCAAGAAGAAATGAATTTATTGTAGAAGAGGTTTGCCTTAGAAAGGATGTCTTCATCTCTGTCAAGATAGGTTGATTATGGCTAATAAATTACATGAGGCTTACTGTATTTCACAAACCTCAAAAAGTACACAATAACATACCCATGAGACCAAGTCAGATTCTACCCATCAGGGTAAGAAAAATCAACAAGGAAGTATGGTTGTTTCTATCTAATATTGTTCTGAGCATTTCTGTAGGTAAACTGAGCTTTCTGAAGACATACCATAGCTTCAGGATTTGAGAGAATCTAAGGCAGAATTTAATCTAGAGCCTTCATGTTATAACTAAAGCATCAGAGGTGCTGGATTTGTTGAAAGTCACAGAGGTAATTAGGACCAGTGATAGACCTAGAGAGCAGGTCTTATGAATTGTAGTATCAGCCTCTTTTTTACATTTCATTCTTGAGGAGTTCTTTAACTAGTTTAGTTTTATTAAGAGCATAAACTTGGGGGATGAAAAGACATCTAATACCTATGAAAAGTTAGTAGATGTTTAGAGTGGTGCTTGAGGACTCTTAAATTTAATATTTCATTTAGTCTACTGTAATCCTGTGAATGATCTCTGTTCGTTTCCAAGGCAAACTATTCAATATCACGGTAATCCAAGCCTATGCCCCAACCAGTAACGCTGAAGAAGCTGAAGTTGAACGGTTCTATGAAGACCTACAAGACCTTTTAGAACTAAGACTCCCCAAAGATGTCCTTTTCATTGTAGGGGACTGGAATGCATAAGTAGGAAGTCAAGAAACACCTGGAGTAACAGGCAAATTTGGCTGTGGAGTACGGAATGAAGCAGGGCAAAGGCTAATAGAGTTTTGCCAAGAGAATGCACTGGTCATAGCAAACACCCTCTTCCAACAACACAAGAGAAGACATGTCTACACATGGACATCACCAGATGGTCAACACTGAAATAAGATTGATTATATTCTTTGAAGCCAAAGATGGAGAAGCTCTAAACAGTCAGCAAAAGCAAGACCAGGAGCTGACTGTGGCTCAGATCATGAACTCCTTATTGCTAAGTTCAGACTTAAATTGAAGAAAGTAGGGAAAACACTAGAGCATTCAGGTATGACCTAAATCAAATCTCTTATGACTACACAGTGGAAGTGAGAAATAGATTTAAGGGACTAGATCTGATAGACAGAGTGCCTGTTGAACTATGGACAGAGGTTCGTGACATTGTATTGGAGACACGGATCAAGACCATCCCCATGGAAAAGAAATGCAAAAAAGCAAAATGGCTGTCTGAGGAGGCCTTACAAATAGCTGTGAAAAGAAGGGAAGTGAAAAGCAAAGGAGAAAAGGAAACATACACCCATCTGAATGCAGAGTTCCAAAAAATAGCAAGGAGAGATAAGAAAGCCTTCCTCAGTGACCAATGCAAAGAAATAGAGGAAAACAACAGAATGGGAAAGACTAGAGATCTCTTCAAGAAAATCAGAGATACCAAGGGAACATTTCATGCAAATATGGGCTCAATAAATGACGGGAATGGTATGGACCTAACAGAAGCAGAAGATATTAAGAAGAGATGGCAAGAATACACAGAAGAACTGTACAAAAAAGATCTTCATGACCCAGATAACCAGGGTGGTGTGATCACTCACCTAGAGCCAGACATCCTGGAATGTGAAGTCAAGTGGACCTTAGAGAGCATCACTATGAACAAAGCTAGTGGAGGTGATGGAATTCCAGTTGAGCTATTTCAAATCCTGAAAGATGATGCTGTGAAAGTGCTGCACTCAATATGCCAGCAAGTTTGGAAAACTCAACAGTGGCCACAGGCCTGGAAAAGGTCAGTTTTCATTCCAATCCCAAAGAAAGGTAGTGCCAAAGAATGCTCAAACTACTGCACAATTGCACTCATCTCACACGCTAGTAAAGTAATGCTCAAAATTCTACAAGACAGGCTTCAGCAATACGTGAACCGTGAACTTCCAGATGTTCAAGCTGGTTTTAGAAAAGGCAGAGGAACCAGAGATCAAATTGCCAACATCTGCTGGATCATCGATGAAGCAAGAGAATTCCAGAAAAATATCTATTTCTGCTTTATTGACTATGCCAAAGCCTTTGACTGTGTGGATCACAATAAACTGTGGAAAATTCTGAAAGAGATGGGAATACCAGACCACCTGATCTGCCTCTTGAGAAACCTGTATGCAGGTCAGGAAGCAACAGAACTGGTCATGGAACAACAGACTGGTTCCAAATAGGAAAAGGAGTACGTCAAGGCTGTATATTTTCACCCTGCTGATTTAACTTATATGCAGAGGACATCATGAGAAACGCTGGGCTGGAGGAAGCACAAGCTGGAATCAAGATGGCCAGGAGAAATATCAATAACCTCAGATATGCAGATGATACCACCCTTATGGCAGAAAGTGAAGAGGAATTAAAAGGCCTCTTGATGAAAGTGGAAGAGGAGAGTGAAAAAGTTGGCTTAAGCTCAACATTCAGAAAACGAAGATCATGGCATCTGGTCCCATCACTTCATGGGAAATAGATGGGGAAACAGTGGAAACAGTGTCAGACTTTATTTTTTTAGGCTCCAAAATCATTACAGATCATGATTGCAGCCATGAAATTAAAAGATGCTTACTCCTTGGAAAGAAAGTTATGACCAATCTAGACGGCATATTAAAAAGCAGAGACATTACTTTGCCAACAAAGGTCCATGTAGTCAAAGCTATGGTTTTTCCAATAGTCATGTATGGATGTGAGAGTTGGACTGTGAAGAAAGCTGAGCACCGAAGAATTGATGGTTTTGAACTGTGGTGTTGGATAAGACTCTTGAGAGTCCCTTGGACTGCAAGGAGATCCAACCAGTCCATCCTAAAGGAGATCAGTCCTGGGTGTTCATTGGAAGGACTGATGCTGAAGCTGAAACTCCAATACTTTGGCCACCTCATGTGAAGAGCTGACTCACTGGAAAAGACCCTGATGCTGGGAGGGATTGGGGGCAGGAGGAGAAGGGGACGGCAGAGGATGAGATGGCTGGAGGACATTACCAACTCGATGAACATGAATTTTGTAAACTTTGGGAGTTGGTAATGGACAGGGAGGCCTGGCATGCTGTGATTCATGCGATTGCATATAGTCAAACATGACTGAGTAACTGAACTGAACTGAATCCTGTGAAGTATCAGTATGATATAGTCTCCCTACAGATATAGAGAGTAAGGCTCAGGGAAGTTGACTTGGTCAAGGTACCAAAGTTAGTATATTGGAACTAGAATTAGCTCCAAGGTCAATTAGACCCCTAAATTATCAGAAACTTCTACTTAACACTTAAACATTATAAATTTAGGAAAATCATAAATTCTGAATTGGTACTGAAATTAGAGGTAATCAATACCCACTTTCAATTTTAGGCAAAATTTTTGTTTATAGAATTCTTGAAAAATGATCACCAGTTTCTACTTAAGCACCTCTGGTAATGAATAACTCAGTGTCTCATAAGATATCTTGTAGATATACAATGTACAGTATTGTTAATACTTGATTTCTTAGTTTACCCTTATAACTCACATCCCCTAGGTCATATCCAACTTTCTTTTCCCCATGACGTACTCAATCATTCATTTATTAATTCAAACATATTTATGGAGTATCTGTTACATGCCAGGCACTATATTCTGAGAATACAGTGATAAGTAAAATGTTGCCATCCCTATCTTTATGAATTTTACATTGTTTAAGCAAGGATTTGGGTGTAATCCATATTTGAGTAACTGAAAGAGAAGAACATTAGTAACAGAGCACATAGAATTAAAAAAAAAGATAATTCAGGCTCGAAAATGTAGCGTGCTGAAACCTATAATAAAATGTTTATGTAGAAGGCAGCTGACATGCCTTTGAGGTTCACTTAGAAAATTAAATATGGGGAGAATTTTTCCTCTGAGAAAGCAATGGAAAAGTTTGCTTAGAGCATTGAAATGGCTCCTCAGAGATCTGGCTGAGTTATAGCCAGTGACATGAAGGAATCCCTGGCAAACAGGGCTATATGTTTGGCTGGAGGCAAACTGTGCTAGATGTTAGACTTTCCATTGTGCACATATTGACTCCAGAGCACAGTGTGAATATGGTCATAGTCTGGTCCTGAAGAAGCATCTGCTTGTATTGACTCTTAGAGGACTCACCAGGAAGATCCAATTATATCATAATAGATAGGAAGCAGGCCCAGGGATCAAACCAGTCAATTCTAAAGGAAATCAGTCTTGAACAGTCATTGGAAGGACTGATGCTGAAGCTACAATACTTTGGTCACCTGATGCAAAGAACTGACTCATTGAAAAAGACCCTGATGCTGGGAAAGACTGAAGACAGGAGGAGAAGGGGGCAATGGAGGATGAGATGGTTGGATGGCATCACCAACTTGATGGACATGAGTTTTAGCAAGCTCTGAGAGTTGGTGATGGATAGGGAAGCCTGGCGTGCTGCAGTCCATGGGGTACAAAGAGTCAGACACAACTGGACAACTGAACTGAGGCCCAGGGAAGCCTTGAACAGAGGCTGCTGGAAGAATACCTTGCTCAGGGCAAGACTGACCATCTTTAAGCACTTCTTGTAAGCCGGAACCTTTACATAGTTGTATCAGATAATCCTTGCAACAGTTCCCTGAAAGAATATTATCCCTTTATTACAGATGGAGTAGACCAAGCCTCTTGGAAGGTGATATAAACATTGGAGTTGGAATTCCTGTGTATAGACTCGTAATACTATGCACTTTCCATTACATCATGCTGTTCTTTCACATCTCTATGAATTGAAACTCTGAGTTGAGATTCCAGAAGAGGCAGGTTGAAGCTAGAGAAACTTAAGTTTCAGGGCCCTTAATCTGCATAGGGCTAATTCAAGGTCTTGAGGGGCCTTAGCAATAAGGACATATATTTTTGTAAGCATTGCAACACTGGCATATTTATATATTCTTTTTCTTAAAGTGAGCCTCCAAAATTGTGAAAGCCTTCAGCTCAGTTCAGTCGCTCAGTCATGTCTGACTCTTTGCAACCCCATGAACTGTAGCACACCAGGCCTCCCTGTTCATCACCAACTCCTGGAGTCCACCCAAAAAGTCTTTGCCTCCATAAAATTTGTTCTAAAGCCTTATTTAGAGAACAGTCATTCATTCAACAAATATTGTTATACTGAATGTGTAATACATGCCAGGCACTGTGCTAAGGTACTGGCTATACAACAATGAATAACCCAAAACAGAGATCCCTGTCCTCATGGAATTGATAGTCTACAGACAGTATGTACTGTAGAGTCCTGCCAGGAAAGGCATGCCCCACTTTAACTGGATAATTTGGAGAAAATGTGACAAAGAGACTATTTACCAAGATGTGGTTGGGTTCAGTATACTGGAAAGAATGGTACAGTATTCTCTGGTTGGTAACAAGAAAGCACTAGCTTGATGGACAACAGTTAGTAACTAGGGACAGGGATAACTTGTGTGAAGACAACTGCCTGATAGGGGATGAAGCCTTTAGTTGATGACAACTAACCAATCATAATGGGAGGGAGCAGGGCAATAAACAGCCTCCTTACTCTTGTCTTCTTACTTCTTATTAGTATTACCCATTGATCAAACTCAGGTGAAAGTTAGAAAGCAGGTTATTCCATTCATTTATTCATATGGAATGGTCTTCTGGATCATGTGGTACAGAATTGTGGATATGGAGGAGAAACAGATGGTATTCAATGCATCATACACATTCAGTTCCACCTTTAGAGTACTGGTGAGGACATCTGGAGAAAAGGGTTACATCAAGTAGAATGCCAGTTCTGGGGTATTGATATTATTTAGGAGAATAATATAATACTACTACTAATAAGAGAAAACATTTATTGACAACATACTCAGTTGTAGATATGAACTGAGAGTTTGCTGTGTCTGATATCACTTCTCTCCTTTAAACAGTATTCTAAAGGATTCTAGAATTTGGTCTTTTGCCAACTTCAAAGCATTTTCCTCAATATAGGAAGAGTTAAACTTCCTGAGGGATCCTTTCATATAGCTCTATGTTTTATATCTTAGGGTCTGTAGAACAAAAAAGAAAAACCAATAGGTAGCTATATATGTGAAGAATTCACATTCAATCAGCCATAGTGAGGACAATAAAAGATTGAGAATCACTAATTACTGAGTCAAAATGGATACTCTTTTACAAATGCCTTAGTTACCCCCTGATTCTCTCTTAGATTGGGTACTTGTTTAAAGGTCCATTGGACCTAGGAGGCAGAATGTGAAAGACACAAGGTGTTGAATAGCTCCCATTTCCTTCTTAAAATATTCTTAAGCAGAAAGGCTATTCCCAAAGAGAACCAGAAGGGACTGACCTATTTATGAGAATGAATTGATTTGTCCACCTGGGAGACATGTTTCAAATCACTCAGGCCACTGAGGTTGGATATGCAAATAAGTTCTTTCAGAATTACTCAAAGTTACCCAAAGTAAACTTGGAAAAGTTCACAAATTTTAACAAAGTTAACAATGACTTTTTCCACATTCATGACATCAAATATACTAATTTACTCAACATCCAGGCAGTCTAATCTTTGTAGGAGTAAATGAAATGCCTAAAAGTAGTAGGGAAGTCTAGACCCTAAGTTATGCTTTGAATTAAAGAATGCTGCTGCTGCTGCTGCTAAGTTGCTTCAGTCCTGACTCTGTGTGACCCCATAGACAGCAGCCCACCAGGCTCCCCTGTCCCTGGGATTCTCAAGGCAAGAACACTGGAGTGGGTTGCCATTTCCTTCTCCAATGCATGAAAGTGAAAAGTGAAAGTGAAGTCGCTCAGTTGTATCTGACTCTTTGCAACCCCATGGATTGCGGCCCACCAGGCTCCTCCGCCCATGGGATTTTCCAGGCAAGAGTACTGGAGTAGAGTGCCATTGCCTTCTCTGGAATTAAAGAATGATTAAGCTGTAAATTGTGCTTGCAAATTATTCATTGAGTGTCTTCATTTGACAGATGAGAAAATTGTGACCTAGAAAAGGAAAATAATTTGTTCAAGGTCACAACACGAGTTAGTGACAGTTATGATCAGTAGCTTTTATAGCCAGTTTTTGGGCCTATGTTCCTTATAGTTATATTATACTGTCTTCTAGAGACATAGACAGGAAGACCAGCAGTTTGAGAGTCCCTGAAGGTTACTCAGTCCATGAGAGAAAGAATATTTATCATTTCTCCGATAACACAGAGAGAAAAAATCCAGTGTTAAAGAAATCAATTGGAAAAAAAAGTAAAGGAGAAAAGGAAAGGTCTTTAAAAAGTCTGATCTGTCTATACCTTAAAAAGGAAAGTTTATAACACAACGTTGTAAAGCAACTATACTCTAATTAAAATTAATTTAAAAAATGTTTAACCTGTGTGATCTTCTTCGACATCACCAGGTTGTTTAGCTTCATGGAATGTGAGCAGGATAGTCACTTCTGAGACTCTGTAATCTGGGTAAATGATCGTACCTCTAAGATATGTTAAGGAATTTAATCAACATATCATACTTTACAACACTAATTAAATGAAAAATGAATAAATGGAGTCCAGGCTCTGATAATTGCTGGACAACTTCATTTTCCAAGAGTCATTCAACTGACCCAAACAACTGATTCTCTACTCCTTTTCTTGAGCAGGCATGGAAATCTTGAGACTCAGACTCCCAGCTCTCTCAAGACCCTACTATATGAATTCAATTTTTGATAAAACAAAATTCAACTGTGCCCCCTTTTGAACCACCATTTTTCCATTTAACTGAATAGGGTCCAACTGAGTTTACCTGAGCTGTGATCCATTTACACTTTCCAAGAAGCTATTGACCCTCAGATCAGATCAGATCAGATCAGTCGCTCAGTCGTGTCCGACTCTTTGCGCCCCTCCCAGCACGCCAGGCCTCCCTTCCTCACCTCCCGGGGTCCTCACTCACATCCTCTCGTGTCCTCACCATCTCTCCCTTCCCCTCTCCTCCTCCCTCTCCCTCCCCTCTCTTCTCCTGTCAACTCTTCCTGGGTGGCCATCTCAGCTTCTCTCCTTCCTCCGTGATCTCCTTCTACTGGTTGATCTTCTTGCTCACTCTTCTCCACACACTTCCATCTTCTTCGCACTCACCTCTTCCATCCTCCATCCCCACGCCCTTGACTGGCGAACCTTTGTTGGTGTATGTCTCTGCTTTTGTTCTTCTGTCCTTTCCTCCAGAGCACTCTTTCATGGCTGCAGTCACCATCTCGTGACCTCCCCACTGTCCCTCTTCCCCAGTGTGACTGCCATTCTTCGCTGTGCTCCCTCCTCTCCCCTTCTCCTTCCTCTCCTTCGTGGTCTCTGCTTCTGTTTTGCTCCCTCCCACTTTGTTTCTCCTCCTTCTCTTCTCCTACGTTCGCCTTCCCCTTTACATCTTTCCTCATCCTCCCCATCGCAGTCAGTTCCCCCTCCCTTGTGTTCACAGTCACTTGGCATAGTCGCAGAGCTACTCTCCTTCTCCAGCGGATGTTGCTCCTGTTCCTCTCCTTTTCTAAACCATTGAACATCATCCACATGCTGACCCTGGAATTGAGCAACTACAGTGAGATGAGTGCATGTGCGTGTGAGCACTCCTTGGCATTGCCTTTCTTTGGGATTGGGATGACACTCCTCTTGTGGCCACTGCGGTCCATCTGCTTTGAGTGTAGCACTTCACACACATCCACTTGTCTCCACTTCCATCACCTCCACTAGCTTTGTTCGTAGTGATGCTTTCAGGCCCATTTGACTTCACATTCCAAGATGTCTGGCTCTAGGTCAGTGATCACATCATCATGAATCTGGGTCTGGCTCTTTTTGTACATTCTTCTGTGTATTCTTCCACCTCTTCTAATCTTCTGCTTCTTAGTCCACACCATCTCTTCCTTTATTGTGCCCATCTTTGCATGAAATGTTCCTTTGGTATCTCTGATTTTCTTAAGAGATCCCTAGTCTTTCCCATTCTGTTTTTTCCTCTATTGACCCTACTAGCTGTTATTTGCCTAACATCAATTGCCACCTGAGGCACAAATAATAGGAACTTTGTGTCTGATGCCACCAGAGGTGAGAAGCACTTACTTCTTTTCATTGATAGCTAATATCTTGTTTTTCTTTATATCTTTGTTATTTTTGTTGAACATGAAGTCATTTTCTATTCCCATGAAGTTGTCTAAGAATGTCCCTGACCATTCCTCCTATAATCAACACTCCCAGTGTATTTTAGGTTGGTTGGAATTGACAAAGTCAACTTATATATTAAAAATGTTCCATCTTGAAACATTTTAATGGGACAAGAATATTGCCAGGATGGAGAATTGGTGGATTCTCCTTCTATTTCAGATTGTTTCTGTTTCTAGTTCATTTTGCCTGAACTCTAGTACTTATGGAAATATGGGATAGTTAAGAAGTTTCTGAAATACCTAATAGAATGACACTCCTACATTTTGCTGCTGCTGCTAAGTCACTTCAGTGATGTCCGACTCTATGTGACCCCATAGACGGCAGCCCACCAGGCTCCCCCGTCCCTGGGATTCTCCAGGCAAGAACACTGGAGTGGAGTGCCATTTCCTTCTCCAATGCGTGAAAGTGAAAAGTGAAAATGAAGTCGCTCAGTCGTGTCCGACTCTTAGCGACCCTATGGACTGCAGCCTACCAGGGTCCTCCGCCCATGGGATTTTCCAGGCATGCCCTTTTTAGTACACACTTTATTTCGAGCCCATGCCAATTATCTGTTCATTTCATTTCTGGTTCTATTCATGACATAGAGAATCATGCATGCATCCATGCTCTAGACTAGAGGCCATGATGAGTATCAAAGTTCAGGCTTACTTTTCTATGGAGATTAACCAAGGATTGAGGCATATCGAAAAAGATAAAGGCAGGGAAATAAGTTGCTTTCAGTAGGGAAATTTGGCCCAGGTAAATAGTGAATCCAGGGTGAGTGACTTGTCATATAAGCCTACAGAAAAACAATCTGGGTTTTGTCTATTTGCACATTTACAATGAAAATAAACATATCCTGGAAATCTATGAAAATTGATATGACACACTAACAAAAATCCCTTGAAGGTACCCAAGTTACCCCAGATGACCATAAAAGTTCAACTATACCCAAGTCATGTATTACATTCATAGCATTCTTTTTTATTTTTTTAAATTCTGAAAGTATGATACACAATTACAGGAGACTTGAAAAATACAGAACAAGGTTACATATAATTCCACTATATATTACAATTGTTTTTTTAAGTAGATAAATTAAGATTTTTTTAGTTGAAGTTTCAATATCAAACTCAAAAATTAATAGAAAACACAGCATTCTGAAAGCTCATCTTTTAGCCATGAATTTATGCAGTTTTTAATATTTATATTCACTGCACTGAAGAAGAGTTATGAGAAAGATTGGGGAGGTCTATTCAAATACAGTTGAATCACTTTAATTTGTGTTTGACATAGAATCAAAACTTCAAATGAGGTGAACTGAGAACAATGAGGAATGACAGATTTAAAAGTATATAAAGTTTTTTTTGACTGATTAATTGACTTATTGCAATATCCAATAAATATTAAATGCTTACCAAGTTTGATATACTATATCCATTGGGTGAGTAAAACATATGATCCATTCTCTTGCAGAATATACAATCCAGTAGTCTTTAGATAACATTTGTAACAATAGTATGAAAGGGGGAGCTATATGTTTTTTTGACCATACTTCTAGGTAAAAATAAAATAAATTTTCGTATAAACTCAGAGGCCCCTCAGGAGTGAATACTCCTCAGGCTGTCCCTTTGCCAGCATTTTGCATCAAATGCTTTCCTTGTTTTAAAGATAAAAAATATATACCAACTATTTAAATAAATTTTTATATGTTTATTTTCATGCCATTGCTGTTTAATTGTAGAAGAAATTTATTTTTAGGGTAGAATTATATAAAGTATATTATACTTTTTATTTCTTGGTTTTTAAAATAATCATGGATATCTAAACATGTTTTTATATCAATCAGAAGAAAATTCCCAAGCATTCTCTATGAATAGTTCTACTGGTTCTTTATTTTCCAAATAATATTAATTACTCACAATAACTAAGTGTCAGCTTGATGTGCCTGTTTTATTTCATGAACTCTTACTGTTATATATGGCTTCTAAAAATTTGGTCACTTTCAGCATTATATATTTTTGCAAACAGGATCCTGTGACTCATATTTACTATAAAAGTTGATCTAGTCCAATGGGCAAACCAAGAGCAATGACAAATGAGAAGTAGAAGGGAACTAGTCAGATAACTCGACCTCATTTATCTTTTGGGGGTTTCTTTAAGTTGAAAAATTTCCTTGTAAACCTTTCAAAGTAGTCCTGCAGGTCAGCCAAACATATCTGACGACAAGCTGCAGTTAAGTCTTCCTGGCTTATTGAGAAAAAGAGGCCAGTGTCCTAAAATATATTGCATTGCTTCTCATATTTTCTGCTTCATTCCCTCTTTTCTTTCTCGTCTTCATTTCACTAGGTTTGCTTCTTCTAAATAAAGTGTCACCACTTCAATCCTTGACTCAAGCACTGCTTTATAGAAACTTGGCTAAACCAAGAAATGATTCTAGAGAAAAAGAGTGTAACATTGTATTGCCCGCTTGTCCAGAAGCAGTACAACCTGTGGCTGGAAGTAAGCTACTGTGCATTGCAATCACTTAAGTTTTTACATGCAGGAAATTGGGGTTGTGCAGTTAGAGGGCAAAGTGTTGGGAGACCAATGAGTTGTATCCCTTAATTGATGTGGGGACATCATTACAATTGATGTGAGTTTGTTTCTTTAATAAAAGCTGTGAAATGAGGTGCTTTAGGTAACATTATCAGTTCAGTTCAGTTCAGTCGCTCAGTCATGTCCAACCCTTTGTGACCCCATGAATCACAGCATGCCAGGCCTCCCTGTAGCATTATAGACCTAGTTTTAAAAAAAAGAAAAAGTAAAGGAGAATCCATTTCAACTTAAGGAAGAATGCAAAAACTGAAAGATTTCTATTAAATCTCTAATGGTCAGTCTTCTCTCCTTCAGTTTCAGGGCACACTCATGATGAAAATCAGGCCCAGGAATGGATTATAAGGGCATTTGAGCTATAAAAGGGATTGGTGCATAATCTCAGGAGGTCTGCTATGCCAAAGACTGGGCTTTATAGAAAAAGAGTAGAATCATGAGACCTGCGGTGGTAACATTTGAATAAACAAATCTGAGATTCTTGAATCCATAAATTCTCTTGAGCAGCACCTTCATCTTTTCAATATTCCCCCTTTCCTGAAAGACCATGTATCTATTTAGCCTTAAGCAGGTACATTATAAAGAAACTACCTCAGGATTCACCTGTACCACCTGTCCTTAACTCTTGGCTAATAATCAGAGGTAGGTCTCAGCACAGCCCTGATAGAAAAGTACAAGCCTAACTGAAAAGAAAAATCCTTAAGCCAAAGAAATCCTGTGTGTGTGTGCTCAGTCACTTCAGTCATGTCTGACCTGTGTGACCATATGGACTATAGTCCTCCAGGCTGCTCTGTCTATGGGGTTCTCCAGTCAAGAGTACTGGAGCGGGTTGCCATGCCCTCCTCCAGGGGATCTTCCCAACCCAGGAATCAAACCTGCATCTTTTAAGTCTCCTGCATTGGCAGGCGAGTTCTTTATCCCACTAGTGCCACCTGGGAAGCCCCAGGATTTGTTTAATGTATATCAAGAAAAACAGGGGAGAATAGTTGTTGGGATGTGCATATCTCTATGTTTCACATTCAGTGCCACCACACAGCATCCCGTGCAGGAGAACAGATGCTCTATGCTTAGGATGTCAGCTATTTTCTTTCCTTAATAACCCAGAGTTTGTGCAATTAAAAGGTAGACCGTGGTGGCAGATATGTAGGTTAAGCACCAGCTCAACAATTTAAGCTCCTCCTCATCAAGGCTGCTCTAACCGTCGTCACTGCTAAATGAAAATCTGCTAACAGAAAATCTCAAGGAACAATTCCTCAAGGAGACCAAGCAGATTTGTTAGCAGATCATAATATCAAAAGTCTTTTGTTATTTATGTTTTACTGGAATGAACACATATTCCAGATAGTAGTTTGACTTCCCTTCCTATGGAACCGCTTCCATCAGTGCCTTCTGAAAGCTTATAGAAGTCTCATCTACTGGTTTGAGTCCAGTACATTACCTCTGATGAAGAGACCCATTTTATAGCAAAGGAAGTGTGATGTGTGAGTGTGGGCTTATGCTTATGGTTTTATGGTCTTATTATGTACCCTATCACCTAGCAACAGTGAGCCTGACCAAAAAGTGGAACAGCCTGTGAATGCTCAGCTGAGGCACTGGTGGTGGGGCAATGCTTGCAGGGTGGGATGCCTGCGTGCTAAGTTTCCTCAGGTGTGTCTGACTCTTGGTGACTCTATGGACTGTAGCCCACTAGGATCCTCTGTCCATGGGATTTCCCAGGCAAGAATACTGGAGAAGGTTTCCATTACTTTCTCCAGGAGATCTTCCTGACCCAGGGATCCAACCAAGGATCCAGGAAACCCCAGGTGGGATATTGTCTTTTAAGATGTGGCTTATACTTTGAACTGGTGGTACTTTGTCCTATTTAACTAAAATATATGGCTCTGGAAAACAAAGGGTGAAAGTGAAAGTGGCCATCCCAACTCTCATGCCCTCCGACCCACTTGCAGAATCTGTGCTTCCATTTCTCTAATCTTGTTCTCCGTCAGGTTACAGAACCTAGTTCTATGGTGGGGACAAACATTTTTCCAGGGGATAAAGTAGGGCTCTACTTAACTGGATGCTGTAACTACTACTGAGTCACTCTGGACTCCTCATATGTCATTAAACCAGGACTCTAAGAGGAGCATTACTGTACTAGCTGCAGCAATTTAATCTTCTTGTCACTATCAGGAGAAAGGATGACTGCTATGCTAACCCAGAGGAATCACTGGGGTATCTCTTCATATTTCCATGCCTGGTAATGGTCAACTACAAACTACAGCAAACATACTTGAATGAGGACAGAGCACTTAGTTGCTATCTCTTAGGTATTAAAGTTTGAGTCGCCCCACTAGGCAGATAACCCAGACCAACTAACATGCTAGACAAGAGTGAGGGGAGTCCAGGATGGAAAATTGATAAAGGAGTTGAATGTTAATTTTGCCCTTCAGACAAACTATAGGAGTAGGTTGTAGCTTGTTGTTCAAACTCTATTGCTTTCATGTTCAAGGGTATCCCAAGTGGCCACCATATTGAATGTGAAATATTGGACATTCCTCTCAGAGAAGGAGTGAGAACACCTTCATGTATTTTTTTTCCTTAAAGATATATATTATAGTCCTGGAGCTTCTTAGGACAGAAGAAAATAAATAGATCTGAGTGGTGCAAGAGGCTGTCAGTGTCCATATTAAACTTTCCTTTGGAGTTCAGTGTTTTTCTGGCTGGATTCACCAGTCCCTGTTTGAACTTTGCTGATCAATTCCTGTGGTTGTGTTGCTTTCACCAGATTATTGTGAATCCACCTCAAATGCTCGCAGTAAGCTCACACTACAACTGGCTCCCAGCAGATATAGAATTTATACCTATTTGGTTCAGTTCAGTCACTTAGTCGTGTCCAACTCTTTGTGCTCCCAAGGACTGCAGCATGCCAGGCTTCGCTGTCCATCACCAACTCCCAGAGCTTGCTCAATCTCATGTCCACAGAGTCATTGATGCCATTCAACCATCTCATCTTCTGTCGTCCCCTTCTCCTCCTGCCTTCTATCTTTCCAGCATCAGGGTCTTTTCAAATAAGTCACTTCTTTGCATCAGGTGGTCAAAATATTGGAGTTTCAGCTTCAGCATCAGTCCTTCCAATGAATATTCAAGACTTATTTACTTTAGGATTGGCTGGTTTGATCGCCTTACAGTCTAGGGGACACTCAAGAGTCTTCTCTAACACCACAATTCAAAAGCATCAATTCTTTGGTGCTCAGCTTTCTTTATAGTTCAACTCTCACATCCATATATGACTACTGGAAAAACCATAATTTGACTAGAGGGAACTTTGTTGACTAAGGAATGTCTCTGCTTTTTAATATGCTGTCTAGGTTTGTCACAGCTTTTCTTCCAAGGAACAAATGTCTTTTAATTTCATGGCCGCAGTCACCATCTGCAGTGATTTTGCAGATTTCTTGCAGCCCAAGAAAATAGTCTGTCACAGTTTTTATTGCTTCCTCATCTATTTTTTATGAAGTAATAGGACCAGATGCCATGATCGTAGTTTTTTGAATATTGAGTTTTAAGCCAGCTTTTTCATTCTCCTCTTTTAATTTCATCAAGAGGATCTTTAGTTCTTCTTCACTTTCTGCCATAAAGGTGGTGTCATCTGCCTATCTGAGGTTATTGATATTTCTCCTGGCAGTCTTGATTCCAGCTTGTGTTTCATCCAGCCCAGTATTTCACATGATGTACTCTGCATACAAGTTAATAAGCAGGTGACAGTATGCAGCCTTGACGTACTCCTTTCCCAATTTGGAACCAGTCTGTTGTTCCATGTCCAGTTCTAACTGTTGATTTTTGACCTGCATAAAATTTCTCAGGAAGCAGGTAAGTGGTCTGGTATTCCCATATCTTGAAGAATTTTCCAGTTTGTTGTGACCCACACAATCAAAGGCTTTGGTGTAATCAATAAAGCAGAGGTAAATGTTTGTTTGGAATTTTCTTGCTTTTTTTATGATCCAGTGGGTGTTGGCAATTTGATCTCTGGTTCCTCTGCCTTTTCTAAACCAGCTTGAATATCTGGAAGTTAATGGTTCATGTACTGTTGAAGACTGTCTTAGAGACTGTCTTGGAGAATTTTGAGCATTGCTTTGCAAGCATGTGATATGAGTGAAATTGTGTGGTAGTTTGAACTTTCTTTGGCATTGCCTTTCTTTGGGATTGGAATGAAAACTGACCTTTTCCAGTCCTGTGGCCACTGCTGAGTTTTCCAAATTTGCTGGCATATTGAGTTCAGTACTTTCACAGCTTCATCTTTAAAGATTTGCAATAGCTTAACTGGAATTCCGTCCCCTCTATTAGCTTTGTTCATAGTGATGCTTCCTAAGCCCACTTGACTTGCATTCCAGGACATCTGGCTCTAGGTGAGTGATCACACCATCATGGTTATCTGGGTCATGAAGATCTTTTTTGTATAGTTCTTCTGGGTATTCTTTTCACCTCTTCTTAATATCTTCTGCTTTTGTCAGGTCCATACCATTTCTGTCCTTTGTTGTGCCCATTTTTGCATGAAATGTTCCCCTGGTATTTCTAATTTTCTTGAAGAGATCTCTAGTCTCCCCCATTTTGTTGTTTTCCTCTAATTCTTTGCATTTATCATGTAGGAAGACTTTTTTTGTCTCTTCTTGCTATTCTTTGGAATTTTGTATTCAAATGGGTATATCTTTCCTTTTCTCCTTTACCTTTAGATTCTCTTCTTTTCTCATCTATTTGTAAAGCCTCCTCAGGCAACCATTTTGCCTTTTTGCATTTCTTTTTTTTTGGCATGGTCTTGATCACTGCCTCCTGTACAATATTATGAACCTCTGTTCATAGTTCTTTCGACACTCTTGTCTATCAGATCTGATCCCTTGGGTCTATTTCTCATTTCCACTGTATAATCCTAAGGGATTTGCTTTAGGTCATACCTAAATTGTCTAGTGGTTTTCCCTACTTTCTTCAATTTAATTCTGAATTTTGTAATAAGGAGTTCATGATCTGAGCCACAGTCAACTCCTGGTCTTGTTTTTGCTGACTGTATAGAACTTTTCCATCTTTGGCTGCAAAGAACATAATCAGTCAGATTTCAGCATTGACCACCTGGTGAGGTCCATGTGTAGAATCTTCTCTTGTGTTGTTGGAAGAGGGTGTTTGCTATGACCAGTGTGTTTTCTTGGCAAAACTCTGCTAGCCTTTTCCCTGCTTCATTTTGTACTTCAAGGCAAAATTTGCCTGTTACTCCAGATATCTCTTGACTTTCTACTTTTGAATTCCATTCCCTATGATGAAAAGGACATCTTTTTTGGGTGTTAGTTCTAGAAGGTCTTGTAGGTCTTCATAGAACTGTTCAACTTCAGCTTCTTAAGCATTACTGGTTGATGCATAAACTTGGATTACTGTGATATTGAATGGGTTGCCTTGGAAATGAACAGAGATCATTCTTTCATTTTTGAGATTGTTTCCAAGTACTGCATTTTGGACTCTTTTGTTGACTATGAGGTCTACTTCATTTCTTCTAAGGGATTCTTGCCCACAGTAGTAGATATAATGGTCATCTGAGTTAAATTTACCCATTCCAGTCCATTTTAGTTCACTGATTCCTAGAATGTCAATGTTCACTTTTGCCATGTCCTGTTTGATCACTTCTAATTTACCTTAATTTATGGACCTAACGTTCCAGGTTCCAATGCAATATTGTTCTTTACAGCATTGCACTTTACTTCCATCACCAGTCACATCCATAACTGGGTGCTGTTTTCACTTTGGCTCCATCTCTTCATTCTTTTTGGAGTTATTTCTATACTCTTCTCCAGTAGCATATTGGCACCTATCAACCTGGGGAATTTATCTTGCAGTGTCATATCTTTTTGCCTTTTCATACTATTCATGGGGTTCTCAAGGCAAGAACACTGAAGTTTTTTGTCATTCCCTTCTCCACTGGACCACATTTTGTCAGAACTCTCCACCATGACCCATCTATCTTGGGTGGCCCTACATGTTATGGCTCATATTATCTCACATTAATAATCAGCACCCTAATTCAAACCACTAACTTGTAAATATTTAGCCTTACAGAGACTTCAAGAAAAAAACAGTACAACAGAAAGTGATTTAGTGGTGTTACCTCACTAGACATTTTATTAATCAGTTATTATGTGCTAGATATTGAATTATATAAAAATATACAATAAGGCACAGATTTCTCAATCAAGAAGGTAACAGTCTTGCAAAAGTGATAAGAAAAATAGTGGCAATATAAGCTAAAAACATTCACAAGTTCTAATAGAGTTGAGAGCAAAGCAACTTTGGGATTTCTCACAGGATCTTAGGACTGGCCGCAGTTGAGAGCTATTTAGAAAACCAGCAGCTGTAAATTTTCAATTCTTTGTTGGAGGTTTGAGAGATGACATGTAAATCCTATGGTAGACAGAAAGTTCCTACTGGTTAAAGTGTTCCATTAGGACATGCTGTTATACTTTGGAGTGTTACAGGATCCTTCTGTTCTTTCAAGTAAGAACGTCTACTTTCTGCATGCTCCCACAGGGAAGGGACATTTATTGAGATCTGAGGCAGATGTGTTGTCTCATCAAGTTGTACGCTTAGGGTAGACAGGGGAAAGCTGAGTCCAGTGGCTTTCTAGATAGCAGTGCCTTTTGTTTGACTTGAAGAGACCATCTTATCCTCAGTGTTGAATCATGATTAGCACCTATTGATTCTCACCATTTCAGACTATCTTGAGATTCATTGTGTGGGGCACCAGCATAGAACTTTCATTCTTGCAGCTTAGAGTTTACATGACACTCAACAATAAGACAAATACTATAGGAGGAAGTGTGGTACTAAGTGTATCTTTCATAAAGATAAGAAAAATAATTTTGGCTATTTCTTTTCCTAGTTTCTAGCTACACTTATGAATGTATTTAGAAGTTTGCTTTTTCATCATTATTTACATTAGGCAATTATTACTGGTTCAGTCCTTGCCTAGCTCAGCTAACACTTGGAGAGAGTAAAGGAATCTCATGGAATTTCATGGAATTGGAGGAGACTGAATTTTTTTTTTAAAAAAAGAAATCTGCTCCTGTCTGTTTTAGGAATCTTGTGGGTTGCGGGAAAGCCACCAGGATATTGGTGCCTGCTTTGAAGCCACGTGGCTGCTAATGAAACACTAGGGCTCATTTCAGATTTGCATTATCTATGGGAAGCATGGTTCTCAGAATGACCTTGATATAATCTTTATATCTGTATAATGAATGCCTCTCCTTTGAATGTGAGTAGAAGCTATGGATATGATGAGATATCACCCTCATGATTATGTTATATGATCATAGGGCCAAAGGAGGCTATTTGAGCATAGGTCTAATGTAATCACATGAGCCCTTAAAAAGCAGAGAGTTTTATGTATTAGAAGGAGAACTCAGAGAGATTACAAGTATGAGAAAGATTCCATGACCTGCCACTGTCTTGAGGGGGCCATGTGATGAGAAATGTGGGTGGTTTCTAGAAGCTGAGTATAGATTATATTAACAGGTAGCAAGTGATTGGGACTTCAGTCCTATGACTGGAAAAAGTTGAATTCTGCTCATAACAGAAATGAACTTGAAAGAAGTCCCTGAGCTCCAGATGAGAACACAGCTGGCTAATATCTTGATTTTAGCTGGAGTAGAGAACCTAGCCATACAGTACCAGATATCTTTCCTATGAAGCTGTGAGATAATGAAGAGGCATTGTGTTAAACTCCTAAGTACGATAGGCTTTTTTTCAGCAATAGAAAATCAATACAAGATACAAAGGTGGAAATAGTTTGAACTGAAGATTTACAATCATATATGAATTCATCCTGAGCATCATTTCTTATATGCTGGCTGATTTTGGGCTTAATTATAGATGTTTATTTCCTCATCTGTAAAGGGATAGAATAATACCCATTTAACTCCTGGGATTATTATCACAATTAAATGAGACACAACTTATACAATGCCTCGCACAAAATAAATATTATTTCCCACTCCCTAGTATGACTGTCCAGGTCAACCTGGACAGTCATACTAGGGAGTGGGAAAAAAAAAGCCTGTGCTAGATACTATGATTTGCAGAAATTGGAACTATATATGTCTTTGAACGGAGAAGGCAATGGCACCCTACTCCAGTACTCTTGCCTGGAAAATCCCATGGATGGAGGAGCCTGGTAGGCTGCAGTCCACGAGGTCGCTAAGAGTCGAACACGACTGAGCGACTTCACTTTGACTTTTCACTTTCATGCTTTGGAGAAGGAAATGGCAACCCACTCCACTGTTCTTGCCTGGAGAATCCCAGGGACAGGGGAGCCTGGTGGGCTGCCGTCCATAGCATCGCACAGAGTCGGACACTACTGAAGTGACTTAGCAGCAGCAGTAGCATATCTTTGAAAAGGGAGGAGATTGGAGCTCATAAGAGTAACATTTAAGTACAAGGTAGGGAAGCAGATCACGCTTCTAATCTTTGGGAGCCAGAATAGAACCCAAGAGTAGGGTCACTGCTAAGACTTAGTGACTCAAAGCCAAGATCCATAGAGTCCCACACATTCTAGATAGGACTGAAAAAGCTAAAGTCTGGAAGTGGTGTAAACCCATATACCTAGGAAAAAATCTTTCCATTCATTTTTTATTCATTCATTCACCGAATTTTAATTGAGCACTTGTATGCATGGTAATTGTGCAGGATGCTACTATAGCAGTGAATGAAACATGAAAATTTCTGCCCTCCTGGACTTATATTTTAGTAGGGAGATGCAGGCAATAAATAAGATGATTTGTCAGGTGGTGATAAGCATTGAGGAGAAAAATAAGTCCAAAAAAGAAGGTAAGACATGCAAGAAAAGTGGCCCTCCAGATCACCTCCAAATCACTACCCATTTGAAGTAGGGTAGTTAATGTATGTCTCATGAAGAAGAGACCGTGAAGCAAAGATCCAGGGAGTGAGTAAGATGAATATCTGGGGGAAAGGACATTCCAAGAAGAGGAGGTCTGGCTGAAAAAATTTCCATTATCTGCTTCAATTAAACACAACTGGCATTGGATTCCATTTACACAAGATACCTAGAATAATCACATTCACAGAGTCAGAAGTACACTGGCAGATGCTGAGGGATAGTGGGAGGGGAGGGAGAATGGGGAGTTAGTGTTTAATAGGGACAGAGTTTCAGTTTAGGAAGTTGAAAAGGGAGATGGATGATTGTGTGCATTGCACAACAGTGTAAATTCACTTAGTGCCACTGAATTGTACTGTTAAACATGGTTAAAATAGTATGTTTTATATTATGTGACTTTTATCACAGTAGAAAACATTAAAAAAAGAATAGCTCCTCTAACAATGCCCAGACAATATTTACCAATTCAGTCAAGAAGGTGTTTAAGCAACAATATTTGATTTCCAGTGTTTAAATGCTGCTGCTGCTGTTAAGTGGCATCAGTCGTGTCCGACTCCGTGCGACTCCATGGACAGCAGCCCATCAGGCTCCTCTGTCCACAGGATTCTCCAGGCAAGAATACTGTGGTGGGTTGCCATTTCCTTCTCCAAGTGGTTAAATAACACCCAGCAAAATGTCTAATAATGTCTCAAAAACTCATTTAGCTAAATATCTTAATTACTAGGTGTTATTTAAACCCATGCTATGTGGCAGGCAGTGCCATTAGAACAACTCCTTGGTGAATACGTAGATAGGGTCTCTCATCCTTAAGGAGTTGACTTTCCTTAGAGAGTAGAGGAGACAGACATTAAACACAGTTGACAAGCACATCATAAATTGTGATAAATATGATGAAAGAAGGAAACAAGCAAGAGCCTGAGATAGAGACTGGCAAGGTGAGTAGCTGGTTTATATTGGATGAAAGAAGAGGGACCGGGAGAAGGGGAAACTGGAACTGACACCAGCGTGGGAGTGGAGCTGGTAGCCTGGGCGAAGGAGCAGGGTCTAGGGCACTTGGGAAACCAGTGGAGTTACTGCCGCTTTCTTCAATATTTGCCAAACAGATTTGGATGCATCTAAAATGATTTCCTATCAGCACTATTCAGCAATAGCCAAAAGGTAGAAGCAATCCAAATGTTCATCAGCTGGTGAATGGACAAATGAAATGTGGACTGTCCATACAATGAAATATTATTCAGCCATATAAAGGAATGAAGTACTGACTCATGATACAATGTGTGTGAATGTTAAAAACATGAAGCTTAGCAAAAGAAGATGCCAAATATTGAAAGAACACAAATTGTATGATCCTGTTTACATAAAATCTTCAGAATAGGCAAATCTGTAGGGACAGAGAGGGGTTAATAGTTGCAAAGAGCTGCAAGTGGGAAATTGAAAGTGATTACTAACAGATATAGAGTTTCCATTTATGGTGAAGAATAAGTTGTAGAACTGGATAGTGGTAATGGTCACACAACATTGTGAATATACTTAATGCCACTAAATTGTATACTTTATGTTAAATTTGTACAAATTGTTAAAATGATACATTTTACGTTATTTATATATTTCCTCAATAAAAAATTATAGTAAAGAAATGATATCAAAGGCAGATCTGTCTGTAACAACTGTTTAACTTACCAGTTTACCAGACTTTTTACATGCTTAGCGGAAGTATGGGAGCAGGTGTCATGGTTTGGGGAAAGAGAAAAAGGTGTAGAATAGTCACATAAGAGAGTAGGAAGATGAATGAAATTAACATGATTATCAAGCAGTCCTAAAGTTCTGCTTGAGTTTAATGATCATGAATTTAAAACAAAACCAATCAGCAGGGTTTGGGTTTTCTCCAGTCAATTCTGTTGTGAGGATGATGAAGAGTAGGTAGAGAATTTTATTTAACTAGGGTTGATATTAAAAGTAAATTTAAAACATTCTTATTTTATATTTAACTATATTTTGTGAGTAATTTTCACTGCATTAGTTACATTACAGTCAGAGAATATAGTCTGTATGATGACAATTCTTTGAAAGTGGTTAAGATTGCTTTATGGCCTAGGACAGTTTTTCATAAAGAGTCTGCTGCTGCTAAGTCATTTTCAGTCATGTCCGACTCTGTGTGACCCCATAGATGGCAGCCCACCAGGCTCCCCCGTCCCTGGGATTCTCCAGGCAAGAACACTGGAGTAGATTGCCATTTCCTTCTCCAATGCATGAAAGTGAAAAGTGAAAGTGAAGTTGCTCAGTTGTGTCCGACTCTTAGGGACCCCATGGACTGCAGCCTACCAGGCTCCTCCATCCATGGAATTTTCCAGGCAAGAGTATTGGAGTGGGGTGCCATTGCCTTCTCTGCATAAAGAGTCTACATGTGTTTAAACAGGATGTGTATTCTCTGACATTGATGCAAGACAGATAGATAGATATTCATTAGATCAACTTCGTTAATTGTGTCCCAATTTTCTAGATTGTTGTTGACCTCAGTGCTTAATTTTTCACAGATAATTGTGTTATGTAATATTCTAACAGATCATAGGTTTACCTGTTTCCATCTGAAATTTCACCTTATTTTATGCTTTATATTATCCTGAGGTTATCTTAAACACATATCGATATAGAATCACTGAAATCACCATTAAAACTTTTATTATTTTGTAGTAACCTTTTCTTTTTTTAATACTTTTTATTTTGTATTGGGATATATCCTATTAACAATATTATGATCGTTTCATGTGAACAGCAAAGGGACTCAGCTATACATGCATCCATTCTCTTCCAAACTCTCCTCCCATTCAGGCCACCACAAAACATTGAGCAGAGTTCCAAGTGTTAAGCCATAGGTCCTTGTTGGTTATCCTTTTTAAATATAGCAGTGTGTACATGTCCACCCCAAAGTCCCTAACTATCCATCCCCCCTATTCTTCCCCCCTGACAACCATAAGTTTGTTCTTTAAGTCTGTGAACCTCTTTCTGTTTTGTAAGTTCATTTGTATCATTCTTTTTTTTTTTTTTTTAAGAATCCACATGTAAGGGATGCCACTTGATATTGCTATTTCTCCTCTGACTTACTTCACTCAGTATGACACTCTTTCAGTCCATCCATGTTGCAGAAAATGGCATTATTTCATTCTTTTTGATGGCTGACTAACATTCCATTGTATATATGTACCACATCTTTATCCATTCCTCTGTCAATGGACATTTAGATTGCTTCCATGTCTGGGCTATTGTAAATAGTGTTTCAATGAACATTGGGATGCACATATCCTTTTAAATCATGTTTTCCTCCAGATATATGCCTAGGAGTAAGATTGCAGGGTCAACTGGTAGCTCTGTTTTTAGTTTTGTAAGGAGCATCCATGCTGTTCTCCATAGTGGCTGAACTAATTTGGAGGAGGGTTGTAGGAGGGTTTCCTTCTCTACACACCCTCTCCAGCATTTATTGTTTGTGAATTTTTTGATGATAGCCATTCTGCCTGGTGTGAGGTGGTATCTCATTGTAGGTTTGATTTGGATTTCTCCAATAATTAGTGATGTTGAACATATTTTCATGTGCCTCTTGGCTATCTGTATGTCTTTGAAAAAATGTCTGTTTAGATCTGCCCATTTTTTGATTGGGTTGTTTGCTTTATGCTATTAAGCCTCATAAGTTATTTGTCAGTTTTGGAGACAAATCCCTTGTTGGTCACATCATTTACAAATATTTTCTCTCAATCTATGGGTTGTCTTTTGGTTTTATTTATTGTTTCCTTTGCTATGCAAAAGCTTTTGAGTTTAAGTAGGTCCCATTTGTTTATTTTTGCTTTTATTTCCATTATTCTGGAAATAAAACAGATATTGCTGTGATTTATGTCGGAGAGTGTTCTGCTTATATTTTCTTAGTTTTAAAGGTCTCACATTTAGGTCTTTTCCCATATTGAGGTTATTTTTGTATATCATGTCAAAGAATGATCTAACTTCATTTTTTTTTTACATGTAGCTGTCCAGTTTTCCCAGCACCATTTGTTGAAGAGACTATCTTTCCAACATTGCGTAGTAACATTTTCTATTTTAAAGAATGCTTTGGATTTTCACGGTTTTATTTAACTTTGACATAATTGATATGAATTTCTTTTGGATAGTGTTTTCCTAAGAAATCACATTCTTTCCATTTCAAATTTTCAGTGTCCTTATGTTTCTATCACTCATAAATAACAAGTATTGGTATTTAAAAAATTCCAATCTGACAAATTTTGCTTTTACTTAGAGATTTTAATTCGTTCATAGTTATTGTAGTTATTGATGTATTTACATTTTTAGCATTTTGTGCTCCTTATTTTACTTCTATGTAATTGCATTCTTTTTCCTGCTTTCTTTTGGACAGACTTTTTTTAATCTCATACCATTTTTCTCCTGATTTTGAAGTGATATACTTAGTTTGTATTATTTTTGTGGTCAACCTTGAAGTTTAAATGTTTATGATTAAGAAAGTTTGAATTATATTAATGCCTCTATCCTGCTCCTGAATAACATGCTGCTGCTGCTGCTGCTGCTAAGTCGCTTCAGTCATGTCCAACTCTGTGCGACCCCACAGATGGAAGCTCACCAGGCTCCCCTGTCCCTGGGATTCTCCAGGCAAGAACACTGGAGTGGGTTGCCATTTCCTTCTCCAATGCATGAAAGTGAAAAGTGAAAGTGAAGTCGCTCAGTCATGTCCGACTCTCAGCGACCCCATGGACTGGAGCCTACCAGGCTCCTCCGTCCATGGGATTTTCCAGGCAAAAGTACTGGGGTGGGGTGCCATTGCCTTCCCCGCTTGAATAATATAAACATCTTAAAATATACTAATTCTAACAGTTTACTTCTTGGCTTGCATGGTGTCTTTTATAATGTTTTAGTTTCAACTAGTCTTATTTTAAATCCACAAGTTGAAAATGATTATTTATGCTTTGTAGAGGCTATCTTTGCTTTTATTTCCCACATGTTAGTCATGTTATTTGCTCAGTATCCATTCTATCTACAACTTTCTTTGTGAAACTGGTCTTTTATTTTTCTTCCCTGAAATACATTTTATAGGACTCTATTAAGTATCTGTTGGTAGTAACCCGCTCACTTTTATTTACCTGAAAGCTATTTACCATTGATCTTGTAAAATAGTTTCACTGGGCATACTAATCTTTAAGTTTTCAGTTATTTTCTCTTAGCCTTTGATACTACATTTGATTGTCATGATTTTTAGCTTCTGTTATGGTTTTTGAGAAGCTAATTGTCAGTCTAATCACTATTCCCTTGAAGGTAAGTTAATTCTTTATTTGCTTTTAAGACTTAATCACTTTGCTGTAGAGCAGAAACTAACACAAGACTGTAAATCAACTATACTCTAATAAAGATTAAAAAAATTACTTGTCTTCCTCTTTGGTAACTTTTTTGTATTACTATGAGATGCATAGGTGTAAATTTATTTATCCAGCATGGGATTCATTGGTTGGCTATCATCAGGTTGAAAAGAATTCTTAGTTATTATCTCTTTCAATATTTTCTCTCCTCCAATTTTTAAATCATATATTGGGAGAACTATAATTTGAAATATATTTGACCTCTTTATTTTATTCTCCAGATTTCATAAACTCTTTTACATTGTCTATATCTCAGTTTGTATTGCACTGTGGGTAATTTCATTAGGTGCTTCTTTCATTCATTTAGTTATTCTTCTGTTATCTTACCTGATTCCTAATGTATTGTTTACATTTTAAATTTCAATTATTACTTACCCAACATTTGGAAACCCACTCCAGTATTCTTGCCTGGAGAATCCCATGGACAGAGGAGCCTGGCAGGCTACAGTCTATGAGGTCGCAAGAGTCAGACTTGACTTAGCGACTAAACTGCCTCAACATTTAGAATTTCTTTTTGACTCTTTATCAGCCTTCTGATTCATTTTTAATAGTTAGGTTGTGGCTGTAGAAAGAAAAGAAAATCGCTTAGTCCTGTCTGACTCTTTGTGATCCCATGGACTGTAGCCACCCAGGGTTCTCTGTCCTTTTAGTAGGACAGTATACATATCACCATGTATCTCGTGGACTGAGATTTTCCACTTTTAGCACAGGCATTTTGGCATCCGATAGATATAAAGTATCAGTAGCTCAGTCATGTCTGACTCTTTGCAATCCTATGGACTGTAGCCCACCAGCCTTCTCTGTCCATGGAATTCTCTAGGAAAGAATACTGGAGTGGGTTGCCATTCCCTTTTCCAGAGGAATCTTCCTAACCCAAGGATAAATCCCAGGTTTCCTGCCTTGAGGCAGATTCTTGAATATCTGAACCACCAGGGAAACTGGTTGAGGCTTTAGAACTGATGATACTGTTGATTCAGGCAACAATTCATATGGGAAGTATTTTTTTCTCCAGTGCTAAAATAATTGATTTTCCATGTGGGATGTTTTCTTTTTCCCCTCTTTTTAATTTCACATTTTTATTAATAATATAATGATCTAGGAATCTCAGCTATTTGCAGTGTCTTTATTTCCATTTTCCACCTTGTACTGGCCCTAGGTCTCATAATGTCACTCTGGACAGATAGTGCTGCTGTTGTTGGTGTGTTGTTGTTCCGTTGCTGAGTTGTGCCTGACTCTTTGTGACTCATGGACTGTAGCCTGCCAGGCTCCTCTGTCAGGATTTCCCAAGAATCCAGAAGTGAGTGCCATTTCCTTCTTCAGGAGTTCTTCCTGACCCACTGATCAAAACCCAGGTCTTGATCTGCATTGGCAGGCAAATTTTTTTACCACTGAACCACCTGGGAAGCCCATGGACAGATAGTAGGTTGTAATAAATATTTGGGTCTATAAATATACAAAGGAGAGGTACTTTTTAAAGTGTTTGCTTTCCTCTCTAAATACATGCTTGTATACTTTCATATCTCATCATTAAGAATTTTGCTTATGGTCTTGTAATCTCAGTTCTACATTTATAAATACCTTTTAAAAATTTTGTTCTTATTTGTAGGTGTTTTACAGTGAGATTATTGATTGGATTTCCAGTGTGCTATATTTGCAGAACAGAATCACACATTTTGTTTCTTGAATCTACTTATAAACATAGAAAACAATCACTTTCATCCAGAGTTTGAAAACTTATTGCAGTGGATTATACAAACATTATTTATAGTAATTTCTGTTGTAACTTTTAGACATTCGTCTCTGTTTCATTTCTAAATTTATATGTTTTGTTTTCTTCCATTTATTTTTTCTTGCAACAACTAATGGCTGATTTATTTCCTTTATTTCTTCAAGATAACTCCTATTGGATTTATTTGGGAATTATACTGCTTATTTTAAAAGTCTTATTTAGGTATATATTTAATATATTTTAATTAAATTTTGTGTATTTTCTTCTTAGTACATCTTTGGCAAAATTAATATATTTTGATATTAGTCTTCTCATTTAGTGATTATGACAGATAATTCTAAGTATTGATACTTTCTAGATATCTTCCTTTTTGGCATACAAGTTAAGAGACCATGTCTGCATTTATAAATGAATTTTACATGTCTTTTTGTTATTAATTTTTAGTATTATTGCACCTCTACCGGAAAATATCAGTTCAATTCAGTTCAGTCGCTCAGTCGTGTCTGACTCTTTGCAACCCCATGAACTGCGGCACACCAGGCCTCGCTGTCCATCACCAATTCCCAGAGTGCATCCAAATCCGTGTCCATTAAGTTGGTAATGCCATCCAACCATCTCATCCTCTGTCATCCCCTTCTCCTCCTGCCCTCAATCAAAAGACCCCAGCATCAGGGTCTTTTCAAATGAGTCAGCTCTTCACATCAGATGGCCAAAGTATTGAAGTTTCAGCTTCAGCATCAGTCCTTCCAATGAATATTCAGGACTGATTTCCATTAGGATGGACTGATTGGATCTCCTGGCAGTCCAAGGGACTCTCAAAAGTCTTCTCCAACACCACAGTTCAAAAGCATCAATTCTTCAGTGCTCAGCTTTCTTTATAGTCCAACTCTCACATCCATACATGACTACTGGAAAAACCATAGCCTTGACTAGACAGACCTTTGTTGACAAAGTAATGTCTCTGCTTTTCAATATACTGTCTAGGCTGGTCATAACTTTCCTTCCAACTTACTTCCAAGGAGTAAGTGTCTTTTAATTTCATGGCTACAGTCACCATCTGCAGCAATCTTGGAGCCCAGAAAAATAAAGCCAGCCACTCTTTTCACTGTTTCCCCATTTATCTGCCATGAAGTTATGGGACCAGATGCCATGATAATAGTTTTCTGAATGTTGAGCTTTAAGCCAACTTTTTCACTCTCTTCTTTCACTTTCATCAAGAGGCTCTTTAGTTCTTCTTCACTTTCTGCCATAAGGGTGGTGGCATCTGCATATCTGAGGTTATTGATATTTCTCCCGGCAATCTTAATTCCAGCGTTTCTCACGATGTACTCTGCATATAAGTTATATAAGCAAGGTGACAATATACAGCCTTGACATACTCCTTTTCCTATTTGGAACCAGTCTGTTGTTCCATGTCCAGTTCTAACTGTTGCTTCCTGATCTGCATCCAGGTCAGGATGATCAAGAGGCAGGTCAGGTGATCTGGTATTCCCAATCTCTTTCAGAATTTTCCACAGTTTATTGTGATCCACACAGTCAAAGGCTTTGACATAGTCAATAAAGCAGAAATAGATGAATTTCTGGAACTCTCTTGCTTTTTCCATGATCCAGCAGATGTTGGCACTTTGATCTCTGGTTCCTCTGCCTTTTCTAAAACCAGCTTGAACATCTGGAAGTTCACAGTTCACGTATTGCTGAAGGCTGGCTTGGAGAATTTTGAGCATTACTTTACTAGCATGTGAGATGAATGCCAGAAAATATAGTATGGGATAATTTTATTTTCTAAATTTCACTGAGTTTTAAAAAATTTTCTAATGTATAATGATTATTAAAACTATTCTATGGATCCTCTATGATCATTTTCAGATGATACGGTTTGATTTAACACAGGCACGCTGTCTGTATATAGAAATATACATATATATAACTTTGCTTATATCTACTTATTATTTCAAATTACTTACTGCATTGAGTGCTCTATGCCTGACAAACTTTTTACTATTTAGCTTGCAATTGCATGAATCTTTCTTCAGACACTTTGGTTCTATTTATGTCAATACTTTAAAAGTTATTACAGTCATAGTCTCATTATATGTTGTATTTTTAGTAAGCTTCAGTTGATTTGAAGTCTATCTGATAATAATAATAAGAATATATTTCTTTTTTAAAATTGTCTGGCTTCTCTGCATCATCCTTTTTTTAAAATCAGTTTTTTTAGGATGTTTTGTTTCATGCATATCAGTTCTTATTTTGATTTATCTAAACATTTAAAAAAGACTTTAATGATCAGTTTTATTGTAATTACTAATTTTACTAATTACTAATAAGACCATAGACCATATTATTAGTAATTAGTAAAATTAATAATTACAATAAATTAACAAAGCTACTATGGTCTTATTCTGACTTTTACATTTTCTGCTATTTTTAAAAGTATATCTTTGCTTTTTCTTTCTTTTTTAAAGTATCTTTAGCTATAGTTTGAGAATTTTGTCTTTGTTATTTTTATCAAATCTCAAGATTTGAAAGGTGTCTGGTTTGCTTTTAGCTCCATTCTTAGCTATGTTTATAGTTTTAAGTAACTTGATCAGACTTACATTTAATAATACAGCATCCTCGACAATCTCTTTATTGTCTCCACTACAAAAAAAATCATATAGTTTAATTTTCATCAACTTTTGCTCTTTTACTATATATATATATTATTTTTATAACCTGGACATTTTAAACCTTTTTATTATGGCTTGCTGCTAGTGCTGCTGCTAAGTCACTTCAGTCGTGTCCGACTCTGCGTGACCCCATAGACATCAGCCCACCAGGCTCTCCTGCCCCTGGGATTCTATTATGGCTTATTTCTTGTCATTTGCATATTTATATATTTTTAATTTTCAAGATACAATTTTGCAATTGTAACTGTAATTACCTAGATTTAATTGTAGGTTGCATGGGTTAGTATTCATGGCTAGTCTTTTCATATTGAACTTTATTCTCGACTATTGACTTCTTACATCTTTCTCCTTTGGATGAAGTATATCCTTAAGTGAGTTTTTAAGGAAACATATGTAGGTAATATATCTCCAAAGACTTTATTGATGGAGATGTTAAGCTTCTTTTGATTGTGATTAAAAAATTCACAAAATAACAGTGGCTTGAATAAGATAGAAGTTTATTTATCTTTTGTGTAAATCATTAACAGTCATAATATACTAAAATAAACTAGCATATTTTAAGGACTGCCTGCAGCCTTGCTTTGCACTTATTATCTCATTAAATCTTCAGAAAAGCCCCTGAGGTGAGATTGAGCATTCTTCTGCAGCAGGAAAACTGTGGCTCAAAGGGCAAAAGCATCTGTCTTGATGCTAGTAAGTAACAGACCTGGGAGTTGAAGTCAGCATTTTCTAGTTCTCATGTTATCCTCACTTCAGCATACTGCCTCTGAGGAATCAAGTGACGAAGTAGAACTAAGGATAAAGTGCTGTAGGGACAGAGCTGAGCAATTGGCAATTGATAAATTCTCCTTGGGAAGAATCTTCCAAGGAAGCATCGGACAGCAGGTGATATTGGAGTACAGACTTAAATAATTAAAACAAGTTTTCCAGGTGAGTAAGGAAGGAAAAAGCATTCTAGGCTAAGAAGGCAAGAGGTTTGTTTATGTGAGGTATGTAAGCTTTTGTTCCTTAAAGGAATTAATCGAATCTTCATTTCATTTCCAGGCATGAAATAGGTGCTTAGTAAGAGCTTATTGACTCAATGTTATTTAGTCATTCTTTTTGTTCTATGTAGCAAACATGCTACTTGCCTCTGTAATATTGTCCTACCCTATCTTAGTGGCAACCCACTCCAGTACTCTTGTCTGGAAAATCCCATGGACGGAGGGTCTGGTGGGCTGTAGTCCATGGGGTTGCTAAGAGTCGGACACGACTGAGCGACTTCACTTTCACTTTCACTTTATCTTAGTAAGATAACCCTAGATACTATGGAGAGAGCAATGTGCCCAGATGAAAACTATGTGCAATTTCCAGTCTTCCTTACAGCTTGAGGATATACATGGAATCTCCTGGGAGGGCTTCTGGTTAGTCCCCAAAGGGCCCTTTACTATATGTTTTGATCCCTGATTAGAATCATATATTTAGAGTCATGAGTCTAGTGGCTTAGACCATGGGCATGGAAGCGACATGATAGTGACAATAAAATTGAAAGACATAAGGACCCTGGGTCCCTGATGACATTGTGAAGTCACCATACCAATTCTAAATGCCTGTTTTAAAAATATATTTTATGTGAAAAATACATTCTTCTTGTTTATGCTACTATTATCTCTATTATCTGCTATGAGCAACCAAGTACAATTTTCAACTGTTACATCCCCAATTCAACATCCTTTCTAGGAATGTAGGTGACTGGAACACTTAAAAATAATTGTGGCTAGAAACTACTATTTGGAAAATGCACAGAAATACCAAGAGAATTTCCCAGCTGGACCCCACCCCCAAGGTGGATCTCAAAGACAGTTTTATGCCAACCGTATAACCTGGAGGAATTCCAGAAGCCTTTCAGGAAGAGAAAGTGGCTGCTGATACTGCTATACTTTAGTGGAAGCTGAAAGGCTGGAATGATGACCTTTCAAGAAGAACAAATGTTATTAAATAATGGATTTTGTCCCACCTCCTACAACAGTCAAGAGCAAAAGGATGAAAAGGGAATCCTATTCTTCTATTAATAACTCCTCATTCAGGCTCATGCTGACGAAGCAGAAAGCAACTGTAAAATTAGCAGTTTTGCCTGCAAATTAGCCCTTTGCAAAGCCATAAAAAGAGAAAAGGAATTAAGGAAAATTCTATTAATGGAGTCAAGGATGAAAAATCAAGAGTGATAAAGCATAAATACCCAGACAACTGATAATTTTTTTTTAAAGAAGATATTACCCAGGTTTTAAATAGCTGCTTAGAGTTGTGTATGAAGAAGATGTTAATTTATAGCCCCTGATCAGTGTCCTTTCTTAATGGCTCCTTGCAGCAAATCAGTCAGAACTTGAAGAACACAAGGTTTAGGTTGATGTTAATAAAAACCACCCCATCTACCCTATCTCAGATATTACTGTTCCACTTTAGAAAGGCAATGCAATAAGGGAAAAGAGGTTTAACTTCAGAGGCAAAGTTAGGTTTGAATCTGGCTCTGTTCCTGCACCCCACCCCAATACTTTTGCCTGGAAAATCCCAGGGACGGGGGAGCCTGGTGGGCTTCCGTCTGTGGGGTCGCACAGAGTCGGACACGACTGAGCAACTTCACTTTCACTTTTCCCTTTCATGCATTGGAGAAGGAAATGGCAACCCACTCCAGTGTTCTTGCCTGGAGAATCCCAGGGACGGGGGAGCCTGGTGGGCTTCCGTCTGTGGGGTCGCACAGAGTCGGACACGACTGGAGCAACTTAGCAGCAGCAGCAGCAGCTGTTCCTTCACTAGCCTGGGGAAAGTCTTCTCTCGCTCTGTACCTCTATTTTATCCTCTATCAAAGCAGACGATGATTATGCCTCATTGTGTTAAGAGCATTAAATTAAGTACCATATAAAGAATTTGGTCCCTAGTAGGTTGTTAACAAATGTTAGTCCTTTTCTATTTTTCCTTCCTCATCAGAGGGCCAGGGACATCAAACCTCCTTGCAAACCTAGGCAAAGCAGTTAAATTTAGTTCTGGGAAACTCTCCCCATAAGATCAGTCCCTATTGAGGAGCTGAACACATTTTCATAATTTATGACTGGTCTTGGGCAATGGGCTCCCATTTGCAATTTTATGAAAATGATAAATCAATATCCAATAGTGGGGGATAATCTCAAGAAAGATACTGAGACTCTTTTTAACAATAAAAGGGGAGGGATTCTTGTCTCCAGCAAGGAGCATAGATAGGAGATCTTTGAAACTGATACAATTTGTTTTATTTTTAACCTTGGTAGTTTTCACAGTCATAGGTATCTATACTGAAATTCTAAGAGAAGGTAAAGACTTTGAGGGCTCTAGTGGGGGGCTTGGGTGTCTTAAATCACTCCCGCTTTCTTAGTTCAAGGCAGTATTTCACATCTGAAACACACATTTTCACTTCTAGATCTGAAAAATGGCAAGATATAGACAAAGCAATTAAATCCACAATGCACCTGGAGGATGAACACTGTTTGAAAGTGGATAAATCATTAAGAAAGACCTGAACAGCACTTTAAAGTCTTTTTCTCTAATTGATGGCTGTAGCTTATAAGACTGGGCAAACAAATATAGAAAAATCTAACTGTACTAGCAGCACTCATCAGGGTAAATCTTCAAATATTGTAATCCCAGAATCATTCCCCTCCAAGCTCCAAGATCATTCTCTAAGCAAATAGGATTTAAAGAGCTTCTTGATGAAAGTGAAGAGGAGAGTGAAAAAGCTGGCTTAAAACATCAACATTCAAAAAACGAAGATCATGACATCTGGTCCCATCACTTCATGGCAAATAGATGGGGAAACAATGGAAACAGTGACAGACTATTTTCTTGGTCTCCAAAATCACTGCAGATGGTGACCACAGTCATGAAATTAAAAGACTCTTGCTCTTTGGAAGAAAAGCTATGACCAAACTAGACAGTATACTAAAGAGCAGAGACATTATTTTGTCAACAAAGATCTGTCTAGTCAAAGCCGTGATTTTTCCAGTAGTCTTGTATGGATGTGAGAATTGGACCATAAAGAAAGCTGAGCACCAAAGAATTGATGCTTTTGAACTGTGGTGTTGGAGAAGACTCTTGAGAGTCTCTTGGACTGCAGAAAGATCCAACCAGTCCATCCTAAAGGAAATCAGTCCTGAATATTCATTGGAAGGACTGATGCTGAAAGTGAAACTTCAATACTTTGGCCACCTGATGCGAAGAACTGACTCATTGGAAAAGACCCTGATCCTGAGAAGGATTGAAGGCAGGAGGAGAAGGGGATGACAGAGGATGAAATGGTTGTATGGCATCACTAACTTGATGGACATGAGTTTGAGCAAGCTCTGGGAGTTGGTAATGGACAGGGAAGCCTGGTGTGTTGCAGTCCATGAGGTCACAAAGAGTCAGACATGACTGAGTGACTGAATTGAACTGAACCTCTTCATATCTTAAGATCATAGAATCTGGGCTAGGTGGGGCTCTTAAAATGATAGTTTAAATTCCTCAACATCACCACTGAGTATCTTCTACTTGTATTTGAGCACTTCTAGCAACAGAGAGGAACATCCTTTTGAGATAAGCTATAGCATACTAGGCAATCATTTATGTAGAGAATATATATTAATTTCCAGTGCTGCCATCACAAGTACCACAAATTAGGTGACTTAAAACCATTGAAGTTTATTGTGTCACAGTTCTGAAGGCCAGAAGCTTGAAATCCAGTCACTGGCAGAGCCATGCTCCTTCTGAAACTTGTAGGGCAGAATTTTTCCTTGCTCCTAACTTCTTATTTCTGCATTGATACAATCCCCTACAAGCTTTCTTTGTATATGTAATATGCCATACATATTTTTGTGTATCATACATATGTTTGTGTTGACTTTATCCCTAGCAGAATTTTTCATTCTAAGTAAAGCAAGTCTCCTTGAAAATAAAAGGAGGGCTGAATTGCAGCTGAGGGCCCTGACAGCAGGGCCATGTTTATGACTCTGAAGTGAATTTCTTCCAACATTGCCCAGCAGTGGAGAAAGACTTTGAAACAATGTATGGAAAATTCCAGCAACTGGAAGAGCAGACTAGGAGGCTGCAAAAGGGCATGAAGAGAAGCCCCAGTGCTGACTTGGCTATCAAATCAGCTGTGAAGGTGTCCTTAGACTTACTCTCGAATCCCCTCTCCAGTAAGACCAGGACTTTCTGAATGTGATGGCCATCCTGGACATGGTCATGAAGTGGATGGATCCCTTTAGCCAGGGAAAGTTGAATCAGATCCAAAAGACCATGACTGACCCCTGGAAAAGTTTGACAGTGTCTCCCAGAACCTCAACATAGTGGTGGGAAGAAGGCTTCCTATAAAGTAGAACTATAGGTGACTGCAGGACAAGGTGGAGAAGTATGAGCCAAAGGAGAAGACTAGATCAGTTCAGTTCAGGTCAGTTCAGTCGCTCAGTCGTGTCCGACTCTTCACGACCCCATGAATTGCAGCATGCCAGGCCTCCCTGTCCATCACCAACTCCCAGAGTTCACTCAGACTCACATCCATCGAGTCAGTGATGCCATCCAGCCATCTCATCCTCTGTCGTCCCCTTCTCCTCCTGCCCCCAATCTCTCCCAGCATCAGAGTCTTTTCCATTGAGTCAACTCTTCGCATGAGGTGGCCAAAGTACTGGAGTTTCAGCTTCAGCATCATTCCCTCCAAAGAAATCCCAGGGCTGATCTTCTTCACAATGGACTGGTTGGATCTCCTTGCAGTCCAAGGGACTCTCAAGACTCTTCTCCAACACCACAGTTCAAAAGCATCAATTCTTCGGCGCTCAGCCTTCTTCACAGTCCAGCTCTCATATCCATACATGACCACAGGAAAAACCATAGCCTTGACTAGATGGACCTTTGTTGGCAAAGTAATGTCTCTGCTTTTGAATATGCTATCTAGGTTGGTCATAACTTTCCTTCCAAGGAGTAAGTGTCTTTTAATTTCATGGCTACAGTCACCATTTGTAGTAATTTTGGAGCCCAGAAAAATAGTCTGATACTGTTTCCACTGTTTCCCCATCTATTTCCCATGAAGTGATGGGACTGGATGCCATGATCTTCGTTTTCTGAATGTTGAGCTTTAAGCCAACTTTTTCAGTCTCCACTTTCACTTTCATCAAGAGACTTTTGAGTTCCTCTTCACTTTCTGCCATAAGGGTGGTGTCATCTGCATATCTGAGGTTATTGATATTTCTCCCAGCAATCTTGATTCCAGCTTGTGTTTCTTCCAGTCCAGCGTTTCTCATGAAGATAAGATCAGTGCTCCCCAAACTCTACCAGGCCCCAGAAGAGCTTCATCCTGCATGGGATGACTTTGAAACTAAGATCAAACAGCTCCTGGATGAACTACTGAGGTTCTACAACAGCTGATTCTGCTCCTTCTAGCCCAGCTTTGAGTCCCTGATCCAAGAGCAGACCAGGAAATGCATAAGACCTTTGGAGACTTGACCTAACATCTTGACCAGCCTGGCCACCTGGATGAAGTTTGGGCAGCAGGAGTGGGAGACCGAGACTAAACTGAAGGAACCCATTTGCACTCTGTCTCTGTTGTGGCTGATGACTAAATCCCTGTTCCCCTCAGAAAAGTCCTGAGACACAAGTCAGTCTCTTGAGTTTTCGACCTTTTCAAGTTTAGGCTCAGATGTCAACACAGTGGAAGGCCCTGCCCTTGGCCCTTCAGCCCATCTGCCAGGTTGGAGACAGAAGTGGCTTCTACTCTGCCTCACCAGCCCTTTGGAACAAAAATTTGGCATCAGGAACTCAAGTAGGCTGCTGTCTCCCCACCCAATAGCAAGATCCAGGAGACATGGGTAAGCAGTATAAGCAAACCTCCAAGGGCTTTCTTATTTCCAAACTGTCCAGAGTACATCCTGGCCTAGAGCAGGAGCAAGCTTCCAGCTTTTGGAGGGCATGGGCATTGTCATCTCACTTGAGTGGTTGAGATCACATTCACCTCCAAAAGAACCATCCTGGAAGTCACCTATCCTTGCCTCCTTTCCACTTCAGATTTTTTCCCCACTGGGGAAATTCTATTCTCCAAGAATGTATGTATCTGGGATTCAGCCTTCCTTCTCAGAGCTGTGGTCCTCCAGCTTTAACAAGCTCCTCCCTCCAACCTCCTAACATGACAAAGGCTGGCTTAGCTCACTCCTATGCCTTTAGTCAAATGTTAGAAAGTGCCCCAAGTCTTGTAGTTTCCCTGGGTAACTGGGACTCACCTCATGGAAGTATCCTACCATGCAAAATATCTTAGATGGATTCACAGCCTCAGAGTAAGAAGAATATGTTTTGTGCTGGCTTTAGGCTGGGCCAGAAAGAGAAGGCAGTGTCCTGAGGCTGATCTTCAGGGAAAAGGCACAAGGAATAGGCAGCCATGGTCTTTTGGGATAAAGTCTAGACACCTCACAGCTTCCAGGAAGAACAACTGTCTGAGGATGTTCAGTGAAAGATGCATTTGGTTAGTGCAGCTGTGGATGGCAGCAGACTTGGAACTGGGTCCTCAGGGTTCCTGCCAGAAGCTAATGTACCTGCTCTGTTGCATTGTGTCCTGTGTGGAGTTGACAGAAGACAACAAAGGAGGGGTTCAGTTCAGAAAGACAAACTACACCTTTGCAGCAGTTGGCTCCAAGTAGTCAGAACTAAAAAAAGAGCCATTTTTGCCCACAACCTGCACTTGGGACCAATGGAGAAACACCAAATATGCTCCCGCTCAGCAATTCATAGGATGCCTATCTCCTCATCAATTTGCCTCCACCTTTCCTACTCCCACAACCTCCCATCAGGATGGACCTTCCCCCTTTGCCACCATAAAGCCTTTTAACTTATCTACCTACAGTGGTTTTGGTTTCTGCAAAATATAAGCTATGGCAGTGGCAGCCTCTCTTGCTGTCAGTAAGCAGTGTTTGTTCTCATAACAGGCAAATCTGGCCTTGGAATACAGAATGAACCATGGCAAAAGCTAATAGAGTTTTGCCAAGAGAATGCACTGGTCATAGCAAACACCCTCTTCCAACACACAGGAGAAGACTCTACACATGGACATCACCAGATGGTCAATACCAGAATCAGATTGATTATATTCTTTGCAGCCAAAGATGGAGAAGCTATATACAGTCAGCAAAAACAAGACCAGGAGCTGACTGTGGCTCAGATCATGAAACCCTTATTGCCAAATTCAGACTTAAATTGAAGAAAGTAGGGAAAACCATTAGACCATTCAGGTATGGCCTAAGTCAAATCCATTACGATTATACAATGGAAGTGAAAAATAGATTCAAGGGATTAGATCTCATAGACAGAGTGCCTGATAAACTATGGATGGAGGTTTGTGACATTGTACAGGAGAAAGGGATCAAGACCATCCCCAAGAAAAATAAATGCAAAAAAGAAAAATGGTTGTCTGAGGAGGCCTTACAAATAGCTGTGAAAGGAAGAGAAGCAAAAGGTAAAGGAGAAAAGAAAGATATACCCATATGAATGCAGAACTCCAAAGAATAGCAAGGAGAGATATAGCCTTCCTTAGTGATTGGTGTAAAGAAATAGAGGAAAACAATAGAATGGGAAAGACTAGAAATCACTTCAAGAAAATTAGAAATACCAAGGGAATATTTAATGCAAAGATGGGCACAATAAAGGACAGAAATGGTATGGACATAAGAGAAGCAGAAGATATTAAGAAGAGGTGACAAGAATACACAGAAGAACTGTACAAAAAACATTTTCATGACCCAGATAATCATGATGGTATGATCACTCACCTAGAGCCAGATATCCTGGAATGCAAAGTCAAGTAGGCCTTAGGAAGCTTCACTATGAGCAAAGCTAGTGGAGGTGATGGAATTCCAGTTGAACTATTTCAAATCCTGAAAGATGATGCTGTGAAAGTGTTGCACTCAGTATGCCAGCACATTTGGAAAACTCAGCAGTGGCCACAGGCCTGGAAAAGGTCAGTTTTCATTCCAATCCCAAAGAAAGGCAATGCCAAAGAATGCTCAAACTACCACACAATTGCACTCATCTCACATGCTAGTAAAGTAGTGCTCAAAATTCTCCAAGCCAGGCTTCAACAGTACATGAACTGTGAACTTTCAGATGTTCAAATTGGTTTCAGAAAGGGCAGAGGAACCAGAGATCAAATTGCCAACATCCACTGGATCATCGAAAAAGCAAGAGAGACAGAAAAACATCTATTTCTGCTTTATTGACTATGCCAAAGCCTTTGACTGTGTGGATCACCAAAAACTGTGAAAAGTTCTGAAAGAGATGGGAATACCAGACCACTTAACCTGCCTCTTGAGAAATCTGTATGCAGGTCAGGAAGCAACAGTTAGACCTGGACATGGAACAACAGACTGGTTCCAAATAGGGAAAGGAGTACGTCAAGACCGTATGTTGTCATCCTGCTTATTTAACTTCTATGCAGAGTACAACATGAGAAATGCTGGGCTGGATGAAGCAGAAGCTGGAATCAAATTTTCCAGAAGAAATATCAATAACCTCAGATATGCAGATGATACCACCTTTATGGCAGAAAGCAAAGAACTAAAAAGCCTCTTGATGAAAGTGAAAGAGGAGAGTGAAAAAGTTGGCTTAAAGCTCAACATTCAGAAAACTAAGATCATGGCATCTGGTCCCATCATTTCATGGCAAGTAGATGAGGAAACAGTGGAAACAGCAAGAGACTTTATTTTTTTGGCTCCAAAATCACTGCAGATTGTGATTGCAGCCATGAAATTAAAAGATGCTTACTCCTTGGCAGGAAAGTTATAACCAATCTAGACAGCAGAGACATTACTTTGCCAGCAAAGGTCCTTCTAGTCAAGTCTATGGTTTTTCCAGTAGTCATGTATGAATGTGAGAGTTGGACTGTAACAAAATTTGAGCACCGAAGATAGATGCTTTTTTTTTTTTTTTTTTTTGATAGATGCTTTTGAACTGTGGTGTTGGAGAAGACTATTCAGAGTCCCTTGGACTGCAAAAAGATCCAAACAGTCCATCCTAAAGGAAATCAGTCTTGAATATTCATTGGAAGGACTGATGCTGAAGCTGGAACTCCCTTACTTTGGCCACCTGATGCGAACTGACGCATTTGAAAAGACCCTGATATTGGGAAAGATTGATGGCAGGAGGGGAAGGGGATGACAGAGAATGAGATGGTTAGATGGAATCACTGACTCAGTAGACATGAGTCTGAGTAAACTCCGGGAGTTGGTGATGCACAGGGAGGCCTGGCTGTGCTGCATGGGGTCGCAAAGAGTGAGACATGACTGATTGACTGAACTGAACTGAACTGTTCTCATTTGGGTGGTCTTTGTGTACCCCTACCAAGATTATTAATTTGAGGAGCAAATAAAACACTCAGGATAACATGCACCCCATAATAATTTCTAGACAGGTTTTCAATATACTTTGCCTATTGATGGACTAGTTCCATTTATGAAGTTTTGTGCATCAAAAAGCTTTGAATTTGATCGAGTTGTTGATTAATTCACCTCTGAAAAAGTGGAATTTAATTTTAGGTACTCAGGTGGCACTAGTGGTAAAGAACCTGCCTGCCAATGCAGATACGCAGGAGATTTGGGTTTGGTCCCTGGGTCAGGAAGATCCCCTGAAAGAGGGATTCTCCAGGCAAGAATACTGGAGTGGGTTGCTGTGCCCTCCATCAGGGAATCTTCCTGGAGCCTGGGGGGCTACAGTACATAGGGTCTCAATGAGTTGGACATGACAGAAGCAACTTAGCATGCACACGCACTACATTTTGCAACATTTAATAGTGTATGCAATAGGTGGCTTCTCCAGAGTTTATTCTATGCCCAATGGCATTTAGCAGATAAAACAAAGTGTATCATCTTGCCCAGAAAACACAGACAAGTCTCACTGGAGAGCTGTATGCTAAATAACTGGTACTGGTGACAAAAGTACTCCCAACCCAAATTTCCTGTCACAAATATGGATTTCTTACTCTGAGAGCCTGTCTTCTTGGCCACATTTTATGATGCCAATGAAGACATGCCAGAGATTACCTCCTGTATAACTTGGCATTGAGCACCATGTGTGTCCAAAGATGGTGGCAGGCACTATTATTATATCAAGGTGAGTAAAAGTCCACTTTTTAAAAATGCCAATTCAAGATACAAATCATGTGTACAGCATACTCAGAATGGAGTTTTGAGCAGTCTAGTATCCTGAAGACTTCCAAGCTTCAGTTCCAAGGATTTGTCAGCCATCCTTGGCAATCCTGGGATCATAGATATTCCAGTCTCTGCATTTATCATCACATGGCCATATTCTTCCTGCATGAATTTGCTCTCTTCTTATAAGGACATCAGTCACATTGACCTAAGGTCCCACCCTACTGCTGTGTGACCTTTTATTAACTAATTACATCTCCAATGACTTTATTTCCAAATAAGCTCACATTCTGTACTAGGGGTTAAGACTTTGAAGTTCAGCCAAACCCACTTAGTAATAAAGTGACCTTAGCCAAGTTACTTAAGCCATGGTTTCATCTTCCAAAAATAGGACTAAAATTTGAGAAAATTAAATGAATGGCTAGAGAGTGTATATCAAAAGATGATTAGCACAGGATAGGTGCTAAAGAATGCTACTTTTTTCTTTCTCAATAATAAAACTTTTTTGTCTGGTCAATTTATTTTTTTATATGTTCTACTTCTCCAGCAAAGATTTATTGAACACTTAATATATGCATGTACTAAGGTATCATTCATATAGCAGAAAAAGAGATGTGTTCCTTTCCCACATGGTGGTTAATCCAACTCTATCCTGGATTTTAATTGAAGAGTTTATTTAGCAAAATGACCTTCAAGATAAGAATGTTTGCTAGCCCACAGTCTGATTATTAAAGAGTAATAAAGGGAAACAGAATCAACATTTATTGTTTATCATGTAGTAGATGCTATGTGTGGAGAAGGCAATGACACCCCACTCCAGTACTTTTGCCTAGAAAATCCCATGGATGGAGGAGCCTGGTGGGCTGCAGTCCATGGGGTTGCTAAGAGTCGGACATGACTGAGCGACTTCACTTTCCCTTTTCACTTTCATGCATTGGAGAAGGAAATGGCAACCCACTCCAGTGTGCTTGCCTGGAGAATCTCAAGGACGGGGAAGCCTGGTGGGCTGCTGTCTCTGGGGTCTCACAGAGTCGGACATGACTGAAGTGACTTAGCAGCAGCAGCAGCAGCAGATGCTATGTGAGATGAGTTATATAATATCTTGTTGAATTCCCCCAGATCTGGGAATGTATATTCAATTAATTAAATTGTGACTCAGAGAAGTGAAGAAAGCTGCCTGTAAGCTCTCAGCTAGTAACTACTGGAGCCACTTTCCTCTCTGCTACACCTAAGAGTCTGTGTGTTATTGGTCAGGCATTTAAGTCGTCAAACTGAAGACACAGGATGTAGAGATGCATGAGGAAGAATAATGGCTCAATCCTCCTTTAGTAAAACCCTTGACTCTATGCATTGGGTGGTGGTTTATCTTGAAAACTGCCAGGCCAGTTTTCTACCCAGTTATGGCTTTTTTTATACTCATATGACAGCAATTCAAGTGAAGCTTACATTATGCCAAATTTTGCTTACTTTATGATGAATGAGTGGAGAAATCTAGTAGCATCCTCTAACTATGGTCTTTGGAAATCAGAATGGTAAGGAATGCAATCAGTGGCCACATATGTAGACTTGTTACAGTATTTTGACCCCCTTAATTCTCTGTTTTAGAAACTAGATAACTATGCATTAGCTGAAAGGTATTCCCTTACTGTGTTTCTTATTGACTGCCAGGTCTTCCCAAGATTCTGTATGACTACCCAAGGACTCATAAACACAAGTGCCAGGTAACAAGCTCTCTATATGGTTTGTTTTTTTTCAGAGAAATCCTAGGAGATTAGCAGCTTGGAAGTCCTTATAGCTGTGGAGATGATGTCTGTTTCGATGTTCTTTTCCTTCATTTTATGGTCTGTGTCGATCATATATTCTGTTGGACACCAGCAGGAATCATAAAAGCCTTTCAGAATAATATATTTCTTCTTTTTGGGGTGGAGAGATAACCTAGTTCAGAACTTTTTAAGTATCTTATCATGTATTTGCTGAGGCTTACTAAGTAGGTTACACTTGATTCATTTGTCCACATATAGTTGTGAATCAAAGTCTATTCAATATTGAAAAGGTTCTTCTTACTGCCACTGCTGTCAGTGAGAATCTTAGGGCAGTGGTTCTCAGCTGAGAGCAGTTTTGCCAGCCCCCTCCCAGGAACATTTGTCTGCAGATAGTTTTGCTTTTTGTAACTGGTGTATGTGTTGAAGTGTCACTGGCATTTATCTGGTAGAGACAAAGAATACTGTTAAACATCCTACAATCACAGGAACCTCTTCCACAAGAAAGAATTATCTGGCCCAAACATCAATAGTATCATCAATAGGTTGAGAAACCCTAACCTAGAAGAATATTTTTCTCTTACAGCCTTCAGGCACCTCTTTGGAAACTAAATGAACCTGTGTTCCAGGGTCAGAACAACTACTTATTAATTATTTTAACATAGTCAAACAGTTCAATGCTTTTGGACATGGGCTTCACTGCTTGTATGTGAAAATGAGGGAAGTGGTTTTGGGGAAACGTAAACATATCAAGCCACTAGTTAAACTTTATGGTCAAAGGAAAAGGGGGAAAACATTTAGCGTTCAAAGATTCTTTTTGAAGGGTTATTTATAATAGAGAATAGTATAAGACAATCCTATATAAATCTCCCCATTCTGGCTCAGGTGGTAAAGAATGTGCCTGCAATACAGCAGACCCAGATTCAACACCCTGGGTCAGGAAGATCCCTTGGGGAAGGGAATGGCTACCCACTCCAATGTTCTTGCCTGGAGAATTCCATGGAGAGAGGATTGTGGCAGGCTACACCCCATGGGGTTGCAAAGAGCTGGACGCAACTGAGCAACTAATACTACTTTCTGTTTAAATAAATGATAGTTTATTTCATAAAACATTATGAGGATCTTATTTAAAAATCAGTTCTTATACATGAAAAATGCCTTTATTCTAATGCTAGCAATGAGAGTAATGGGATTCAAATTTGTAGGTAAAGTCAGCAAGAGGGAAATTGGTTACTTTGTTTTCTGAGCAGCCTCTATTCTTATTTCTTACCGTTGCACTCATCACAGTGCCCAAGCACTCATCACAGTGCCCAAGTGTTTATGTCTTTATGACCAAACTGTGTACTCCAAGTGGATGTTAGTGGGTTTTAGTCACTTCCGTATCCCCAATGTCTTGCACAGAACTAACTGCATGTCTCTCAGGAGATAAGTTAGTACTACATGCTTTGGCTTCCTCATCTGAAAAATGCAGGCAAAACTGGGCAGTTGTTGAGAGCAATAAATAAAGCAATGCTTGTAAGTATCATAACACTCTATCTGACAGATAATAACCATTCAATAAACTTATTGTGATTATTTATATTCGAACTCTGCCAGTAACAAGGGGTGTGATATTGAGAAAGTAAATGAGGCCTTATTTTCTTTTGTCTTTTCTGCTTTTCCTTCTGTAAATGAAAACTTGTATTAGACTATCTGAATTCTACTTCCCAGATTCAAGATTTTATATCCTTTGATTCTGAGGATTAAAGTCTTCAGGAGCCTTGCTGGAGGTCTAATCCTGTGCAAACTCTTAGAGTTGAAAAGGGGTCCATTGATCGTGGTCTAATGTGACTTTGAGGCTGAGGACAGTCATCAGAAAGGAGAAGGAGAATTTAGTGGGTAGGCAGGAGATGATGTAGTGTCAGGGAAGGAGCAGATTAGGCATCAAAGAACTGGGAGACCTCATTCATGTGTTGTGTGGCTGCACATATTATTCCTCCATGACAGCTTTCAGCTTCTCACCAGTAATGTAAGAAAAAAATAGCTAGCAAGTCGAAGCACTCTCCTGGTCCTCCCTTGTATGATTTTGGCCCTTTCTTGTCCTGTCGGGCGTGCTCTGCTGAATTCACTGTTGTGTGCAGTGGTTGTTCACCTGCTCACCATGTGGGTCCTCTCCTCCCTCAGTCTTTCTGTGACTCTGGATTTTGAAGACAACTCATGTCATCTGCCCATTTAGATGCTATTTTGTTAAGCACTCTTGTTTGCTGGATAGAAATTCCAGAATAATGCAAGTAGTTTGGATGTCTTAGGGTTCTTTTTGCATCAGAATAACCATAATGAGTCTCCTGGGACTAACTGAAGGTTACAGAAAAGCTATCTGGTACTGAGAATCCAAAGGCAATGGGAAAATCCTTCCCAGGAAACAGAGAGGTTTGAGAAATCACAAGATTAGAAGCCACCTGGAAACAGATTCATACTGATGAATAAGTCATTAAATCTTAGTTTTATCCTGTCCTGCTCCAGAAAGGACAACAGATTAAATGAAGGCAGATTTAAATTCAGTATTTGAGTCAAGTTTGTAACTAAGAACTGTAACCTATCAAACAATGAAACTAACTTCCTTTCAAGGAAGGGACCTTCAACTGGAGAGTGGGAAGTTTTAAAGCTGGAGAAGATTCTTGTTTCTGATGAGAGCAAGAACTTAATAACCTTCAAATTCTTTTCAGCTCTGACCTGATTATTCCATCCAGGAAGGTGGTAACACTTGGTGAGAACTAATATTGTGGATTGACCAATATATCAGGTCCCAGACACTAAGCACTACCTGCTCATAATGACCCTAAAAAGAAGGCCTTAATAATTTCATCTTGCAGATAAGAAAATTGTGTCTCAGAAAGGGAAACTAGGTGTTTTTCACATGCTTGAAAGACGTGTAGTAGGGTCTGACTTTCTATCTGGTGAAGGAGCTTTAAGAAGTCAGAAATCAGCTGGTTCTTGCTGCTTTGACTGCACCAGTTTGGGTTCATGAGTTCCTCCGTAGGGGAACTAATGGAAAGGCAAGTTGTTGACTGCTTTGCACATAGAAGAGGAGAGGAGGAGAAACAAATGACTCTACTCCTTGACCAAGAGGAGGAAGGAGGGTGCCTGTGAGGAGAGCTTGTCTGGGATTTCCTGCCACCTGGCGTTTCCACCTCCTAGAAGCCAGATAGACAGCCCCATGCCAGCCTGTCAGTAGAGAAACTGGCAAGGAGAGAACTCATGCAGAGGCTGTTGGGCACAACAGCCTGCCCACAGGGTATTCTGTGAAAAGGAGGACCCTAGGAGCAGGGAGTAGTGGCCAATCCCAGTGGTCAGCAGGGAGAGAAAAGGAAGAGAAGGCTGAAATGTATTGTGTGTCTTATGCACTGTGTTGTACTCAGCACTTTAAAAATGTTTCCTCTTTTAATTCCTCTCAACAGTCCTATTAAGAAGGCATTATTTTCTTCATTTTTCCAAATGAAGACACTAAGGCTTTTAGGGAAATTGTCTTACATTATTCAGCGTGCATTGGATATGAAGCCAATCTTGTTTGACTCTGAATTCCACGTTTTTCTACCTAATTATGGTTTTCTAAATTCTATTCACTGGTGTCCCTTCTTGTATTTTCACCATAACTGCATAGCCCTATATTTTTATCTGATATTTTTCTATAAATCAACTCCATTCCTTCTTAAATTTTAGTTAGATGAATGCATTTTAAAAGGGAAATGCATAATGCCAACATAAATGGAAAGCACTTGCCCTAAATAGATGGTAATAACAAAAATGAATAAATGAAAACAAAATAGTGTTATTAAATTCCTGCTGTAAAGTCTTAGGTCTAGAAGGCTCTGTGCCTAAAGCATATTTTCTTTGTAAAAATGAAGATTAGTGAAGTGTTAGATTCTAAAGGTGCAGAGCACCAGTGATGCTTTCCTTATTGGGATCATTGAATGGATTGAAAAAAAATTGAAATTCTTGTCATGTGTTTCAAGGGTATTTAATGCCCTTTCTCTAACCCACCACATACCATTTCCTGCGCCATCAGTATCCCATGTCTGTGCTTTGGCAAGTTCATCATGATCAAGACAATCTTATAAGGTCCTGTCCTGAAATCAAGCAAGTGCTCACTTTGAATATCCTTTCCCCAAATGAAACAACACAAGTTACTAGATAAGAAACAGAGAAGGATGCAGAAAATATCTAGATCCTCCCAAGAAGTTTTCCTACCTTGAGTTAGTCATCTAATACGTCATGAAGACCATCACAATTTTCTACTAAGGAAAATGAAGAGATTTCTGGTTTCAGATATAAGTAATTCTCAATTTCTTACCTTGAAATTCAAGATCTTGTAAAATTCTGTTAGGCTCCACCACTAGCATTGTACTCAGCCCAAAGTAAGTCAAAATGAACCACTCATCATGTCTCTTATATGTCTTCAAAATGTCCTGCCACCATACCATCGCTAATCTGTTCTCTCAGTTCTCATAGTGTATCTGCGTGGGTAATTGTAGGGGTGGGGGCAGGCAGAGAGAGACACCCCTGGAAAGATAAGAGTAAGAGAAGGTCATTTTTAATTTGATTGTTTGCTTTTTTTGTTATTGTTGTTCAATTGTTGGATAGAATCCCTAGTATTAATAAATTCATCCCAAACTGTTCTTTTCTTTCACCTAAATCTGATGAAAAAGAAAAAGTTGTCCTAAATGGAATCAGAAGTGCTCATTGGGAGGAAAAAAAAAATAGCTGCCACTTTCAGGAACAGAAAATGGACAAGGTTGAAGACCAATTGTCAGTGATTTAAAAAAAATTTTATTTATTTTTGGCTATGCTGGGTTTTCATTGCTGCACATGGGCTTTTTTTAGGTGCAGCAAGTGAGGGCTACTCTCTAGTAGTGGTGCACTGGCTTCGCACTGTGCTGGCTTTTCCAGTTGCAGAGTGTGGGCCCTAGGGGAACGTGGGCTCAGTGGTTGCAGCTCATGGGCTCTAGAGTATGGGCTCACTAGTTGTGGTACATAGGCTTAGTGCTCCAGGGCATGTGGAATCTTCCCAGACCAGGATGAACTCACGTTCCCTGCATTGACAGGTGGATTCTTAAATATATATATATATGCTGCTAAGTCGCTTCAGTTGTGTCTGACTCTTTGCGACCCCATAGACGGCAGCCCACCAGGCTTCCCCGTCCCTGGGATTCTCCAGGCAAGAACACTGGAGTGGGTTGCCACTTCCTTCTCCAATGCGTAAAAGTGAAAAGTGGAAGGGAAGTCGCTCAGTCGTGTCCGACTCTTAGCGATCCCATGGACTGCAGCCTACCAGGCTCCTCCGTTCATAGGATTTTCCAGGCAAGAGTACTGGAGTGGGGTGCCATTGCCTTCTCTGAATATATATATATATATATATATAAATTTATTTATTTATTATTTTTGGCTTCATGATCTTTGTTGTTGCACATGGGCTTTCTCTGCCGCTGCTGCTGCTAAGTTGCTTCAGTCGTGTCCGACTCTGTGTGACCCCATGGACAGCAGCCCACTAGGCTCCCCCTTCCCTGGGATTCTCCAGGCAAGAACACTGGAGTGGGTTGCCATTTCCTTCTCCAGTGCGTGAAAGTGAAAAGTGAAAGTGAAGTCGCTCAGTCGTGTCAGACTCTAGTGACTCCAAGGACTGCAGCCTACTTGGCTCCTCCGTCCATGGGATTTTCCAGGCAAGAGTACTGGAGTGGGGCTGGAGTGGGGTGCCACTGCCTTCTCTGAATATATATATATATATATATACACACACACACACATATATATTATTTATTTATTTATTTTTATTTTATTTTTGGCTTCGTGGTCTTTGTTGCTGCACATGGGCTTTCTCTAGTTGTGGCAAACAGGGGCTACGCTCCAGTTTTGCTGCATGAGTTTTCCATGACAGTGACTTCTCTTTTTGCAGAGGACAGGCTTGAGAGCACAGGCTTCAGCAGTTGTACTGCACGGGCTTCGTTGCCCCATGGCATGTGGAATCTTTCCAGATTAGGTATCAAACCAGTGTTGTCCCTTGCATTGGAAGATGGATTCTTAACCACTGAACCACTTGGGAAGTCCAGTGATTCTGTGTTCAGTAACCCAAACATCAAAGGAACTTGTGGCTATGAAGAAAGTTTTAATATTTGGAACCTCAGGACTACTCCAGCTGTAAGCTCCCAGAATGCGCATGGAAATTTTGAGGTTAACTAAAGAAATCATGTGACTGTCACATGATAAGTTTATACCTGTCTTATGAGGACAATAAAATGATACATTTTGAAAAAGAAAAAAACACAGTTGAATATTACACAGATTTGCAAATATACACCATTACATACTTTTTTCCTTTTATGTTTTATTTATTTGAAAACATAATTGCAAAAGATTGTGAAAATAAATGAACTTTGGAAGGATTTTTAAAAAGTAAGAGGAGAGTATGCAAAGATTTGAGAGATGTCTGCTGGGATTGGTGATAGAAAAGGTCTGAGAAAACTGTTGGAATTGTTTCAGTTCCGGGTTGGGGGTGTTGGTGGACTGAGGAGTAAGTGGGGGTGGAGTACCCAGAGACAGCAAGAACACCTTATCAACTTAGATAAAAGATGAAAAATGAAGTGTTAGAGAGGAACATAGAAAATCTCAGAGCATATTTTCAGGTTGAGATTTGGCTCCTTTTTTGCAGGACACAAAAGATTTGAGAGGAAGAGGCTTAAGAGCTACACTGAGAGCCTATGGGGGAGAACAGAATCAAGAAGAAATGTGAAGGGCTTGGCCTTGTACCGGAGGAAGGACACATTACAGTAAAGTGATGACTTTCTATAAATGGAATGGAATTAGCAGAATGAATTTGTAGCACACGTTTACCACTAAATAGCTGGAGAGACAAGATCTCTCTGGATTTTTGCCATTCAATATATAATATTAGAAGAGTCAGCATGCTAATCATCATGTGGAGTCACAGAACACTTAAGGTGGAAGGAGGTCCTGTCCTCTGCCTTATATTCAGATCCATGTCAGACCAAGGGTAGGCCTACTTGTTTAACTGTACTGGCAGATTAATGTCTACATGAAAGAAAATTCTGCTTTCAGAAATCCTTAAATATCAGGAGCTGATATTTTGAATAGAAGTGGTATCAACCTCCCCACCAGATGGTTCCAGTTTTGCTCTTAAAAATCCCTCAAGACTTGAATCCCTCTTCAAATATGTGGACAGTGATGGACTCTTCCCCCTTAAACCAACATAATAGGCTATTCAACCATTTTTCATATGAAATGGTTTCAAAACCTTTCATTGTCTCAGAGATTATTTTTTTGGATATACAAATATCCGTTTAAAGTGTGGTGTACTAAAATAAAAATATCACCTGAGCAATGGTTTGACAGGGAAAAGTTTTGAAGAGCCCATTCTAGGTACTCAGTTTCATTAAGTCCAGCCAAATTGCTGATTGAGATTTATGGAGTACTTACTATATGCAGGCAATTTCTTAAGAGTTTTAATGCATCAACTTATTTAATCTTTTCAATAACCCTATGAGGTAGGAACTATTAATATTCCATTTTACAAACTTATGATTGGAAGCCAAGGTGGGCTAAGTAATTTTCCCAAAGTAACTAAGCTAGCAAGTGGCTGAGTTGGGATTTGAATGCAGATTTGTTTGATTTTGTTATGTTATGACCTTCTTACATGGTGGTGTGTTTTTTATTCATTTCCTTTCCATCCTGTTCTTGTATAAGTAGGTTTCTTTAACAAAGTGCTCAGCAAAGAATATGGCATACAGAGGCTCTTGTTAAATATGGGGTGAATCCTTGTGGTATAGATATTGCTAGTTCCCATTTTGCAAATGGGAAATTTGAGGCTCAGGTAAACAATAAATATTTATTAAGAACCCACGAAGCACCAGACACAGCACTGTAGCCAACAGTGGGACAAAAGTAAGCACAGAGTTATACAAAAAGAATATATATATATATGTTACACACACACACAAAGAATCCTATATCTGGACTCAAAGATGAACTCTATTTCCATAACATCACAGCTTTTTATTTCAGCAAACTCCTGAGAATCAATCTAGAAGAACAGAGATTGCCCACTCTGACAAAAACAAAAAACCAATCAACAAACAAACAGAAAAACTTGTTCAGAAAAGCAAAAATGTCCTTAGAGACAAAGAAAGGATTCTGGAGAAGAAAAACAATAATGTCAAGGAATAGAGGGTCTCTCCCCATCTTCCCACAAATCTAAAACACTTTTTATGAATACCCCCCACCAGCAAATATGGCATTTTAAAAAAATATCCCCTAAAAGTGTAAATCAGAGCAAAGACTATATTTCACGCCAAGAGGCTTGTATATCCATCAGGTATTTATGGTGCTGCTGTTAGCCAACTCTCCCATCTGGGAAGTCTTTAGTCATCTTTCATCTGGTACACCTATTAGAGAAACTCCAGAGCCATCCATAACAAAAGGACTCATCTTTTAGAACTCCTTTGGCAGGGGGGAGAAATCCAAAGCTTTCCCATAAAGCCTGTATTCCGCATTGCGTTTAAAGTGGTTGTTTGATATGATAATGTCTTTGGGGGGAAACTTGGCCCTGCCTCCCAAGGATAATAGAGGATGATTATTTTATTCTGTTGTGCCCTCTAACGAGGAACTATCTATTAAAAAGCAGAAGGGTGTGTGTAATCTACAAATTATGGAGGGAAGAGATTGAAGATCCTCTCTGCATCCCCCCTCCCCAAAACTAAAAGTTCAGCCAAAAAAAAAAGTTTTTTATCCTTTCTAAATTGGGTAGTGAGTACCTGCAATAGCGTAATACCAATTTAAAAAAATACAGAAGAGGAAAGATTTAATAGACTCTTCCATTAATATGATCGAATATTCCTGGAACCAAGTTGTTTCCTATATACTTTCCAGTTTGACTCTGTTCAAGCAGAGGTGAGATCTAAAATCTAAACATGAGCTATTTTTTTTTTAATAATCATTTCGAAAGAGATGAATGCATCGCTGAGAAAAAACAACAGCTTTAATTGTCACTTTGAACACTGCAAAGCTATCTCATTAATCCCTCAGCAGAATGCCTCATTATTAAAATAATATGTGGGGAGTTTGCAGTCCAAAAAAGCCAGGAAACAAATTCATTGGTAAAATGTTCCAAAATGTCTCAGAAAGAAATAAAACTACCAGAACTTTCATCCTATTCCAATCATAGACACCATGTTCATGAGGAATTGTAATTTGTCTTGACGTGACTGCTTAAATGGTTCCAAACACACAAACCCATGCTGGAGACCACGCTGACTGCTTCCATCCTTGGCCTGGATGCAGAGACACAGGCCTGCAAGTGTCTCCTATCCATTAGACAGCCAGATCAGAGAAGGGCTGGCTAAACGCATGGGGGTGAGGAAGCTACAGGGTTTTATGCCTTATTAATTGGACATTGCTATTTAAACTCTCAAAGACTCCAAATGGCTTTGGCATATGGTCAGACCCATAAAATAAATGGACTCAAGAAGTGAAAAGGAATACTGAGTTAGGCCATTTCCTGTTCCTCCCTAAAATCCTAAACTGTATCAGGTACCAGAATTTCAAGCTCAAATCTCAGCTGAATACTCAGCCAGTCTCTAAATATTACTATAACAATAATCAAGGCTTTTCTTTTTCTCCTTGTTGCTGTAACCTCTTCAAGAAGTGATGGCATGAATAAATAACTACCTTTAACTGGCCAATAGGTATCAGTCGAAATAATTTGCTCAGCAAAATAAAAAGTCACTTGAGTTTTCCTTTTTTTTTTTTTTTTTGTAGCTGGTATTTTGTCAAGCAGTAGTGCCTCTTTGGCCTTTCATATCAGTCTTTCTGAGTGAATTGTCCTGAGAAGGTTACCTCTGGCACTAAACCTAGGAAAGCTACTTCTAGGAGAGGAGGTAGTGGGAAAGATCAGTACATGTTTCTTTCTGTCTTTGCTTCCTTGAAAAGCAAGTTTTCTGAGACCAGATGGCTTTATCTCTTGAAAATAAGCAGAGTCAGGCAACAACCTGGACATCTCTGTCATAAGGATCACTCCATCACCAGCCCTACTCATACTTGTGAGGATTGTTTGCAGATTAGCCTTCATAACCTGGTCACTGAGTCATGGGCAAAGGATAGTAGATTTCCTTGAGGGTGGAGGGGTGAAGCCAGATTACAGATTGATGGCATGATATTAAAAAAAAAAAAATGTATTTGGCTGCACCAGGGCTTCGCCTACAGGATCTAGTTCCCTGTTGTTGTTGTTCAGTCGCTCTGTCTTGTCCAACTCTTCGTGACCTTGAGGACTGCAGCACTCCAGGCTTCCCAGCACGCCAGTCCTTCACCATCTCCTGGAGCTTGCTTGCCGGGGTCCAGCCCCGGTGGATCCAGGGATTTCGAAGGGGAGACGGCATAGGCGATCAGGAAACAACTGCTTATTAAAATATTAATTAAAGATATAAAGAGTGATGAAAATGAAGATAGCTCAGTGAGGAGGAAATTCAGTGAAGAAAAGCGGATGAAATAACGATAGCTCAGTGAGAACATTTTGTGGAGAGAGGAGGCTGAGTAATTCAGCCAGAAGGTAAGAGAAAGAACGACATGGGGGAGACCAAGCTTCGCTGAACAAGGCCCCACACTTTACTTTTCAATGTAGTTTTTATCTCTTAAGTTAGGCATAGAGGATAATGCGGGAAGGGGTGGAGTCATGCAGGGACAGCAGTCCCTGAGCCAGGCTTTCAAACCTATCACACGCAAAAGTTTAGGTGAGTTACATCATCTTCTGGCCCAGAGGCCTATTAACATTTTAAGGAACTTATTTTCTCTAAAGGTGATTATTTTAAAGTCAGGCGCCACCCTCCAAAAGCATTGGAATTGCATTTCTATAGGGCAAAGGTGTGGTGGGTTGTAACAAGAAAAATAATTAACTCAAGGGTCCCAGGTTACAAACATTAAAGCTACTACTTACATTTCAATACACTGCCAAGGACACAGTAGGTAAGGGATATGGAGACTTAGCAGCAAACATTGGCCCAACAAGTGAAAAACCCTTCACCAATACAATTTCTAATCAATCTTTTAACTGCTCAAAGGATTCTGTGTTTAGAAAGTTTAGAACATCTCATGCCTCTCACAGTTGGGAGGCTCTAAACAATCACATGTGGCTGGAAAAACCTATTCAGGCAGGCTAGAGGATTTCCAAAAGGAGTTTGTAGGCTGAAACACTGTCACACCCAGGAATTATTAGCTGGAGCTGTAAGTTAGCTCTTTTTTCAGAGAAAGGTAGTGGGGGACAGCCCCCTGTAAAGTCAGAGGTGAGAACACAAAGCAGAAAGTAGGCAGACTCTGGCTTTTTTGGGGTAGATGTTCGAGAACCTCCAAGGGGCTCCTGAGGCTCAATCTTGCCCTTGCGTTATTGAGCCTCCTTCCTCACGACCTTTGTCATGGGCGGAGTGCTAATTCAAACCGGCTCCCAACACTTGCTCAAACTAATGTCCATTGAGTTGATGATGCCATTCAAGCATCTTGTCCTCTGTCGTCTCCTTCTCTTCCTGCCTTCTATCTTTCCCAGCAATGAGTCGGTTCTCACATAAGGTGGCTGCAGTATTGTAGCTTCAGCTTCAGCATCAGTCCTTCCAATGAATATTCAGGACTGATTTCCTTTAGGATTGATTGATTTGATCTCCTTGCAGCCAAGGGACTCTCAAGAGTCTTTTCCAACACCGCAGTTTGAAAGCATCAATTGTTCAGCACTCAGCCTTCTTTATGGTCTGACTCTCACATCCATACATGACTACTGGAAAAACCATAGATGGACCTTCCTTCACAGACAAACTAATGTCTCTGCTTTTTAATACAACTGTATAGGTTGTCATAGTTTCTGCCCCACCCCCACCCCCAACCCCGCTCCAGGGAGCAAGCATCTTTTAATTTCATGGCTGCAGTCACCATCTGTAGTGATTTTGGAGCCCCCAAAATAAAGCTGGGCACTGTTTCCATTGTTTCCCCCATCTACTTGCCATGAAATGATGTGATCAGATGCCATTATCTTCACTTTTTGAATGCTGAGTTTTAAGCCACTTTTTAACTCTCCTCTTTAACTTTCATCAAGAGACTCTTTAGTTCTTCTTCACTTTCTGCCATAAGGGTGGTGTCTGCATATCTGAGGTTATTGATATTTCTCCCAGCAATCTTGATTCCAGCTTGTACTTCATCCAGCCTGGCATTTCGCATAATGTCCTCTGCATATAAGTTAAATAAGCAGGGTGACAATATACAGCCTTGATGTACTCCTTTCCCAATTTGGAACCAGTCCATTGTTCCATGTCTTGTTCTAACTGTTGCTTCTTGACCTGCACACAGGTTTTTCAGGAGGCAGGTAAGATGGTCTGGTATTCCCATCTCTTTCAGAATTTTCCAGTTTGTTGTGATCCACACAGTCAAAGGCTTTAGTGTAGTCAGTGAAGCAGAAATAGATGTTTTTCTAGAATTCTCTTGCTTTGCCTATGATCCAGCAGATGTTGGCAATTTGATCTCCGGTCCCTCTGCCTCTTCTAAATCCAGCTTGTACATCTGGAAGTTCTCAGTTCACATATTATTTAAGCCTAGCTTAGAGGATTTTGAGTATTATCTTGGTAGCATGTGAAATGAATGCCATTATGTGGTAGTTTTAACATTTTTTGGCATTGCCTTTCTTTGGGATTGGAATGAAAATGACTTTTTCTAATCCTGTGGCTACTGCTGAGTTCTCCAAATTTGCTGGCCTATTGAGTGCAGCACTTTCGCAACATCATCTTTTAGGATTTGAAATTGCTCAGCTAGAATTCCATCACCTCCACTATGTTCCTAGTGATGCTTCCTAAGGCCCACTTGACTTTGCACCCCAAGATGTCTGACTCTATTTGAGCGATCACAGCACTGTGGTTATCCAGGTCATTAAGATCTTTTTTTGTTTAGTTCTTCTGTATATTCTTGCCAACTCTTCTTAATATCTTCTGATTCTGTTAGGTCCATTCCATTTCTGTCCTTTATTGTGCCCATCTTTGCATGAAATATTCCATTGGTATCTCTAGTTTTCTTGGAGAAATCTCTAATCTTTCTCCTTCTATTGTTTTCCTCTATTTCTTTGCATTGATGTCACAGGAAGACATTCTTATCTCCCTTGCTATTCTTTGGAACTCTATTCAAATGGGTATATCTTTCCTTTCTCCTTTGCCTTTAGCTTCTCTTCCTTTCTCAGCTGTGTAAGGCCTCTTCAGACAACCATTTTGCCTTTTGCATTTCTTTTTCTTAGGGAAATTTTTGATCACTGCTTCCTGTACAATGTCATGAACCTGTCCATAGTTCTTCAGGCACTTGTCTATCAGATATAATCCCTTGAAACTGTCTGTCACTTTCACTGTGTAATCATAAGAGATTTGATTCAGGTAGTACCCAAATGACCTAGTGGTTCCTACTTTCTTCAATTTAAGTCTGAATTTTGCAATAATGAGTTCATGATCTTAGCCACAGTCAGCTACTATATAGAACTTCTCCATCTTCAGCTACAAAGAATATAATTAATCTGATATTGGTATTGACCATCCGATGATGTCCATTTGTGGAGTCATCTCTTGGGTTGTTGGGAGAGGGTGTTTGCTATAACTAGTGCATTCTCTTGGCAAAACTCTGTTAGCTTTGCCCTACTTCATTTTGTACTCCAAGGCCAAATTTGCCTGTTACTCCAGGTCTATTGAATTCCTACTTTTGAATTGGCACCCCACCCCAGTACTTTTGCCTGGAAAATCCCATGGACGGAGGAGCCTGGTAGGCTCCAGTCCATGGGGTCGCTAAGAGTCAGACACGACTGAGCGACTTCACTTTCATTTTTCACTTTCATGCATTGGGGAAGGAAATGGCAACCCACTCCACTGTTCTTGCCTGGAGAATCCCAGGGACGGGGGAGCCTGGTGGGCTTCCTTCTATGGGGTCGCACAGAGTCGGACACGACTGAAGCGACTTAGCAGTAGCAGCAGTATGATGAAAAGGACAATTTTTTTTTTTTTTTTGGTGTTAGTTTTAGAATATCTTGTAGGTCATAGAATTACTCAACTTCAGCTTCTTTAGCATTAGTGGTTGGGGTATAGACTTAGATTACTGTGATTTTGAATGGTTTGCCTTGGAAATTAACTGAGATCATTCTGTCATTTTTGAGAGTGCATCCAAGTCTGCATTTTGGACTCTTTTGTTGACTATGAAGGCTAGTCCATTTCTTCTAATGGAAGTAGATATAATAGCAGATATAATAGTCACAATATTAGATAAAATGGTCAATAGTAGATGTAGTAGATATAACTGTCCTCTGAGTTAAGTTCATCCATTTCTGTCCATTTTACTTCACTGATTGCTAAAACGTCAATATTCACTCTTGCCATCTCCTGTTTGACCACTTTCAATTTACCTTGATTCATGGACCTAACGTTCCAGGATCTTATTATTGTTCTTTATAGCATTGGACTTTACTTTCACCATCAGTCACTAGATCCCCGAGCAGGCATCAAACCCAGGACCCCTGCATTGGGAGCATGGAGTCTTAGCCACTGGACCACCAGGGTAGTCCCTACTATTTAGAGCATAAAGAGATAAATTGACTAGAACTATTGGAAGAGCCTGGGAGAAAAACACTGTGCTGCTAAATCTAGTTCATAGGCTCCTTATAGAGGCTCTGCTGTGGGAGATTAAGGGAAGGGGAAAAGGGGAATCCTTTTCTAGCCACTTATTTGTTACCAGATGGACTCTTTAGGACTTCACAGATACATCACATTTAAACCTCATGACAATGCTTATGATGGAAATCTGACTGTTCCGTTTTATAGCTGAGGAAACTGAGGCTTAGAGATTTCAAGGTGCATGCTCATGGTGCACGATGTAAACTTAAAGGTTGGAAACGATGTCTGTATACTCTGCCCCACATCTTCCCCTACCCCCAGTCATGGTGGTAAGTGCTCAGGGCTCTTTGTAGCACTCTGAGTGACAGCTGTGCCCTGCCCTCCCTCAGCGCCCCCTCCCTTCCCTGGTGGTTGTCTCTAGCAGCTTTCATCCTGGTGCGCCACACTGGGGTCTGCTGGGTACAGTACTTCACCTGGACCTCTGCTCATAGTCTTGCCGTTGGTAACCAATTCTATTTCCTCCAAATAAAACCTGCCTTGGCACCAACATTCCATCTCCCAATACCTTTGTTGATACACTCTCAGGAAGACAAGGAGCCCAAGCAATACGTAGAAAAATATGGTGTAGCTTCCATCCTGCCTTGATATTCTTTGTTAACTTAAGGTGTGATTGAGTGCTAAGAGCACAGACTTTGGGTTTACTTAGAACTGGGTTCAAATCCTGGCATCGCTTCTCATTAAGTGGGTCACCTGGAGCAAGGGTCTGTGTCTATTAGCCTCAGTTTTCTTGTCCACAAATAGGGGATAGGAAAGCCTTTCTCACGTTTACTTAGGATTGTGTGACATAATGCAGACAAGCCCTCAGCATAGTGTGGAGTGCCTAGTGAGTACTTAATAAATGGAAGCTATTATTTAGGGTAGACGTTTGAGATGAAGTGGTTTCCACATTCATTTTAGAGTTGATAAATGAAGCTAAGATCCCACGAAAGGAATGAGGCAGGACTATCAGAGTACTGACCCACCTTCCCCTAGGATGCTGAAGTCTCTTCCTACCCCTCGGTGGAAACATTCCTTGCACTGCAATTTTTCATGTCTTGCAACGTCCAATCAATACAATTGATTTAATGATTAATTTATTGTGTTCTCAGTAAAAGCCCTGCATTGACTTCTTAAAATGGAATCTTATTGCATTTTAGACAAACAAAGCTAATTGGCAGCAATCATTTAAAGGGGAAGCACAAAATATTCTAAACACACATACACGATCAAACCCAATAAGGTAAAACAAAAGTCTTATGCTATTTTAAGGATGCAAAAGTGGAGGGATGAGTGAGAGAGTTAGTATTTTCTGAGTTGCTGAGCCACAGAAAAGATCATCTGGCCCAGTAATGCTCATCTGTGGACTGACCTTTTTCATGCCTTTTACTTATTGCCCTCTCTGTAAGGATATCAGGAGACTTGTCTTTTTTTTTTCCCCCTTGCTGTCTGTTTTAGGAATAAATAGTTGTGTCTTTGACTTATGGTTTGTTTTTATCTCATAGACTATAACCAGTGAGGCCTTCATCCTTCCACTGATTTTCAGAAGACCCAGATGATATGGTTCATTCATACCCCACAACTGCATTTTTTTTTCAACGCATGTTGTACAGTTTTCATTTCTAGGGCTGTGTGTTTGTTTTTCTCGTTGTTTACCTTTGCTTCATCTTGCTCACCAAATTATAAAATGGATTACCTAACTAAAGATCAATGCATCTTTTTAAGTTGCCTCTATTTGGAGCACAGTTAAGGGATATATAAACAGTTAAATAGTGAAATACAGAAAGGAGGTGGAAAAAGTCTAATTTTCTATTCTCCCATGCCACAAACTAGCTTTGCAGTTGGTTACCTGTAGCAGTATATGCCTTCTGATGAGAACAAAAACAGACTCTACTGGCAGCTGTCCTAACCCAGTGGTTGGTTCTTTCTCCACCATTCTGTTCTCCATAGCACCCTCTTCCAGAGTTGTGAGAGAGCTGGTGGACCTCCCACCAGGGGCAGAGAGAGAGGATGCAGGGAGGGCCTGGGCAGGGCTGAGTTGGCCACTGGGTGTCAGTGTTGCTGCACTGGAGGGAGGCCTCTGGACCTTGTCTTTGGCAGCAAGAAATGACTCCTGTTTTCCTCACATAATTCAGGTGAATAAAAATGAAATGACATTCGTTAGATCTTTTCTTCTGCTCCAAAGAGAAGGAATGAGAACTCTCTTTGCTATAAACTTTCCCAAATGTCGGGAGTGTTAAGTTTAAGGCAATGTGGGATCCCTGGTGTCTCTGATGATAAAGAATCCACCTGCAATGCAGGAGACCTGGTTTTGATCCCTGGGCTGGGAAGATCCCTGGAGAAGGGAATGACAACCCACTCCAGTATTCATGCCTGGAAAATTCCATAGAGGAGCCTGGTGGGCCGAAGTCCATGGGGTCGTGAAGAGTCAGACACGACTGAACAATTAACACTTTGATGAGCCATCAGTAATTTTTTTAAATTACCTTTCTTCACCAGAAAGCTGTCTTGATAGAATTGCCTACGCAGCACCACACCAACAGAGCCCACTGAGACGGCCAATCACCTTGACCAGATCCTAGGCTTTGCAGCCCGAAGACCTGGATCTGCTTCTGGGAGTACTCTTTCCTCCAGCCCTTTACCCTAACTAGCTATGCAACCACCAATTTTGAAACTTGCTGTGCTGCAGTTTCCTCATCTCCAAAATGTGTTTCAGAGGAGGATTATAAACGTGTTTCAGAGGAGGATTGTGACAGTTATATTTGATTGGGCGTGGAGAGCAGAAAATCATGATAGGTGTTCAATAAATGAGAGCAAATGTGGATAAAAAGTAAGCTAAGTTGAGCTGTGTGGTTGCTCAAAATATATTTAGCAAAGGTTTTCCAGTGTCCCCAGAAAGCAAGCAGAAGGTGTGTGTTTCAGTGCATGCATGAGAGATATAGACAGAGAGGGAGGGAGAGAGAGAAGGGAGGGAGAAGAGAGTGAGATGGGGCAGGAGGTGGGATGAGCTGTGTGTATGTGAGAGAGAAAAAGAGAGAGGCTCTCGGGTGACATGCATAGGAAGCACAGTGTTCACAATATATCTCATGAAAGAATTGAGAAACCCATATCCTAACATCCTTTTCCCTGCCTGATAGTTTATAACTTCCTTCCAGTAGTAGTCAGCACTTCTGAGATGCTTACTCGTGACAGAGAGCACAACGCGGAACAAGGAGCAGGCTCTCACCAGGACCAGAGCTTAACACCCCAGGGCTCTAGTGTCATCTGTAGCAACTCTCTGATGTCCTCAGACTGGAGACAGCTTAGTCAAAGGAACGTGGCTTTGGAGTCAAGCATAGGCAAGAAGTCCAACTCTTGGACTTAATATGTATGTGACCTTGAGTAATTATTGACCCCTTCAGAGTTTCATATTTTCATCATTTGTAAGAACGGAGATGTGGGTGCATGCATGCATGCTAAGTCACTTCAGTTGTGTCCTACCCTTTGCAACCCTATGGACTATAGCCCACCAGGCTCCTCTGTCCAAGTGATTCTCCAGGCAAGAATACTGGAGTGGGTTGCCATGCCCTCCTTCAGGGGATCTTCCCAACCCAGGGATTGAACTCACATCTTACATCTCCTGCACTGACCTGCTAGTTCTCTACCACTAGTGCCACCCGAGAAGCCTTCGTTTTCTGTCAAGAAGCCTTCACCTAGATGGAGATCCTATTCTCTTTTCTCTTGGCACATTCATTCTTTCTGGGAACCATTATGTTACTGACCAGGTATCATTGAGTGTGGAATCTATCTGGAAGTATGGAATTCTGTTCAATAAGCCATGGCTTTCTTCCTTACCAAATTTAGCAGTTTGAGACTGAATATTCTCTACACTGATACCATTGTAGAATCTCAAAGAAGGACTGGTATCATATGTTATATCAACCTAGAGAATACTCTGTCCGGTCAGTAACACAATATATTTTGTTTTTCAGCATTGGAAATGGGCCCAGAGAATCAAAGTGATTTTCCCCATCACTGTAGAGCTCAGAGTTACCATATCAGGCTGACTTCTTGCTTATAAAGAAATAGGTTATCATTCAGATGGTAGTTCAAATTTAAGAGACCAAAGATTAAAGTCCAGCTCTTCTCACAAACCAGCTGTACTCAGGGTGAAACTCTTCAATGACTTTACTCACACAGAACCTCTCATTACTGTGGGTCATTGTGACACAGACTTCGGCTTGTCATAGGATAAAAAGCTTCTGGCTTTCAAATATAGTGATGAACTAATGAAACACAGTTTCCCTAAAGGTAGGATGGACTGAAGCTCTGCAGGGCATCCTGTGTGTTCTGCAAGTCTTGGCCAGTATTTCCCAGTGTGATTATGGAACGTGAATCTTTAGGATGCCTAGTTATAAAAAAAAAAAGTTTTGGAAAGGCTTTTAGAGTATATTTTCCCATTTCCTTAAAGGTCCACAATGAAAATTAGCATATTCAAGCCTCCAGTTCTAAAGAAATCTTCTCTAAGTTTGTACTTAGTCCACTCCATGTTTCCAAATCATAACCGACTATGGAACTTAACAGAAAACGATTAACATCCCATAGAAGAAATGTTTTATGAATTATCTTTCTTTGAATTTCTGACATGAACAGTGTTCTGAGTACTTTATTGGTTTTCATTTTAATCTTTGCAACCAGCTAGAGACAGAGACTGGAGAAGGAAATGGCAACCCACTCCAGTATTCTTGACTAGAGAATCCTGCGGACAGAGGAGCCTGGTGGGCTGCTGTCCATAGGGTTGTGCAGAGTCGGACACGACTGAAGTGACATAGCATGCATGCATGCATTGGAGAAGGGAATGGCAGTCCACTCTAGTATCCTTGCCTGGAGAATCCCAGGGACAGAGGAGCCTGGTGGGCTGTCGTTTACGGAGTCACAGAGTCGGACACGACTGAAGCGACTTAGCAGCAGCAGCAACAGTGACAGAGACATTGTTGATAATCTTTTTATGATGAGAAAACTGGAGCTCAGAAAAGTAAAGGAATTTGCCAGTTTAGCACAGTCAATATGCCCTGCTTTTCACTTTATTTTGTTTATAATTTTTAATACATGTTACCTTTCCGTGTCTTCACTCATAATGTAATCAATGCCTAGATTTGGACTCACCACTTCTGGCTGGGATAGCTTCCTTGTCTTTTAAGACCTACGTTAGGGATCACTTCAGCTGTGCTGAGTGTTTCTTCCTTGTGTTCTTCCCATGCTGCTACTGCTGCTAAGTCGCTTCAGTCGTGTCCGACTCTGTGAGATCCCATAGACAGCAGTCCACCAGGCTTCTCTGTCCCTGGGATTCTCCAGGCAAGAACACTGGAGTGGGTTGCCATTTCATTCTCCAATGCGTGAAAGTGAAAAGAGAAAGTAAAGTCGCTCAGTCGTGTCCGACTCTTAGCGGCCCCATGGACTGCAGCCTACCAGGCTCCTCCGCCCATGGGATTTTCCCAGGCAAGAGTACTGGAGTGGGGTGTCATCGCCTTCCCCGGTGTTCTTCCCATAGTTTTCTCTTTTCCTTGATCTTAATATTGTCCACTTTATTTTGAAAGTATCTGTTTGTGTGACTCTTCTTCCCAGTAGCTTGTAAGCTTCTTAAGAGCAGGTGCTATGTCTTCCCTCTTATTGTATACCTACTTCCAAGCTCAGTTCTTACGTTAAAGTCATACACATTTATGAAAACTCCTATGGTAGAGATTCAGTATCTCTCTGTTGCACTGAATTGAACTGAGCTGAACCAAAGCCAATTCTCTCTAACTTCAAAGCCTCAAACATTTCCCATTATACCTCACTGCCTCTCATTCCAACTATAAAATTTCTATTGCATTTTGGACCAAATAAGCAATGGACCTATTTTTGTTCCCATGGTATTTGGTAATGCTGTGGAGAAATATAGGGAGCAAATTTGGAAGGACAATAGGTACCTTAAATGAAATTTATGCTACATCACAGGTCACATTAGCATTCTGTGTATAAATTCCTTAGTACAGAGCAAAGTACAAAGAAAGCTCTAAGCAAATATAAGCTATGATTTAAACTATTGCAGTTTCAGAGAATAGGTTCAGTCATTATCAATAATACTTTTATTTCATGCTTTGAGTTACAAATTGTATTCCTGTATTTTTCTTGATAACTGTCTTGGCTGTGTAGATTCAGTCTGAAAGTTAAGATTTTGGTGCTCGGAATATAAGTCAAAAGCCACTAGTAGGAAATTCTGTGTAGATCAGTTCAGTTCAGTCGCTCAGTCATGTTCGACTCTGCGACGCCATGAACTGTAGCCCTCCAGGCCTCCCTGTCCATCACCAACTCCAGGAGTTCACCCAAACCCATGTCCATAGAGTCATTGATGCCATCCAACCATCTCATCCTCTGTCATCCCCTTCTCCTCCTGCCCTCAATCTTTCCCAGCATCAGGGTCTTTTCAAATGAGTCAGCTCTTTGCATCAGGTGGCCAATGTATTGGAGTTTCAGCTGTGTAGATAGGTGGGTTGCAAACCAATAACGAACACTATTCCCACAGTGGGGGTATCATTAGGACTTGGACAGAAGAGCTATGCTTGGAAGTCAATTTAAATTTCCCTCTTTTCCAGCCTTACTACCTGTGACTAGCACTATCTGTCCATCAGGAGAACAGGAGAATGAAGGTTAAGCTTACTCATTTATTTGGCAAGTTTGTGACCACAATTATTTAAGAATAGGGTTATGGAGTTTTAGTGTTTGTGTCTCTGTATCTCTTTCCCTTCTGTTGAAGGCTTTGAGGCGTGCTCTTCAACCCCCACCTCCTCTCTCCCTATATCTGACATAAGCCTTGAACGTTACTATTTGAATAGCCCCCACATTCATCTCTGGCTTCTTCATAAACCCACTCTCTCTGAAAAATTGAAATAGGCACTTGTCTTGCTGACCCTTTCTGGTCTTATTAAATAAATCACACCAGTTCCATGTTTCAAGATCTCCCATGAAACATGAGAACTACTTGACTCAGTAGGCTAAATTCCGTATCTATTCCAGTGACTCCTCAAGTCATCGCTCTTATCACTTGCCTCCTTCTCCCTGTTCAGGTGCCCAGTTGCACACTGGATTTCTTAACCATTCTCATCCTGAGCCTCCATGCATTTCCACTCTTAGAAATTCTCTTTTATCCCATGTGTTTGGCATTTCCTAGTCATAATCCAAACATTCCCTCCTCTCTGAAGCTGTCCTTTCTCCTCAAACAAGTGTGCATACTGTTCATCTGAGATTCTACTGCACTTTGCCAGCAGTCTGTTGTGTGTGTGTGTGTGTGTGCTTTTAACGTTTATTTATTTTTGGCTGTGCTGGGTCTTTGCTACACAGGCTTTCTCTAGTTAAGGTGAGTGGGGGCTATTCTCTGGTTGTGGTGTGTGGGCTTCTAATTACTGCGGATTCTCTTGTTGCAGAGCGCACGCTCTCGGCGCACAGTCTTCGGTAGCTGTGCTGCTTGGACTCAGTAGTTGTGGTTTCTGGGCTCGAGAGCACAGGCGCAATAACTGTGGCACGTGGGCTTAGTCGCTCTGCGGCGTGTGGGATCTTCCAGGACCAGGGATTGAACTCGTGTCTCCTCCTTTGGCAGGCCAATTCTTTACCACTGAGCTACCAGGGAACCCCTTCTAAGTTGTACTGACACAGAGTTTTCGCCCTTTCTATAGCCAGAAGGAGAGTTCGGTCATGTGTGAAGGACCTTCTGTTGGAGGAACAAAGGGGTCAAAATAATTACTTGCCTGGTGACACTCTCCTCCTCTGTGAAAGTTGCTCAGTCATGTCCGACTCTTTGCAACACCATGCGCTTAAACAGCCCATGGAATTCTCCAGGCCAGAATACTGGAGTGGGTAGCCTTTCCCTTCTCCAGGGGATCTTCCCAACCAAGGGATCAAACCCAGGTCTCCCATACTGGAAGTGGATTCTGAACCAGCTGAGTCACCAGGCAAGCTTCCTCTGTGGCTGGAATGTAAAATTTAGGCTGGATAGACTTTTTTCCTACGAAGTTTCCAAAAGGGCTAGGAGGGACCAGGTGACTATCATGAGAGACTGAAAATGGGAAACTAAATTCTAATTACTCGGGCTTTATCTGGGCTCTATCTTAGAGTTCCTCCCTGAAATTTACATTTGACTCCCTTATTCCATATGGAACCTATTCCAGCTCCCTAGAGTAGGTGGGGATTCAGATGAAAGCCATGGCAAGGAATAACCAGGATGCATATGGTTGGCATCTTTTATGTTGCATTTTCTCAGGAGCTTGAAGTGACTAAGCAGGCATTTGGGATCCTGGCTCCTTCACAAGCACACAGTATAACACCTAGTACATTGATTGGTATTTTTTTCTGTATCTCTTCAGTGTTAGACTGTGAGCTTTTCATGGGCAGGGTCTAAGCACATGCCCTTGTTCCAGTCCTGTGCTGGGCCTTGTAGCTATCTCAGCAAAACAGAGTGGAGCTGGCCTGGAGGCTATTGGGGTGGACTTCAGAGAGAGTCAGCTTTGCTTCAGCTCTCACTTATACCACTTAATGGCACATGACCTCAGGCAGGCTATACAGGCATTCTATGCCTCCGTTTCTTCCTGCATCTAGTGAGGATAAGAAGTATCTTTCCTACAATTTTGTCAAGATGATCCAATGAGCTACGTACGGAAAATTTGTGTCTGCTGCCTAGCAGGCAATGACTAGAGGCTAGTTATTCATAATTTTCTTTCTCAGGGCATGCCATTTTATCAGCATGTAGTAGGTATTTAATAAATGTAAGCAAATAATGAAGCACTGGATAAAAGTTTTTCAAGGCACCGTACATATTGACTTGAGGCAGGGTGAAGTTCTACAAAGAGCATGGCTTAGGAGTCAGAATGATGAGTGTGAACTACAGTGCGGCTACCTCCTACTTTCATTAACATGGACAAGTCATTAATCTGTCTCAGCCTCAGTAATATTTAATCCCAGAAGTAGGTGGTATTTTCACCTTCTATTTTATCTGTGTCTCTGCATGTTCTGAGGCCCTGTTCTCCAGATAGAGAGCCACTTCCTGGTGAATTGAAGCTTTGAGACAGGGAATTCTAAAGCAGGGAACACAAATGAGGGCTCTAAGATCAGATCAGATCAGTCGCTCAGTCGTGTCCGACTCTTTGCGACCCCATGAACCGCAGCATGCCAGGCCTCCCTGTCGATCACCAACTCCCGGAGGTCACTCAGACTCACACCCATCAAGTCAGTGATGCCATCCAGCCATCTCATCCTCTGTCGTCCCCTTCTCCTCCTGCCCCCAATCCCTCCCAGCATCAGAGTCTTCTCCAATGAGTCAACTCTTTGCATGAGGTGGCCAAAATACTGGAGTTTCAGCTTTAGCATCATTCCTTCCAAAGAAATCCCAGGATTGATCTCCTTCAGAATGGATTGGTTGGATATTCTTGCAGTCCAAGGAACTCTCAAGAGTCTTCTCCAACACCACAGTTCAAAAGCATCAACTCTTCAGCGCTCAGCCTTCTTCACAGTCCAGCTCTCACATCCATACATGACCACAGGAAAGACCATAGCCTTGACTAGGCGAACCTTTGTTGGCAAAGTAATGTCTCTGCTTTTGAATATGCTATCTAGGTTGGTCATAACTTTCCTTCCAAGGAGTAAGTGTCTTTTAATTTCATGGCTGCAGTCACCATCTGCAGTGATTTTGGAGCCCCCCAAAATAAAGTCTGACACTGTTTCCACTGTTTCTCCATCTATTTCCCATGCAGTGATGGGACCAGATGCCATGATCTTCGTTTTCTGAATGTTGAGCTTTAAGCCAACCTTTTCACTCTCCACTTTCACTTTCATCAAGAGGCTTTTTAGCCCCTCTTCACTTTCTGCCATAAGAGTGGTGTCATCTGCATATCTGAGGTTATTGATATTTCTCCCAGCAATCTTGATTCCAACTTGTGTTTCTTCCAGTCCAGCATTTCTCATGATGTACTCTGCATATAAGTTAAATAAACATGGTGACAATATACAGCCTTGACGTACTCTAAGAAGTCTCAAATAACCAGGCCCCCCCCCCTTGAGGGCCCCTGAATTCTACCTTTTAAGTGGATATGCTTTGTGTGATTATGACTCATGTTTTTGATTTGGTCATTGGTTTTTACTAAAATAGTAAATAAGACTTGCGTTTATTACTTGTCTCTATCATTTCAGGCATTTAGGACGCCACTTAGAAAAATTAATTGCAATATATTTTGATAAAGGCATTGTGATTTAGTGAATAATCTGAATTTTGAGAATTAAAGAAATTTAATGTAGCTATTTTAATTTTTACCATATTCATAATCCCAGGTAGAGGCTATTATGGGATCTATTTTGATGAAGACTTGAAATAGTTAACACTAACTGGGGCCTGGTAGTAAGAGGTGGGCCATGGTTGGATGTTAAATTTTATTGAGTGCTTATTTTATGCCAGTCCTTTTCATTATCTGTCATGCTAATAACCACCCTATTAAGCATTCTAGGCCCATTTTATAGATTAGGAAAGTGGCACAATATCACAGCCATGAAGAATAACAGTTCCTGGATTTGAAACCTGATTCACGCTCTTTGGGCTACCACGCTGTTTCTGAAGCAGTAGCAATGACTCCCAGACAAGACCTAATACATAGGGCAGGCTCAATAAGCATTTCTGGAATGCTGGATGGAGGGGCTGATGGATGCATGCATGCATGGCTGAATGGATGGAGGGGCTGATGGATGGCTGAATGGACTAATGGATGGATAGATGACTGGACTGATGGATGGACATGCCCAAAATTAGCAGCAAGGGAAAATGTGTTAAAAGCACTGGAAGTCTGAAAAGGCTTAGGTAGGTTGCTGCTGCTGCTGCTGCTGCTAAGTCGCTTCAGTCGTGTCCGACTCTGTGCGACCCCATAGACGGCAGCCCACCAGGCTCCCCCGTCCCTGGGATTCTCCAGGCAAGAACACTGGAGTGGGTTGCCATTTCCTTCTCCAATGCATGAAAGTGAAAAGTGAAAGTGAAGTCGCTCAGTCGTGTCCGACTCTCAGCGACCCCATGGACTGGAGCCTACCAGGCTCCTCCGTCCATGGGATTTTCCAGGCAAAAGTACTGGGGTGGGGTGCCATTGCCTTCCCCGTTAGGTAGGTTAGGGAGGCAAAAATTGTTTCAGCCACTACGCTGTCAAGTGACTGAGAGGAGGATGGTATCCAATTCAACAAGTGCTGAATGAAGCCCCACACATCTGTAGGAAAAGGAACAAGTGTTTCAGATGCCTCCAGCCCCATTTGCTGAGTTGACAAGTTAATTACTCAGCGATCAGGAGATAACTTGGTAGCAGTAACACATGTAACTGTGTAATTATCAGGGGTTCCAGTAGTCGCTGTGTAATTATCAAGTAGTTTTCATGAAACAACATGTGTTTGCTTGTAAATATACAATTAAGCGGTGTTGCCACTGTTAACTACAAAACAAACCAGCATCTGGTACTTAAGGTACCAGCTGTGGGTCGCCACAATTAAACTTTTCTTTAAATAGGATTAACTTTTTAAAAGGCATCAAAAACTCACAGTAGCACATCTGATCATTCTCTTTTGCTTAAAATGAGTCTTGCCTCTTTTCTCATCACACCTTAAAAATTTTGATCTGTTCTTTAAGGTCACGCTCAATGCCAGTTCTTTTCCTTGTATTATGCAGATTCCTTTAAACAAGATATAAATTCTTTGTCCTTAAATTCTCTAAACCTCTTTGTATGTCTTATGCCTTTTAATACATCCTACTTAGCTGGGAATTTTAGGCCTATCCATCTCTCAATAGTGCCACAAATATTTATTGGGGCCTCGATTATGTAGCAGGCCCTGGGCTAGGTAATGAGAATAGATTTCAACGAAATAGATAAGGCCTCCGCCACCACAAGCTTTACAAAATAGGAGGCTGCTGCTTCTGCTGCTAAGTCACTTCAGTCATGTCCGACTCTGTGAGATCCCATAGACAGCAGCCCACCAGGCTTCTCTGTCCCTGGGATTCTCCAGGCAAGAATACTGGAGTGGGTTGCCATGTCCTTCTCCAATGCACGAAAGTGAATATTGAAAGTGAAGTCTCTTAGTCGTGTCCGACTCTTGGCGACCCCATGGACTGTAGCCTACCAGGCTCCTCCATCCATGGGGTTTTCCAGGCAAGAGTACTGGAGTGGGTTGTCATTTCCTTCTCCACAGAATAGGAAGAAAGGCATGCATAAACAAGTAATTGTCAGTGTGATATATTTTGTAAAAAAGAAGCAAAGTTTAGTGCTATGAACTTTAATTCTCATTTAATCTAAATTAGGGGTCCCCAAACTCCAGGATCTAATGCCTGATGGTCTGAGGTAGAGCTGATACAATAATAATTGAAATAAAGAACACAAAAAACATATTGTGCTTGAATCATCCCCAAACCATCCTCACCCCCAATCTGTGAAAAATTGTCTTCCATGAAACTAGTCCCTGGTGCCAAAAAGATTGAGGACTGCTGGTCTAAGTTACTCAAAGGTGGTAGCCCCAAGTCCTTTTTCCTCATGGATTCAATAATTATCTATTTAGCACACACTTTGTGCAATTTGCTGTGTATGTTCTAGGTATTTCAGAGTAAATAAGATGGGCTTTATCCCTGCCTACACTTTAAACTCCCAAGTTATCTATCTTAGGACCTGGAGCCTATCAAGTACTCTGTGTGTATTTGTTCTTCCCAGTGACATTAGCTAACCATCTTAGCACAAAATTATTATCATCCTTGTCGTCATGTTGTCCAGGAGAATCTAGTAACATATATTGTAAATATTTTTATAGAATATATGATCATATAAGATATTGCCCCAGAAGTGAAAACTTAGATCTATAATTTATTTGCTACTATATTTTCTTAAAGTTCGTGTACTTTTTATAGAAGTCTTTGACAAAAACTAGGAAATATACAAAATAATCACACAAATGCTGCCATTTAGAGGGACCTGAATTTTCTCCCTGGTATTTTTAACTTATAATTTTTTCCAAAGGTAAAAATTTTCTGTCCTGCTTTTTTCCACTTAACACTGTAGCCTGAACATCTCTGTATATTATTTAAAATCATCTCGGTTTTGACTAGTTTATATTCCGACATAAATACACTATTGTTCTTAAACATTTCCTTAATGTCTGAATAGTATTCATTTATTTAGTCTTTATTTAAAAACTACTTCTTTCATCATGGTTCCGAGCACTGGAAATATGGCAAAAATGAAAACTGAGAGAGACCCATAAGGAGTTTAGATTCTGAAAGATAGATAATAAATAAATAACTACATGTTAAGGCTGGGGATATGAAGTAAAAGAAGGGGACGAAGATAGAGATATGGGAGAGATGCTAATTTCCATAGAGTATTCAGAGAGAGTGTCACTGATGAGGGAATATTTGAGTAACAGCTGGAGGAAATAGAATTCACATGAATGAATCTGGAGCAACTAGGGGAAAGCAGGTGCAAAGGTCCTGAGGTGGGAATGTGCTTGACTTGTTCATATGATGGCAAGGAGGACATTATGACTGAAGGAGAGTTAGCAAAGGGGAAGAGCCGCAGAGAAGTCAGAACAGTAAAAAGTGACAGAGGTATATTGATCACCTAGAGCCTTGCAGGCTGCTGAAGGTCTTTGGGTCAAATAGGAAGCTATAATGCCAACATTTTAAAAGAACACTCTGCTTGTCATATTGAGAATAGATTGTAGGAAAGAAGATTGCAAAAAGAAGCCCACTTAGAAGATTGTTAGCAATGATGCAGAACTGTTTTTGGTCTTTGAATTAGAAATAACTTTAAAAAATCTTTATGATAACGTTTTTATAGAGTAAAAAAGTAATATGATGAGCTCCTATATTCCAGCTTCAACATGAAAAACATGTGAATAATTTTTGTTCACCTATACTCATACCTATTACCAACCTCCACACGTTGTTGGATATTAACAACAACAACAACGAAAACCTCCCAGAATACACTATCTGTGTAAGTAAGGGAATACTTACTAAGGAAAAGGTCAGTTTTCATCCCAATCCCAAAGAAAGGCAATGCCAAAGAGTGCTCAAACTACTGCACAATTGCACTCATCTCACACGCTAGTAAAGTAATGCTCAAAATTCTCCAAGCCAGGCTTCAGCAATATGTGAACCGTGAACTTCCTGATGTTCAAGCTGGTTTTAGAAAAGGCAGAGGAACCAGAGATCAAATTGCCAACATCCGCTGGATCATGGAAAAAGCAAGAGAGTTCCAGAAAAACATCTATTTCTGCTTTATTGACTATTCCAAAGCCTTTGACTGTGTAGATCACAATAAACTGTGGAAAATTCTGAAAGAGATGGGAATACCAGACCACCTGATCTGCCTCTTGAGAAATCTGTATGCAGGTCAGGAAGCAACAGTTAGAACTGGTCATGGAACAACAGACTGGTTCCAAATAGGAAAAGGAATACGTCAAGGCTGTATATTGTCATCATGTTTATTTAACTTATATGCAGAGTGCATCATGAGAAACGCTGGACTGGAGGAAACACAAGTTGGAATCAAGATTGCTGGGAGAAATATCAATAACCTCAGATATGCAGATGACACCACCCTTATGGCAGAAAGTGAAGAGGAACTCAAAAGCCTCTTGATGAAAGTGAAAGTGGAGAGTGAAAAGGTTGGCTTAAAGCTCAACATTCAGAAAACCAAGATCATGGCATCTGGTCGCATCACTACATGGGAAATAGATGGAGAAACAGTGGAAACAGTGTCAGATTTTATTTTGGGGGGCTCCAAAATCACTGCAGATGGTGACTGAAGCCATGAAATTAAAAGACGCTTACTCTTTGGAAGGAAAGTTATGACCAGCCTAGATAGCATATTCAAAAGCAGAGACATCACTTTGCCAACAAAGGTTCGCCTAGTCAAGGCTATGGTCTTTCCTGTGGTCATGTATGGATGTGAGAGCTGGACTGTAAAGAAGGCTGAGCGCCTAAGAATTGATGTTTTTGAACTGTGGTGTTGGAGAAGACTCTTGAGAGTCCCTTGGACTGCAAGGAGATCCAACCAGTCCATTCTGAAGGAGATCAGCCCTGGGATTTCTTTGGAAGGAATGATGCTAAAGCTGAAACTCCAGTATTTTGGCCACCTCATGAGAAGAGTTGACTCATTGGAGAAGACTCTGATGCTGGGAGGGATTGGGGGCAGGAGGAGAAGGGGACGACAGAGGATGAGATGGCTGGATGGCATCACTGACTTGATGGATGTGAGTCTGAGTGACCTCCGGGAGTTGGTGATGGACAGGGAGGCCTGGCGTGCTGCGGTTCATGGGGTCGCAAAGAGTCGGACACGACTGAGTGACTGATCTGATCTGATCTGATCTGAAACTTTAAAAAAAAAAAAAAAAAGTGAAGAAATCCCAAAGGAAAATAGCATTTCTGTAGTCTAGAATTAAATGTTCTGGACATAAAATAACATAATTGGGAAACTATTAATATGAAATATATAAAGTTCAAATATACAAAGTTTATATTGTCATATGTAGAAAATTCATAGAAATTGATAAGAAAATTTGCTAATACAACAACATACGTTTGGGCAAAGGAAATAAAAACCTTTTTAAAAAGAGGTAAAAAGATGACACTAAAATTCTAATCATAGAACAAATCTAATACAAATAAGCTAAAACAATAGAATGGGAAAGACTAGAGATCTCTTCAAGAAAATTAGAAATACCAAAGGAACATTTTATGCAAAGATGGGCTCAATAAAGGACAGAAATGGTATGGACCTAACAGAAGCAGAGGATATTAAGAAGAGGTGGCAAAAATACACAGAAGTGTACAGAAAGATCTTCATGACCCAGATAATCACATTTAGATTGCTTTCCATGTTCTGGGTGCTGTAAATAGTGCCACAATGAACACTGGGGTGCATGTATCTTTTCTTTTTAAAAATATTTATTGATTTGACTGTGCTGGGCCTTAGTTGTGGCATGCAGGATCTTTAGTTGCAGTATGCAAACTCTTGGTTGTGCATGTGAGATCTAGTTTCCTGATCAGGGATCAAACCCCCGGGTCTTCTGCATGGGGAGCTCGGAGTCTAAGCCACTGGACTACAACAGAAATCCTGCATGTAATCTTGAATTATGATTTCTTCAGGTATATGCACAGGAGTGGGATTGCTGGGTCATATCGTAGTTCTAGTTTTAGCTTTTTAAGGAGCTCCCATACTGTTATCCATAGTGGCCTTACCAATTTACATTCCCATCAACAGTGTAGGAGGGCTCTCTTTTCTCTTCTTCACCCCTGTGAGGCATTTAGACTTCATCTTGAATCACATATATGAACAGTAATTACATTCTATATAATGTTATTCTGCTTCTTTCCTCTATGCTAGGTATCTCTTCTAGTCAGTCCCATCTCATTCATAGGACTGTACCTTCTCTGGAGAAAGTTGGCTAATATTTGGCTGGGTCTATGAAATTTCTGTTTGAAAATTGATCTGTGACTGTTGTTTTTCTCCTTGCTTCCAAGATATTACCTAGAAAGCCAATCATCTCTTGCTGGAATTAGATGGTAAACAGGTGATAGTTCTCCTCCTGTGAGTAACATATATCTTTCTCACTTTTGAGCCTTGAGACCTAGCATTCCAGTGTTCACAATTCCACGTGAATGAAACCACCATTTATCTGGTCAGGCAAGCCACAATCTTGATACTTCTCAGGGCTCCCCTCTCATCCAATCCATTAGCAATTTCTAGTGGTTTTAGCTTCTAAAATTTTTCTAAATATGCTTAATGCTTACCTCTCTTTACCATTATCCAATCCACTTCATCATTTCTTTTCTAAGTAACCTTCTAACTGGGTCCTCCTTCCTGCATTCATGCATCTCTTCAATCCATTCTTTATATTCTCTCTGGAGGAAGCCTTCCAAATGCAAATCCAAGTGTGCTACTCCCCTGCTCAAAACCGAATATTCAGTGTCTGCCTGTTGCTCATGGATGAAATTCAGGGCCTTAACCCAACCTGTGACCTGCTTTCACCTGCCTCTCCAGCCCAACTCAAGGGCTCTATAGTCTTGGCTGGCTCTAACCATTCTGCATAGTTTTCAGGCCTCATCCTGGCAAAGCTTTTGTCCATGTAGGAGCTATGCATATATTGACATACTTGGCCTTCATTTAGTATAAAGGACAATACTAGTACTTCCCTATCTCTTAACAGCCATTTTTATCATTTCTTTGCAACTTTTTCTTCTGTGCAACTCCTTTGCAAACGGTTCCCCTCTGGCTACTAGAGCCGCATTGCTGGCAGAAAAATGCCTGTGTGTTTAAACTCCCCTCTTGCAGGGGCCTTTAAATAATGGCTCCAAATGAGAGTTTGAAAAACCAGCAAACTTGCACAGATCAAGACAATTCTGAGACCAGGCTTATAATCCAGAGCCCCCATGCAGCATCTGGCTGAGACTAGTCTCTGCACAGCTATGTCTGAGATCACATTGTTGCTTGGCCTCTTCTCTGTCTCTGTCTTGCTTCCCCAACACTTACCAATATCTCTGTGATAAATCTCTAGAACTGGAGATGAATGGATAAGAAAGCTGTGGCATGTATACACAATGAAATATTACTCAGCCATTAAAAAGAACATATTTGAATCAGTTCTAATGAGGTGGATGAAACTGGAGCCTATTATACAGAGTGAAGTAAGTCAGAAAGAAAAACACCAATACAGTATACTGACACATGTATATGGAATTTAGAAAGATGGTAACGATGACAGTATATGCGAGACAGCAGGGGAGACACAGATATATAGAACAGTCTTTTGTGGGAAAAGGTGAGGGTGGGATGATTTGAGAAAGGAGCATTGAAACATGTATATTATCATATGTGAAACAGATCACCACTTCAGGTTTGATGCATGAGGCAGGGTGCTCAGGGCTGGTGCACTGGGATGACCCTGAGGGATGGGATGGGGAGTGAGGTGAGAGGGGGGTTCAAGATGGGGAATGCATATACACCCATAGCTGATTCATGTCAATGTATGATTAAAAACCACTACAATATTTTAAAGTAATTAGCCTCCAATTAAAATAAATTAAAAAAAAATCTCTAGTGCTGGAACCTGTACATTGGAACTACTTTTAGGGAATCCCACCTAAGACACCTAGATAAGCATGTACTCACTCTTTAGATCTCAGGACAAATGTCACTTTTTAAGGATTTCTGACTACCTGAAGTCCTTTGCCATGCCAACTGATGAGCATTTCTTCTTCATAGTACATCCCAATAAAAATTTGATACATGTTGAGTATCTCTGACCATAAGCCACAAAAAGCAAGACCATGAGTGTTTGGTTTATCATTGTGTCCCCGTTGCTTGGCATAGTAGCTCAAGAAAAAATAAGTCTTTATTAAATGAATGAATACAAGTTGACAAGCTGTAAGTGTGATGAACATGAGTACAATGACAGATGAAATTTTCTTACTCAAACCATTTTTACTGAGTAGCTATATACCAGCCAAGTAGTAACTGTCAAGTATTCATAGGCATTCAATAAGTATTTGTGAAGTAAACAAATTACATGATATATGAATTAATTGTACAAGAAAAGTTACAATCTAGTTGGAGAAAATAAAAACTCTGGAATGTTTAAAAGTCATGATTTGTTGACATACCACAGAGGTTGTCTAGTTGGTTTCAAAGTTACCTTAACAAAGAAATAAAGAGTTTATTCTTTTTGAATTTCAGCCAGATGGGCTATTTCCAATGTTCAGATCAGATCAGATCAGTCGCTCAGTCGTGTCCGACTCTTTGCGACCCCATGAACCGCAGCACGCCAGGCCTCCCTGTCCATCACCAGCTCCCGGAGGTCACTCAGACTCGCATCCATCGAGTCAGTGATGCCATCCAGCCATCTCATCCTCCGTCGTCCCCTTCTCCTCCTGCCCTCAATCCCTCCCAGCATCAGAGTCTTCTCCAATGAGTCAACTCTTCGCATGAGGTGGCCAAAATACTGGAGTTTCAGCTTGAGCATCATTCCTTCTAAAGAAATTCCAGGATTGATCTCCTTCAGAATGGACTGGTTGGATCTCCTTGCAGTCCAAGGGACTCTCAAGAGTCTTCTCCAACACCACAGTTCAAAAGCATCAATTCTTTGGCGCTCAGCCTTCTTCACAGTCCAGCTCTCACATCCATACATGACCACAGGAAAGACCATAGCCTTGACTAGGCGAACCTTTGTTGGCAAAGTAATGTCTCTGCTTTTGAATATGCTATCTAGGTTGGTCATAACTTTCCTTCCAAGGAGTAAGCGTCTTTTAATTTCATGGCTTCAGTCACCATCTGCAGTGATTTTGGAGCCCAGAAAAACAAAGTCTGACACTGTTTCCACTGTTTCCCCATCTATTTCCCATGCAGTGATGGGACCAGATGCCATGATCTTCGTTTTCTGAATGTTGAGCTTTAAGCCAACTTTTTCACTCTCCACTTTCACTTTCATCAAGAGGCTTTTTAGCCCCTCTTCACTTTCTGCCATAAGAGTGGTGTCATCTGCATATCTGAGGTTATTGATATTTCTCCCAGCAATCTTGATTCCAACTTGTGTTTCTTCCAGTCCAGCATTTCTCATGATGCACTCTGCATATAAGTTAAATAAACATGGTGACAATATACAGCCTTGACGTACTCCTTTTCCTATTTGGAACCAGTCTGTTGTTCCATGACCAGTTCTAACTGTTGCTTCCTGACCTGCATACAGATTTCTTAAGAGGCAGATCAGGTGGTCTGGTATTCCCATCTCTTTCAGAATTTTCCATAGTTTATTGTGATCCACACAGTCAAAGGCTTTGGCATAGTCAATAAAGCAGAAATAGATGTTTTTCTGGAACTCTCTTGCTTTTTCCATGATCCAGCGGATGTTGGCAATTTGATCTCTGGTTCCTCTGCCTTTTCTAAAACCGGCTTGAACATCAGGAAGTTCACGGTTCACATATTGCTGAAGCCTGGCTTGGAGAATTTTGAGCATTACTTTACTAGCGTGTGAGATGAGTGCAATTGTGCGGTAGTTTGAGCACTCCTTGGCATTGCCTTTCTTTGGGATTGGGATGAAAACTGACCTTTTCCAATCTTGTGGCCACTGCTGAGTTTTCCAAATTTGCTGGCATATTGAGTGTAGCACTTTCACAGCATCATCTTTCAGGACTTGGAATAGCTCCACTGGAATTCCATCACCTCCACTAGCTTTGTTCGTAGTGATGCTTTCTAAGGCCCATTTGACTTCACATTCCAAGATGTCTGGCTCTAGGTCAGTGATCACATCATCATGATTGTCTAGGTCTTGAAGCTCTTTTTTGTACAGTTCTTCTGTGTATTGTTGCCACCTCTTCTTAATATCTTCTGCTTCTGTTAGGTCCACACCATCTCTGTTCTTTATCGTGCCCATCTTTGCATGAAATGTTCCTTTGGTATCTCTGATTTTCCTGTTATGTGACTATATTTGGCTGAAACTAAGGTACTACAAGAAGCTAAAGCTCATTATACCCCACCTATTTTCTGTGCCTGTACCCTGACTTCTGAGGTTTTACTTGGCACGATCTCCTTTTACAAGTGCTTAGAATTGAAAACAGTTGAAGTTTCATGACTTTATAGTCAGTTTATTTTTAAAGGGTGTTGGGGAGATCCTCAGTTTGACAAACCTTAAATTGTAAGATCTCATAACCCATATTTTAGGGTGTTCTGATTGCTGAGAGTTCATAAATGAAAATCAGCATGTTAAGGTTGGAAATACTGTTTTCAAATAGAAACTAGGTTTGGATTTAGAGATTCTTACTCCAATATCTGCCTTTCCCCCAAAATTATAAGAATGAGCTCTTGCCTTATAATAACATCAGTATTATAGAGTGAACTCTCCTTCTAAAAGCCCCTATTTTAGGCAATGTCGGTTGGTTTTTTGATGAAGGGTTTAGCACATTTACTGTCCTAAGATCAAGTTGCACAACTGAAGGTGCTTGAGGATAAATTCCAAGCCAACTTTTGTTGAAACACTTATTCTGGAATATCATATATTGCATTAAGTAAAGATGGCATGTGGCCAGCTGAATCATTAGCAATTGCTTTGATCTATGCTCTATTTATAATTTTTTGATATGATTCAGATTATGTTTCACAATGTATATTTCAATCATAACATCAGTAAAAATTACTGGGCATATACTAAATGTAGCACATCATGTGTTAGCCTAGGCATAAAAATAGAAAAAGAAATTCCGTAAGATGCACATATAAATCAATCCTACCATGTTCCAGTTTTAGCTATTTCCTCACTAACTCAACTGACTTCATCCAAAGGAGGCTCAACAGCACTTGGTATTGACTTTAGAATCATTTTAGGTTTCTAAGAAGTGCTAGAATGTCATGGCTAAGTGCCATTGAACTCTATGGGTTCGAATCCTGCTTCTCCACTGTGCTCCATCAGAGTTCAGAGGCAAATTGCTTAATCCCTAATTTCTGTGGGAAAAGCATTAACATTATGTGGTCTCAAGTTTATTCATCTGAAAGCTGATGATAATAACAGTTACCACCTCAAAACCTTTTTTTGGTAAGGACTAAGTGAATTCAGTATATGTAAAGTGCTTAGAATAGTATCTGCAATAGTAAGCACTATATTAAAGAAAAAACTTTTATATACACAAAAAACAAAACCATGTATTTGCTCACATTTTCACCGACATTAGTGTGACCCTAGAGAATTCCTTAATGTTTTTCAATTCCTTTTTTTAACTGTAATGTGGGTCCACTGGTCTCCCCACATTGTTTTATAAGGATTAAATGAGCTAATCTAGCAGAATATCGCCTTGCCAGCCATAGCATGTGGCCTTGTACATATCAAGCATTTAGCAATATTTATTATATGAATGATTGAGGGAGTTGAGTGAAAGAACAATTAATTTCTATGCCACCCCCATGTCATATTCACTGATTCATTTCAAGAAAGTTATTGAGGATCTTCCAGGTGCCAGGTATTTTATTAGATCCTAGGGGATGCCACGATGAACAAGGCAGTCTCTTGTGGACATTTAGAATCTAATATGAGAGACAGCTATTAATCAAATAAGCAAGCACTTCATTATAATTGTGACATGTGCTAAAAACCCTGTAAAAGTAGGATGTGTGATGATCACATTTATTCAGTACATTTCTCTCACTTTAGAGATAAAGAAAGATAGGGTGGACTATCAGTTGAGAGTGAATCAAGGTCACAGTGTTAAGGTCTATAGGGCTTCCCCTGTGGCTCAGTAGTAAAGAATCTGCCTAAAATGTGGGAGCCACAGGAGACGTGGGTTCCAACCCTGCGTGGGGAAGATCCCTTGGAGGATGGTATGGCAACCCACTCCAGTATTCTTGCCTGGAGAATCCCCATGGACAGAGGAACCTGCCAGGCTACAGCCCATAGGGTTGCAAAGAGTTGGGCACAACTGAAGCAATTTAACACAGCACAGCATAAGGTTTATAGCAAAATTAAGGCTACAGAGAAAATTAAGGTACAGAGAACTTTCCTTAAACCGCCTTCCCTTACACATTCATAGTGTCTCCTTTATCAACATTGCCTATCAGAGCAGCACATTGCAATTCTTACAATTATGATTGCACATGGACACATCATACTCACCCAAAGCCCATAGTTTGCATTAAACTTTATTCTTAATGTTGTACATTCTATGGGTTTGGAAAAATGCATACGAAAATGTATCCATCATTACGGTATCATGCAGAGTGTGATACCTTAAAGATCCTATGTGCCTTACCTATTCGTCTCTTCCCCATCCTCCAGCTCCTGCAATAACATTATCTTTTTACTGTCTCCATAGTTTTGCCTTTTTTAGGTGTTGTATAGTTGGAATCATACAGTATATAGCCTTTTCAGATTGGTTTCTTTCACTTAGTAATATACTTTTAAGTTTCCTCCATGTCTTTTCAATGGCTTGATAGCTCATTTCTTTTCAGCTTTAAATAATATTCCATTGTTTGATGTACCACAGTTTATTCACTGACTAAAGGACATCTTGGTGAGTGTTTCTTTTTTTTTGAACTCCATGTTGGGTGAAATTGACAAATGGCTACTTATTGTGCCTTAAAAGACAGTTAAATTCTGTTTTTAGATCAAAGTCGGGCTTAGAAATGAGTAAAAGGATGGGGGCAAAACACCTCAAATAAAAACAATCATGGTTTCCAAGAGTTGACTACCTTTCACATGCTAAGCACTTTATCTCCATCATTTGATTCAATCCTCATAACCTGTGAATAAATACTATTGCAAACTAATACTTAAGGGGTCTCTGAGCAAGATTGCTTCAGGATCACATGGCCAGAAAGTGCAGCAAGCCCTGTTGGTGTGATAATAAAATTCACGCTCTTCTATGGTAGCAAACTGTTTCTACTTTGGAACAATTTGGGCTCAGATAGCTTCAGAGTGCAATCTTACAGATCTTGAGGTTTCAGAATCAGTTCCTGAAGTTCTAGTTGATGAAGACTGTGAATATTTAAATATACATCTTATTGCTTTCTTCTCTTGGTACATTACTTACTTTTTTCCCTCATGTGAAAGTCATGCTTGACATGATGGGATACGGAGAAAAAGAAGAAAAAAAAAATTAGGATATCAGAGAACATCATAGAGAAATTGGGAAGTGACTACAGAATGTTTTTTGGTGTTCTAAAATTCTTTTATTTTTCCAGGTACCTCTGAATTAGCAGACAGTGGGACAATACTTCATGGAAATTCCCAATATAAGCATTATTAACCATTATTAATGGCCTTTTGAAAAGGCCATTCTATTCTACTTTTCAGAAACTCTATTTCCACTGCATGCTCGCTCACTCAATTATACACAACTCTTTGTGACCCTGTGGACTGTAGCTCGCCAGGTCCTCTGTCCATTCTTTCCAGGCAAGAATACTGAAGTGGGTTGCCATTTCCTTCTCCAGAGGGGTACTTGATAATACGGGTGACTATGTGTCAGGGAGAGGGTTGTGTTGGTCACTCACCTTTGAGGACTCTCAAAAAAGAATGTACAAGAACTTCTACTCTGTAGAGAGCCAAAGCTCAACTATGTAGAAGGAGAAGAGATAAATAAGATATCCATTTATTAAGTCATGGGCTAAGGGTTATGCTAAGCCTTTACCTGTATATTACATGGATAACTCATTTTCTCAATAACTCATTATATCCCCATTTTACAGATGAGGAAACGGAAGCACAATGAAGGTAAATAAATGTCCAAACAAGGTGATACAGGTGGGGCTGAGAATCAAACCTAGATCTGAGACACTCCAAATCTAGCCTTTCCCCCGCCCCCCATGAGAACACATTCAATTAAAATTACCTAGGAAGGAAGACCCACTGGGTCTTCTGACCCACTGACTGGGTTGTTTTATTTGTTTGTTAAGTCTGGTTTCATTGTCCCCTACACACTGATCAGCTTGCTCCACTAACACACAAATTTAAAAAGCTCCTAGAGTATCTCTGTTAAAGTGATATTAACAGACTTAACAGAATATCTGTTAAGTTTTAATATCAGATATTAAGTGATTTAACAGAATATCTCTGTTAAAGTGACTGTTAAAAGGACACTGGGGAGGAAGGCAACAGTGGAGTTTTCCAAGATCCATTACTATGTACAAACTGCTCTCTTCCACATCTCTCTTGAAATATCATCACCCATTCAGTTTCATGCTATTACAGTAACAATAAGGCAGCTCTCTATAAGATACATGGAAAATTCATCATTCTCTGCTATGGTAGGGGACTTTAAGTGCCAAGGCCAAAAGGAAGAGAGATCATTGTTGTAACTTTAAGCTCAGAGAAAAATATATATATGGTAGTGATATTAACACACATTTTATGCTTAAACTTTTAAAAAGTTCCTGTCAGTTTTTAAATAGAAGAACGTGGTAGGATTTAGTCTCCCTGTTAACCAGATTTGTTTGAGCCTGGAAAAGAAGAAACAAAAACAAACCTACTCAGGGTAATTATTTTAAATAATGATAGACACAGATTCTGAGACAAGTACACATACATGAGAAAGATTTAAGGTTGAAATAGTAAAGTGTCTACAATCGTGTTCATGATTATTATCATGTATTATAGTAATGAGGCATACATGGGAAGTCGTTTACAATAAGAAAATAATGAGTATTATTTGTACTCTGTCACTTCTAGCATTCCTGGAGTCAGCTGCGGAAAGAAGCAGTCAGGGAAAAGAGCCAGGCAAGAGAGAGGAGGCAGTAGCTCCTTTCTCCTTGTGGCTTTATTCTGCTGTTGAGTGGAGACAATCAGTGTTAACTTACTTGTCTCCTGCCAGATCTGATGTACTCCGTCTGAAGCTGAATCTGGGGGCCAGTGCATGTCCTGTGCCATTTCCTAGGAAGAGTCACACAGGATCCCTGTGATACCAAGACAGAAAGTTTCCATTCAGTGCCTTAGAGATGACTGTTTCTCTTTCAGTGGGTAGATATAGGAGAGGTTTGTAGTTCTCAAATGTTAGCATGCATCTAAATCACGTGAAGGACTTATTAAAACATTGGATGATGGGTTTATTCCCCAGAATTTCTGATTATGTCTGGTATTAGGCACATGACTTTATGTTTTGAATAAGTCCCCACGTGATTCTGACATTGATGGTCTGAGGACTACACTTTGAGAGGCCCTGATGTAGAGGTTAAATAAAACCATAGGTTCTATGGTTAGACAGACCTGGATTCCTATCTCAGCTCTTCCACTTGCATGATCCTGGGAAGATTACTATACCCTTTCAAAGAATCATTTGTTTTGCTCCAGTTCAGTTCAGTTCAGTCACTCAGTCATGTCTGACTCTTTGTGACTCCATGAACTGCAGCATACCAGGCCTCCCTGTCCATCACCAACTGGGAGTTCACTCAGACTCATGTCCATTGAGTCGGTGATGCCATCCTGCCATCTCATCCTCTGTCATCCCCTTCTCCTCCTGTCCCCAATCCCTCCCAGCATCAGAGTCTTTTCCATTGAGTCAACTCTTCACATGCGGTGGCCAAAGTATTGGAGTTTCAGCTTCAGCATCAGTCCTTCCAATGAACACCCAGGACTGATTTCCTTTAGGATGGATTGGCTGGACCTCCTTGCAGTCCAAGGGACTCTCAAGACTCTTCTCCAACACCACAGTTCAAAAGCATCAATTCTTTGGCGCTCAGCTTTCTTCACAGTCCAACTCTCAAATCCACTGGGAAAACCATAGCCTTGACTAGATGGACCTTTGTTGGCAAAGTAATGTCTCTGCTTTTGAATATGCTATCTAGGTTGGTCGTAACTTTCCTTCCAAGGAGTGTCTTTTAATTTCATGGCTGCAGTCACAATCTGCAGTGATTTTTGAGCCCCCCAAAACAAAGTCTGACACTGTTTCCACTGTTTCCCCATCTATTTGCCATGAAGTGATGGGACCAGGTGCCATGATCTTCGTTTTCTGAATGTTGAGCTTTAAGCCAACTTTTCCACTCTCCTCTTTCACTTTCATCAAGAGGCTTTTTAGTTCTTCTTCACTTTCTGCCATAAGGGTGGTGTCATCTGCCTGTCCAAGGTTACTGATATTTCTCCTGGAAATTTTGATTCCAGCTTGTGCTTCTTCCAGTCCAGCGTTTCTCATGATGTACTCTGCATATAAGTTAAATAATCAGGGTGACAATATACAGCCTTGACATACTCCTTTTCCTATTTGGAACCAGTCTGTTGTTCCATGTCCAGTTCTCACGGTTGCTTCCTGACCTGCATATGGGTTTCTCAAGAGGCAGGTCAGGTGGACTGGTATTCCCAACTCTTTCAGAATTTCCCACAGTTTATTGTGATCCACACAGTCAAAGGCTTTGGTATAGTCAATGAAGCAGAAATAGATGTTTTTCTGGAACTCTCTTGCTTTTTCCATGATCCAGCAGATGTTGGCAATTTGATCTCTGGTTCCTCTGCCTTTTCTAAAACCAGCTTGAACATCTGGAAGTTCACAGTTCACGTATTGCTGAAGCCTGTCTTGTAGAATTTTGAGCATTACTTTACTAGTGTGTGAGATGAGTGCAATTGTGCGGTAGTTTGAGCATTCTTTGGCATTGCCTTTCTTTGGGATTGGAATGAAAACTGACCTTTTCCAGTCTACAATGGCCTAAATATTGTGCTAAATGTTTTTATGTATGTAATGTCATTAGCACCTCAAATCATTGGTATGAAATAGATACCATTCTCCCCACTTTACAGATGAAATGTGAACTCAAACAGGTGGATAACTTGTCCACTACTTGTCACACATATAACAGATGTATCACCAGGCCCAGTAACAAATTCTTTAAAATGAACTAAAGTTTTCTTCATAAAATTTCTGTTAAATATTTGAAACATGTTTTCCATTGGGTTGGGGTTAAAGCTGAATGTCAAGAGAAGAGAGGACTTAATCTTGATCAGAGTCAGGAAACTGAGTGTCCTCTTTATCTAGGAAAGGGCTAAGACGCATCAGTGTCCTTTGGTAGCTCTGCTCGCTATGTGTCTGAGAAATAGTTCTGAAAAGAATACAGCTTTTATTAAAATGTTTTGCTTAATTCCTTGACATTTGATTTGCCTCGAAGTCTTCCATAATCTCACCATTTACAATATTGGACATAAAAATAAAAAATTTTATTGAACCATAAAAATGCTCTAATAAAGTAGAGGTGGTAAATCCTTCTAAGTGTCAGCATGGAAGGCAGTCCCATGAGAGCCAAGAGAATGGGCCTGCCTCAGGAAATGAAATCCTAGTTAGGGATAATATTGAAATTTATTTTTTTAAAAAATAAAACAAATAGAAACGCTTACATATTTAGACTTACAGAAGAGATATAAAGTGCTATCTGTGAGAGATTAACCAAGACCCTAGAAAGTACAGACAAGCCTCAATGTTTCCACTTGTATGTGTCTTGCATTGATGCTTGGCATTCAAAACTACCTAAAGTCACTTTGGTGAAGGAATTTATGATTGGGTGGCAGGCTGATTGAAATGCATCTTTGCAAATATACTTGGTATACACTTACCTGTCATAGACAATGGCACTGTTTTAGGAGGGTTTTCAGATTCATCATAGTCTCTGCGGTATTTTCCTTTAATAATGCATCTTGAAAAATAAGACGTTTAGCTAAGGCTGCTAATTCTATGAAACGCTAATCATTTAAGCTGTCTAACCTTGTTCAGGGTAATTATTTCTATCCATTATCCATCATGCTAAGAAATGACAGCCCAGGGACAAGGAGACTTTTCAAGCAAATGCTTTAAGACAGTGTTTTAGTTTGCAGGCACTGGCCAATGTTAATTAAATTATATAAACAATGACTCATGGTATAAATAGAGTATGGAGAAGCTTGCAAGAAAAAATACAGTTCAATAACTTTAAAAGTACTTATTCTTTCCCAAAGAAAATAGAAGGAAGCTTTTATTCTCTGGACTTTGTTTACCTTTCTAAAATTCAGTGATTCAGTTGTTGTCAGAATACATTGTCTCTGAAAGTTCCACTTTAGCAGGGGAATCTTTCTGGATTCTATTTTAGCAATCTATTCTGCTTTGGAGACTATTTTTTTTTCCTAAAGGGAAAAAAGTAAGCTTCTTTGGAACCACAGGACCATGAGTTAAGCCCCTAGACATTTGCAAATAGGAAAACAAATCCCAGTGGATGGGAGATGTAATTAATATTAGCATATACTACTGTAACTGTCAATATTTCTCTAATATACATCATCATTAAGTATAACTGCTAGCATTTCTCCAATATGTGCATTCCTTTCTGTCAGTAGAAGGTTACCGGTTTTTCAGATTTTGGCCACGAAGTTGGATTATAATCTCAGAATCAATGGCATATATAAAAATGTGGAAATATCACCAGCAGCTATTGATCACGTTCTTTACCATGAGGGGAAAAATATATGATAATATTCCATGTCCTTTAATGTATTATAAAATCCACAGCTTATCAATCTTCTGGAAATTCAGAACTTTGAATTCAGAGTGTTGAATCTACACCTTTAAAAAGAAAGAAGCTGCTGCTGCTGCTGCTGCTGCTGCTAAGTCGCTTCAGTCGTGTCCGACTCTGTGCGACCCCACAGACAGAAGCCCACCAGGCTCCCCTGTCCCTGGGATTCTCCAGGCAAGAATACTGGAGTGGGTTGCCATTTCCTTCTCCAACAAGAAGCTGCTGAGGTACCCTTAATTTCTATTATCACCTTTTATCCCACTTCCATGGTAGCTCAGCTGGTAAAGAATCCACCTGCAATGCAGGTTTGATTTCTGGATTGGGAAGATCCCCTGGAGAAGAAATCAGCTACGTGCTCCAGTATGCGTGGGCTTCCCTGGTGGCTCAGATGGTAAATAATCTGCCTGCAATGCAGGGGACCTGGGTTTGATCCATGGTTTGGGAACATCCCCTGGAAGAGGGCATGGCAATCCACTCCAGTATTCTTGCCTGGAGAATCCCATGGACAGAGGAGAGGAGCCTGGCAGGCTACGGTACCTGGGGTTGCAAAGGGTCAGACACAACTAAGTGACTAAGCGCACACAACACATCCTTTTGCCCTTCCTAGTAGAGCCATAGGAAGAAGTAATGCGTCATAAGCACACTAGTGACCTTTACTATATGAACATATTCTGCTAATTTAGGGGATTTAGCTAAAGAAGCTTGCAAGGTATGGTCACAATACCTCCGGGACTTCTCTTCACTATTCTGTCAGTAGTAGTAGCTCATTCGTGTTAGACTCTGCGACCCATGGACCGTAGCCCACCAGGTTCCTCTGTCCATGGGATTTCCCAGGTGAGAATACTGGTGTGGATATAGCCATTTTGTGGATTCAAGTATGCCTAGAAGTAGTAAGAAGGATTGCCCACAAGATTGTACAGTTTGAGGGCTGAATAAACTTAAAAATAACATTATAAAGGAAGTCAAATTAAAGACCACAATTTGGGTTAAAATAGTGTTGAAATAGAAAAGTAAGTATTATTTCACTTCTCTCATTCAGATTTTCTATTCACACAACTCCAATCAGTACATAGTTGAATCCCATCTTTCACTAAACAATGTATAATAATCAGATAAATAAGTGAACAAATAGATGTAAATTAAAATGTGAACAGAAACTCCTGCAATGAGAGGAAGTGATAGCAGTGGCTATGGCAATAATGAAAAAAGGGGCTTTTCATACACAACTTGGAACTTCCCTGGTGGCTCAGATGGTAAAGCGTCTGCCTGCAATGTGGGAGATCTGGATTCAATCCCTGGGTCAGGAAGATCCCCTGGAGAAGGAAATGGCAACCCACTCCAGTACTCTTGCCTGGAAAATCCCATGGACGGAGGAGCCTGGTGGGCTGCAGTCCGTGGGGTTGCAAAGAGTCAGACACGACTGAGTGACTTCACTTTCTTTCTTTGATGCACAACTCAGCACCCTCAATAGCAACCTTGGCACAGAGCTCAATGGGCTGAGCCAGCGGTGGGTAGGGGGATGTCGTCAGACTGCACGTTGGTGTGATCAACATCAAACACCAATCTTGGGCAACGTTCTTGATGACTATTGAATGTAGTGTTGGCCAGCTCACCAAGGACAGAACGTGACATGCTAGAGCCATTTCCTTTCTCCTCCCTCTTCAGCTTCTTTTCTGCCTTAAAGAGAAGAACATCTGAAAGGTCAGCCGTATCATCTTTTCTACTTAGGATAGCATTATTAAATGAAGGAAGTGCTATGGGCTGGTATATCTGGATTTTAGCTAGGAGTTTCAAGTTCATCTGATAGGCAACATGGAGAAATACATCTTGATGATGGTAAAATGTTTGAACTCAAAGTAAAATGCCTCTAGTGTCACAATTATTTCCATAACAGATTGAGGAAATTTATGGGAAAGAATCCCCCAAGATAAGAGGGTCATGGTGTACAAATCTGTTTTAATGGCAGAAAAGCAGAATCAAAGAGTGAATGATGTCTGAAAGATGTTTATCAAATAGGGAGGCAGCTGAGAGTAGAAAACCACAATCAAATCAGATATAAAAAGTTCCCATTGCCCAGGACGTTTGGGCTGAATTTAACATAATGAGTGAGGTATAAGTGAAAGAGTGCCTTTTGTTTTTCTAAATATGTAGGATGGGATACTGAGAATTATATATGTTCAAATAGAATAAAGCAAGTTACATTGCATTTTTAAAATTATATTCTTAATATTAAATCAAACCTATTTATCAGATAAATTGCAGATTATATCCAGTTTGCTTTTAATTCTTAAGAGATGAGTATTTTCTGAGATAATGATGTAAAAGGATGAAGAATTTTTGTTCTCTAAATGACAATCAGCTGTTGCATAGTAAGTCACACTGGTGAAGAAGGATAATTCTCAACTGGGAGTTCCAGCCCATTGGTTGTGAAATTAACACAGACTATCCTAAATCAAATCCCTTATGATTATACAGTGGAAGTGAGAAATAGATTTAAGGGCCTAGATCTGATAGATAGAGTGCCTGATGAACTATGGAATGAGGTTCGTGACATTGTCCAGGAGACAGGGATCAAGACCATCCCCATGGAAAAGAAATGCAAAAAAGCAAAATGGCTGTCTGGGGAGGCCTTGCAAATAGCTGCAAAAAGAAGAGAAGCGAAAAGCAAAGGAGAAAAGGAAAGATATAAACATCTGAATGCAGAGTTCCAAAGAATAGCAAGAAGAGATAAGAAAGCCTTCTTCAGCGATCAATGCAAAGAAATAGAGGAAAACAACAGAATGGGAAAGACTAGGGATCTCTTCAAGAAAATCAGAGATACCAAAGGAACATTTCATGCAAAGATGGGCTCGATAAAGGACAGAAATGGTGTGGACCTAACGGAAGCAGAAGATATTAAGAAGAGATGGCAAGAATACACAGAAGAACTGTACAAAAAAGAGCTTCACGACCCAGATAATCATGATGGTGTGATCACTGACCTAGAGCCAGACATCTTGGAATGTGAAGTCAAGTGGGCCTTAGAAAGCATCACTAGGAACAAAGCTAGTGGAGGTGACGGAATTCCAGTGGAGCTGTTCCAAATCCTGAAAGATGATGCTGTGAAAGTGCTGCACTCAATATGCCAGCAAATCTGGAAAACTCAGCAGTGGCCACAGGATTGGAAAAGGTCAGTTTTCATCCCAATCCCAAAGAAAGGCAATGCCAAAGAGTGCTCAAACTACCGCACAATTGCACTCATCTCACACGCTAGTAAAGTAATGCTCAAAATTCTCCAAGCCAGGCTTCAGCAATATGTGAACCGTGAACTTCCTGATGTTCAAGCCGGTTTTAGAAAAGGCAGAGGAACCAGAGATCAAATTGCCAACATCCGCTGGATCATGGAAAAAGCAAGAGAGTTCCAGAAAAACATCTATTTCTGCTTTATTGACTATGCCAAAGCCTTTGACTGTGTAGATCACAATAAACTGTGGAAAATTCTGAGAGAGATGGGAATACCAGACCACCTGATCTGCCTCTTCAGAAATCTGTATGCAGGTCAGGAAGCAACAGTTAGAACTGGTCATGGAACAACAGACTGGTTCCAAATAGGAAAAGGAGTACGTCAAGGCTGCATATTGTCACCATGTTTATTTAACTTATATGCAGAGTACATCATGAGAAATGCTGGACTGGAGGAAACACAAGCTGGAATCAAGATTGCCGGGAGAAATATCAATAACCTCAGATATGCAGATGATACCACCCTTATGGCAGAAAGTGAAGAGGAACTCAAAAGCCTCTTGATGAAAGTGAAAGTGGAGAGTGAAAAGGTTGGCTTAAAGTTCAACATTCAGAAAACGAAGATCATGGCATCTGGTCGCATCACTACATGGGAAATAGATGGAGAAACAGTGGAAACAGTGTCAGACTTTGTTTTTCTGGGCTCCAAAATCACTGCAGATGGTGACTGCAGCCATGAAATTAAAAGACGCTTACTCCTTGGAAGGAAGGTTATGGCCAACCTAGATAGCATATTCAAAAGCAGAGACGTCACTTTGCCAACAAAGGTTTGCCTAGTCAAGGCTATGGTCTTTCCTGTGGTCATGTATGGATGTGAGAGCTGGACTGTGAAGAAGGCTGAGCGCCGAACAATTGATGCTTTTGAACTGTGGTGTTGGAGAAGACTCTTGAGAGTCCCTTGGACTGCAAGGAGATCCAACCAGTCCATTGTGAAGGAGATCAGCCCTGGGATTTCTTTGGAAGGAATGATGCTCAAGCTGAAACTCCAGTATTTTGGCCACCTCATGCGAAGAGTTGACTCACTGGAGAAGACTCTGATGCTGGGAGGGATTGAGGGCAGGAGGAGAAGGGGACGACAGAGGATGAGATGGCTGGATTGCATCACTGACTCGATGAATGTGAGTCTGGGTGACCTCCGAGAGCTGGTGATGGATAGAGAGGCCTGGCGTGCTGCAGTTCATGGGGTCGCAAAGAGTCAGACATGACTGAGCGACTGATCTGATCTGATCTGATCCCCTATATTCTTAGGATTTTTTTTAAATGGATTTGCCTCATGAAAATTTCCAGATGTTTGTGGGTTTTTAAGATACTGTTCCAATACTGACTTCCAGTTTAATTATATTATGATCAGGGAAGATACTCTATGTGATTTTAGTCTGTTGAAATGGATTGTGACTTATTTTATTGCCCAGTTGGTTAATAGTGTTGTTCAACACTTCTAGATCCTTACTGATTTTCTATTTGTTCTATCAATTATTGAGAGAAGTTGTGTTAAAATTTCCAACTATAGTTGTGTATATATTTATCTCTTTAGATTTCAGTTTTTGCTTCATGTATTTTGATGCTCTGTTGTTAGGTACAAATGTTTTAAGACTGTACATCTTCTTGATGAGCTGGTGGTCCATTTATAATTATGAATGCCTCCTTTCTATCTCTGGTACATTTTTTGTCTGAAAAATCTACTTTGTTTCATAGTAATATAGCCACTGGGCTTCTCTTGTGGCTCAGTGGGTAAAGAATCTGCCTACAATGCAGGAGACCTGGGTTTAATCCTGGGGTTGGGAAGATCCCAATAGCTATAATATAGTCGTTATAGTTTTCTAATTATCCTTGCGTAATACATCTTTATCTCTTTTTACATTTTATTTGATTTTTTAATATTTAACATATGTTGTTGTGTGTTTTGTTTTTTTTTTTGTAGACAACATAGAGTCTTGCTTTTCAATCCAGCTTGACAATGTCTGCCTTTCAATTGGAGTTCTGATCATTTTCATTTAATGTATTTATTTAAGTCTAATATCTTGGTGTTTTGTTTTTTTTTTTTACAGTTTTCCTTGTTACATTTTCCTCTTTTCTGAAGAAAAGTTACAAGACATTATATTTGTTCTCCTGTATGCAGTATGTCTTCTGATCAAACCCTTTCCTGGCTTCTTTTAAGATTTTTCTCATTCCTTGATTTTTAACATTTTGATTATGATATGCATTGGTGTGATTTTGTTTGTCTTTCTTGGGGTTTTGATTTTGTTTTTGTTTCTTCGGCTTCTTGGATATGTGGTTTTATAAAACTGATAAAAATTGAATCACTATTGTTTCAAATAATTTGCATGACAATCCCTTCTAATTTTTCTGGGGCTTTAATTAAGTATACATTACTATGCTTAATAGTGTCCCTTCTGTCACTGTAGCGTTAATATTTTTTGTGTGTTTTTTCCTTGTGCTTCAGTTATGATACATTCTATTGTTATGTCTCCAGTGCTCTTTTCTTTCCCAGTGCCTCCTCAACTGTTGGCCTCATCTAATGATTTTAAAAATGTTTCAGATATATATTTTTAATTCTAGAGATTCTCTTCTATATATTAAATTTCTCCTTATTATGTTCAAATTTTCTTTTAAGTCCTTAATCACATTTATAATAGCTGTTTCAAAGTTCCTATCTGCTAATTTTATCAGCTCTTAAATTTCTGAACATTTTTCTGTTGACAGTTTTTCTCTTGGTTATGAATCAAATTTTTCTGTACTTCTTACACACATTGTAACTTTTAATTAGATACTTAATTTGTGGATATAACATTGTTGAGGGTATGGGTTTTGTTGTCATTGTTTAAAGATATTTCAATTTGGTTTCCATAGGTCATGAATTCCTTTGCAGATCAGCTTAATTCTTTTGAACTTTATCTCTAAGATTTTTAAAAAGTGACAGAAAGTATACTTTACTCTAGGTCTAACTTAGACTTACTACGTAGTCATGATCCTTCTAAGATCCTACTTAGAAACCCTAGGTTCAACAAGGTCTCTGCACTCTGGGTGGTTAGAACTTGAAAGTTTTCCAACTCTGTTTGACCCCTGGGAATTGTTTAGCTACAACCTTGTAGTAATTGCAAGGGATGAGTGCAGGAGATGCGGGTTTAACCCCTGGGTCAGGAAGATCCCTTGGAGGAAGAAATGGTAACCCATTCCAGTGTTCTTGCCTAGGAAATCCCATGGACAGAGGAGCCTGCCAGGCTACAATCCCTGGGGTTGCAAAAGAGTCAGACATGACTTAGTGACTAAACAACAACAATAATTCTCTTGTTATGTATGTGTTACTCATGTTCGGCCAAATTCAGAGAAGTACATGCAAATTTATTGGGCTTTTTCTCTACCAAACTCCTTCTTTTCCATTATGTTACTTTAGAAATTACATATGTATCAGTCTCTGATTTCTGTCCCCTTTCAGAGAGACCAGTGTTCTGTTTGGATTACTCCTTCCTGTACAGAAAATGCCTCCAGGCAGAAAATTGGAAAACTGAGGGACTTACCTTGTTTGTTTCCCTTTATCAAGAATCACTGTCCTGTGTTGCTAGCTCATCAGTGACAGAAATCAACTATTCACATAGTTTGTCCAGTTTTCCAATAGTGTGCTCTAAGAAATTAGCTGTACTACCAGTTACTCCATTATGATTGAAGCAAAGTTGACATTACAGTTTTTAATTCCTTATCTTGATGTAAGTTTTTCTACTTTCCCATTCTCCCAGAACAAACATATTTTAGAAGATGCCTAGGTAGTTTATTCCATGTACTTTTGACAGTTCCGTTAGGTATACAACACTTACAAATTTTGTGAATTTCAGTACTTAAATATATCCCAAACTCAGTATTCTTAAACATGAGAATAATATTACTAAGCTCATGAAAATATAAGTGATAAGATATATAAAGCTTGGATTTTAAAGGAAGATTGATAAATGGTTCTCTCACATCATTTGCAGTCACAATAACTGTCTTAAAAAGAGGCAGAATTTTATGGTTACTTATATTTGTCTCAAGTCAATTGTAAAATAATCCTTATCTCTCCTATAAGTCAAACAACCAACTAGATGCAAGTTAAAAACAGTGATCTCATATTACTATATTTTAATTATTCCCCTGTTTCACCAAAGAATAAACTGGTTTCCCTCTGTACCAAAATTTAATTGACTACTCAGGTCAATAATAGTTTTATATAGCACCTTTCAGAAACCACAAGGAATTAAAAACTACACATATAGGATCACTTCAATTTTTTTTATCCTTGGCTCTTGGCCACCACTGTATAGCTTGATCCCACACAGGATTCTAAAATGATATTCCAGTTCAAAGCCAAGATACACATGCCATTCTTTTTCTTCATTAATAGGATAGAATACAGACCTCAATAAACCAGTCAACAAACATTCTAAATGCCAAAACAAAGCTAATGGACTTCCAGAATAACTTGACATCCTTACTCTGTTAGGCTTACAAAAATAAAATCCAGTGAAGATGGAGATGTACCCCAGGGCCTGGGAAAAGGGTACACCAGTGAGGAAGCATTCAGTTCAATTTAATACATAAATAACCCAAGAATGTTTGAGATGACTAGAATCTTACAGATCACCTAGTTCTGTGCTTTTCAAACTGTACTTGAAGTTTGGAGCAGATAAGGATGGGGCGATAGGAAAGGAGAAGCTAAATTGACAGGGCCCTAGCTAGTCTCACTTTATCATGCAGAGTACTCCAGTGTTTTATTTGGGCTTTGCAGTGTGGTTTAGTCGTAAAACAAACAAACAAACAGTGATGTTACTAATCAAAATTGTTGACCAATCGTGATTTAGTCAAATAACCTCATTTTGTAGATGGAGAATAACAACCAAAACTGACTTTATGCAAGTTTACACAGTTAGTTAGTGGCATTGCTATGACTGTAATTCAACTTTCTGAACTCCCAGGCTACTGTTTCTCACAGAGAAAAAGGATATGTCTAGAGGGCAGGTTTTCCAACTGTTTCTTATTTGTTTTTCTCACTATATTCCAGTTCACATGCTAGGTTCTAGGCAAACAAAAATAAGGTTAATTTCAAATAGGAAAAAAGCATACCAGGAAATGGCAACCCACTCTAGTATTCTTGCCTGGAGAATCCCATGGACAGAGGAGCCTGGCGGGCTACAGTCTATGGGGTCACAAGAGTTGGACACAACTGAGCGGCTAAGCACATTAACAATAGTTAAAATACAATGTTGTGAGTGCATTTTGAATATAAAACAGGGTGCAGACGTGAAGGCAGCAGAGGGACCAGAAGGCAGAGGAGGGACATATAAATCTTATTGTGGGGTGAGAGGGTAGGTAATATCAGAGAAGCATCTTGAAGGGTATTTAGATATTGGCGGGAGAAGGCAATGGCACCCCACTCCAGTACTCTTGCCTGGAAATTCCCATGGACGGAGGAGCCTGGAAGGCTGCAGTCCATGGGGTCGCTGAAGGTTGGACACGACTTCACTTTCACTTTTCACTTATATGCACTGGAGAAGGAAATGGCAACCCACTCCAGTGTTCTTGCCTGGAGAATCCCAGGGATGGGGGAGCCTGGTGGGCTGCCGTCTATGGGGTCTCACAGAGTCGGACACGACTGAAGCGTCTTAGCAGCAGCAGCAGGAAAAGCTGAGAGACTTTTCTTCCCAACTGAGGGAACAATATGTGCAAAAGCACTTAGATGAGAGAAAGGTTTGGTGTTCCAGAGTGGTGATGTTAGTAAGAGGGAAGAATAGGAAGCTCTAGACCCTCCTTCATCCCTCAAATACACTGACTGAACAATTAACACAGCACAGTTCACTTTGCTACAAATCCAGAAACAGTTGAGAGGCTACTGCACCCAGGGTGAGTAGGAAACCAGCCATGTCAAAGCTGGTAGGAAACATTAATAATAATAATAATATCACAATTATTCCTCCCCCAGCACAGTATTGCATGATTTGAGGGAAGATGCCCAACTCCCAGATTCTCCCTGGAAGGGGAAGAAGAGGACTGGACCAGATTCTAATGTTCTGATTTTTGTGGAGGATTTCCAGGGGACTGGTTTCTGTCTTGTCTGAATCTGAGCACTAACAGGAAAGCATCCCAGATTGAGAATCTCTGAGAATGTAGATGGTGGCATGAATGGCATGTAAGCACTTGTCATGGCCCCTTCCCCTCGTTCAGCACACAGCAAGAGGGTAAGAAAGTCCAGATTCCATCTTCTCTCTAGAGAGGAAGAGAGTTGGACCATGTGTCTCCTGTTCCAGCTTTCCCAGGGACTGTCCAAGGGCGTGGTTCTGTCTCAGCATGCTGATAGAACCTGGTATATTCTAGATGTCTGGCAGCAGCTGAGAACCACACAACAGTTTGGATACCCTGAGGACACTCATGATAGTCCATCCCACAGTCTCAGCACTGAGCAAGAGAATTAAAAACTGCAGGTCACAGATTCTTCTCAGGAAGAGCATGAGTTGGGCTGTGCATCCAGTGTCCTAACATTTCAGGCACCTGCCAGAGTATCTGACATGTCTCCCCAGTCTCAGAGAACTAACTGCCCCTGGTATACTCCAGATGACTGAGGAGCCTGAGAACCAAGTGGAAGGTTTGGACTAGTACCCAGTAACCTGCCAGAGTTCCTCTTTGGCAGGAGAGGAATGTATTTAGCAAGACTCCCAGCCCCTGCTTATTCCTGGGAAGGGCAATCAAAGATTGAAATATACGATCGATGTTTAGACTTTTCAGTTGGCTTACCAAGGAACTCGCTTCAGTGTCTCTACTGTCAGAGCATGGAAAGACTCAGCATGCTGCAGATGTCTAAGGGCAATGAAAACAGAAAAGGAGCTGGAGGCATGCTTCCAGCTCCAAAAAACTCATGGTATAGCAGACAGACATCAGTTGTTGTTGTTTAGTTCCAAAGTCATGTCTGACTCTTTTGTGACCCTGTGGACTGTAGCCCTTCCGGCTCTTCTGTCCATAGGATTTCCCAAGCAAGAATACTGGAGTGGGTTGCCATTTCCTCCTCCAGGGGATCTTCCTAACCCAGGGATCAAACCCTGATCTCCTGCATTGGCAGGCAGACTCTTTACCACTGAGCCACCAGGGAAGTCCACATTCACTAGAGGGACCAAGAAATTATGAATGACTGAAAAGAAACTAGGGAATTTCTTCAACTGGTAATTTACACACAAGTGACCAGAGAACACACATATATAGAGAAGGTTTGAATGGCCCCCAGAATCTTGGGCCAAACTGATTGATGAGGGTCTGTCCCTGGATGAGCTCAGTCTGTGAAGACTGAGTGAGGTAGCTGTTCCTTCCTAATGTACAGATAGTAACACAAAGCATGGAATGAAGGAGTGAAGGAGTGAATTAATAAATGAATGAATTAAAGAAAGGAAGGAAGAGACAAGAATGAAAATGGACCCTTATTTTATACCATATTTGCAGACCATACATCTGATAAGGAGTTAATACTTAAAAATATGTATCAAATCCCTACAACTCCATTACAAAAAAATAATTTAAAAAATGGGCAAACGACTTGAATAAACATTTTCCCAAAGAAGACAAATCACAAACAGGTATATGAAAAGATGCTCAACACCACCATTTATAAGGGAAATTCAAATTAAAACTACAATGAAATATCACCTCACATCTATTCAGATCAGATCAGTCGCTCAGTCATGTCCGACTCTTTGCGACCCCATGAACTGCAGCATGCCAGGCCTCCCTGTTCATCACCAACTCCCGGAGGTCACTCACACTCACATCCATCGAGTCAGTGATGCCATCCAGCCATCTCATCCTCTGTCGTCCCCTTCTCCTCCGGCCCGCAATCCCTCCCAGCAGCAGAGTCTTCTCCAATGAGTCAACTCTTCGCATGAGGTGGCCAAAATACGGGAGTTTCAGCTTTAGCATCATTTCTTCCAAAGAAATCCCAGGGCTGATCTCCTTCAGAATGGACTGGTTGGAGCTTCTTGCAGTCCAAGGGACTCTCAAGAATCTTCTCCAACACCACAGTTCAAAAGCATCAATTCTTCGGCGCTCAGCCTTCTTCACAGTCCAGCTCTCACATCCATACATGACCACAGGAAAGACCATAGCCTTGACTAGACGAAGCTTTGTTGGCAAAGTAATGTCTCTGCTTTTGAATATGCTATCTAGGTTGGTCATAACTTTCCTTCAAAAGATAGGTTTTTGGCAAGGATGTCCATTATTGATCAGAATGAAAAACAGTCCAGCAATTATGGAAAACAGTTTTGAGGTTTTCTTAAAAGTAGGATAGAGCTACCATATTACTTGAGAATTCTACTACTAGGTAATAGTCCAAAGTAATTGAAATTAGGATCTTGAAAAAATATTTACATGTTCATTGTAAATATTCACAATAGCCAGGCTGTGAATACAATATAAGTGTCCATGGAGGGACTGGTGAGTCTATAAAGAAAACGAGGCATGTGCACGCAACAGAATATTCAGATCAGATCAGATCAGTTGCACAGTCGTGTCCGACTCTTTGCGACCCCATGAACTGCAGCACGCCAGGCCTCCCTGTTCATCACCAACTCCCGGAGGTCACTCACACTCACATCCATCAAGTCAGTGATGCCATCCAGCCATCTCATCCTCTGTTGTCTCCTTCTCCTCCTGCCCCCAATCCCTCCCAGCAGCAGAGTCTTCTCCAATGAGTAAGCAACTCTTCGCATGAGGTGGCCAAAATACTGGAGTTTCAGCTTTAGCATCATTCCTTCCAAAGAAATCCCAGGGCTGATCTCCTTCACAATGGACTGGTTGGATCTCCTTGCAGTCCGAGGGACTCTCAAGAGTCTTCTCCAACACCACAGTTCAAAAGCATCAACTCTTCGGCGCTCAGCCTTCTTCACAGTCCAGCTCTCACATCCATACATGACCACAGGAAAGACCATAGCCTTGACTAGGCAAACCTTTGTTGGCAAAGTGATGTCTCTGCTTTTGAATATGCTATCTAGGTTGGCCATAACCTTCCTTCCAAGGAGTAAGCGTCTTTTAATTTCATGGCTGCAGTCACCATCTGCAGTGATTTTGGAGCCCAGAAAAACAAAGTCTGACACTGTTTCCACTGTTTCTCCATCTATTTCCCATGTAGTGATGGGACCAGATGCCATGATCTTCGTTTTCTGAATGTTGAGCTTTAAGCCAACCTTTTCACTCTCCACTTTCACTTTCATCAAGAGGCTTTTCAGTCCCTCTTCACTTTCTGCCATAAGGGTGATGTCATCTGCATATCTGAGGTTATTGATATTTCTCCCAGCAATCTTGATTCCAACTTGTGTTTCTTCCAGTCCAGCATTTCTCATGATGTACTCTGCATATAAGTTAAATAAACATGGTGACAATATACAGCCTTGACGTACTCCTTTTCCTGTTTGGAACCAGTCTGTTGTTCCATGATTATTCGAGCTCAAAAAAAGAAGGAACCCTGCCTTATGCAATAACATTGATGCACCTTGAGGACATTATGTTAAGTAGAATAAGCCCGGGACAAATACTGCATGATTCCACTTAAATGAGATATTTAAAATAGTCAAACCCAGAGAAGCAGAGATTGGAACAGTGATTGGCAGGGGCTATGAGGAGGAAAAAGTGGAAAGTAGCTGTTCAAGCGATGCCATTTCAATTATGCAACATGAATAAATTCTATAGATCTGCTGTACAACATTGTACCAATAATTGAAAATATTGTTTTCTTCACTGAAAAAGTTTAAGAAGAAGGTAGATCTCATGTTAAGGGTCCTTACAAAACACACATGCACACATACAAATATTATTCCAGGAATGGCAAAAAAAAAGACTAGTGTGGCATAAAAGCAGGCTACAAGGGAGGCGGTTACATGACAGATGGGAAACAAACAGATTAGGTCACACAGACCTTGTATCTTTCAACTCAAAGGAGCTGAGGAAGGAGCCACAGTCACCAGTGGTATCTCACTCACCCCCTCTAGACTCCAGAGTGATGGCACAGCCCTTGCTGCCCTCACACATTTGGATCATCTGCCTCATAAGAGATCCACCCTATTTACAGGTCACTATCTAATTAACCAATACACTGCCTCTGCTCTATTGTTCTTAAAGAGCCTTTCTTTAGCTGTCATCATGAAACAGCTGCTCAGTGAACTCTGGAAAGAGGTTTAAGAAATGTGGAACTCAGATACTGGACTGGTTTCCATTGACCATTTCTCTGCTTGATCTGTAAAAATATTTCAAGGAAGTGGAAAAAAAAAAAGAGAAGGCATGTGTATTTGTGGACAGCTGAGTTCTTGTCTTCCGCTATACAGGCAATGAAGGAGCTATTCTGAATCAGGGCTCTGATTCTACACTGCTCTTGAGGTGCCAAACAACAGCCGCAGCAAAAACACAGGTGCTGAGGATGATTATTAATAGAATCAGAAAACCTCTTGTAATAACACGCATATCACAGCAATGACATTATTGCTCCCAGTAGAAAAACATGTATGTACTTATCTACACACACAAATGTTGTTTGACTTTATTGCCAAAGGCAAATCACTATGAGTTGAAAAGTTTTGTTTCTCTTTTATTCTGGCTTTGCCATAATTCTGGAACTCCATGATCTCCAGGGTGAAATGTGCTTTGGGTTACAGCATTGCTTCTTGCTAACAATGTGTTGAGAGGTTACGTAACACTTTCAATTTCAGTGTTATGTATGGATGATTCACTTTGCTATACATCAGAAACTAACACAACATTGTAAATCATCTATACTCAATAAAAATAAGAAAATAAATTTCAGTGTTCATATCTATAGAGTTGAAATAACAATTAATACCCTTTTTCCTGAGAAGTAAATTAAATCCAAGGTGGCTCAGTGGTAAAGAATCCACCTGCCAATGCATGAACCACAGGAGATGCAGGTTTGATCCCTGGGTCAAGAAGATGTCCTGGAGGAAGAAATGGCAACCTACTCCAGTATTCTTGTCTGGGAAATCCCATGGATAGAGCATCCTGGCAGGCTGCAATCCATGGTGTGACAAAGAGACAGACACAACCAAGTATGCATGCATTACCGTTGCATAATCTTGAGTTGTATTTAAATTGACACATTACACATCAGAAAGTATGGGATTAAGACTTGACTATGTTTGTTCTGGGACTTGTAATTTGTACCTTGAAAAGTGAAAGAAAGTGAAAGTGAAGTTGCTTAGTCGTATCCGACTCTTTGTGAGCCCATGGACTGTAGCCTACCAGGGTCCTCAGGTCATGGAATTTTCCAGGCAAGAGTACTGGAGTGGGTTGCCATTTCCTTCCCTGGGGATCTTCCCAACCCTGACCCAGGGATCAGACCCATGTCTCCTGCATTGGCAGGTAGGGGTTGCAGGCAGATGCTTTATCATCTGAGCCACCAGGGAAGCCCTGCTTGTAACTTGAGAGCTGGTCAAAACTAATCTTTCTACAAAGCTGACTCTTGAATCAGTATCCACATCCCTCTCTCTGGTGCTTGTGACACTGATTTCACTGACACATTAAACCTGGCAGTTTGGACAAGGCAGCTGAAGGAATACTACAACCATCAGTACCATTAAAAGTGGAGCTGTAATTTAAGTGAGAACCCCGTGACATGGCCTGGCACCGGAGGTCAATGATGGATATATTACAGAATCTGAATCCTTTGCAAGAACATAAAAAGAGTACTTGGTCATTCACTACCTTATAAACCTTAGGTAATTACAGATCCCAGAATTCTGGAAAATTAAAATAAACATCATTAAAAATGGGAGAAAGTAATGAGAGTTATTTGTAAGGCTGCTAGAAGTGCTTTTCAGCAGCCCCATATAGAAGGACTGTAGAGATCAGATCTCAAATCTTGTTAACGTGAACATTTATCACTCAAACCTCAGCTCTGTTAGCTAATTGAAACCATTTAAAGAACAGGACAGTTAAGGCTAGAGGTGTGTGTGTGTGTGTGTGTGTGTGTGTGTGTGTGTGTGTGTGTGTGTGTGTGTGTGCATGCACACGTGCTCAGTTGTGTTGGACTTTTTGTGACCCCATGGACTGTAGCCCACCAGGCTCCTCTGTCCATGGGACTTCTCAGGCAAAAATACAAGAGTAGGCTGCCATTTCCTCCTCCAGGGAATCTTCCCACCCCTGGGACCGGACCTGTGTCTCCTGCATTGGCAGTCAGGTTCTTTTCCATTCGTGCCACCTCGGAGGCCCCTAGGGTGTAAGAGTTATCAATGAAGTTCAAAGTAACACATCTGGCTCCTTGCTTCCTGAAGATTATACAATCTTTGTTTTGAAAGGGATATGGAAGGGTCAGATAGCTCAGTCACTCACAAACATACCCCACTATAATGTCCATTTCTGTGTTTTGTGACCTTTTTTTTTTAGTATAATTTTACATATACAAAATTCACTAACTTATAAGACGTTTTTGCCAGTAATAATTGTTAGAAATTTTTTTCTGTATTTTATATGGCATCTCTCTCTCTCTCTTTTTTTAACTTCCATTCATTTGTTTTAATTTGGCTCTGGACCACAAAACACCTGTCTGCTCCAATGCAAGTACTTTTCAGCTGTCTGAGGACATTTCTCCAGTCTTCCTTGATCCTCTCTTTTCTCAGCTAAAGATGTCAGTTTTCTTGGATGTACTTCATGAGATGTGTGTGTGTGTGTGCTCAGTCATTAAGGCATTTTGCAACCCCGTGGACCGTAGCCCACCAGGCTCCTCAGTCCCTAGGATTTTCCAGGCAAGCATACTGGAGCAGGTTTCCACTTCCTACTTCAGGAAATCTTCCCTACCCAGGGATCAAACTGGTGTCTCTTGTGTCACCTGCATTGGCAAGCGGATTCTTTACCCCTGCACCACCTAGAAAGCCCAACTTTGTGAGATTGAGTTCTCATATTATGCTTCTAGCTGTCCTCTGCTCCATGTAATTCAACTTTTCAATGTAATAATTTCTCAAAAATGATCTTAAATAATGGAACATAACTTTTTGACATGTGACCTATCTATACACACTTTTTGTTTGTTTATTTGTCTTTAGTTTTTATATCGACCTGTTGATTGTTCAAATTTCTGGAAAAACAAAAGTCAGCTCTTGGTTAAGTGAGCAATTATGTTACAAATCCTAGATACATGCCCTTTCAAAACCGTTATAAAATTTTTCTGAGTTAACAATCTAGAAGACAGATGAATACCAGAAGAAATTTAGATAGTTTAATATAGTTGATTTTTAAAATATTGAACCAGCTTTGATTCCCTGGAATACATCTCACTTGGTTAAGTATATAATTCTTTTTGTAAGTTGTTCATTTCTATTTGATGGTGTTTTGTTGAGCGTTTTTATAACTCTATTCATGTGAGATATTGTCTTGTATTTTTCTTCATGTTGTCTTTGCCTGGTTTCAGTATCAAGGAATATGAGTTTTAGGGAATAAAATGGGGAGTGTCTTCTTTTGTATTTTATGAAAGAGGTTGTGTATACGTGGAGTTGTTCTTCTTTAAAGTTTTTATAGATTTTTCTGGTGAAACCATCTGATCCTTTCCTCACACTATATTCATAAATTAAATCAAAATAAATCATAGACATAAATTTAAGAGTTAAAACTTTAAACCTTCTGAAAAAATAAAAAGATATAAGGGAAAATCTTTGTGACTTTAGGGCAAGCAAAAATTCCTCCAGTAGTACACAAAAGGTGCAAAGTTGTTTGTCTCAGAGCAATCACTAATGGCTGCTGCTGCTGCTAAGTCACTTCAGTCGTGTCCGACTCTGTGTGACCCCATAGTCTGCAGCCCACCAGGCTCCTCCCATCCCTGGGATTCTCCAGGCAAGAATACTGGAGTGGGTTGCCATTTCCTTCTCCAATGCGTGAAAGTGAAAAGTGAAAGTGATTGAACCAATTAATATTGGAACATTTGCTTGATAAACAGAGTAGTTACCTGATTCACTTATGTTTAAATAAATCTCTTTTGATGAGGTTTCAGTTCAGTTCAGTTGCTCAGTCTTGTCCGACTCTTTGTGACCCCATGGACTGCAACATGCCAGGCTTCCCTGTCCATCACCAACTCTTGGAGCCTACTCAACATATCCATTGAGTCCGTGATGCCATCCAACCATCTCATGCTCTGTCATTCCCTTCTCCTCCCACCTTCAGTCTTTCCCAGCATCAGGATGTTTTCCAATTAATCAGTTCTTCGCATAGGTGGCCAAAGTATAGGACTTTCCAGCTTCAGCATTAGAACTTCCAATGAATATTCAGGACTGATCTCCTTCAGAATGGACTGGTTGGATCTCCTTGCAGTTCAAGGGACTCTCAAGAGTCTTCTCCAACACCACAGTTCAAAAGCATCAATTCTTCAGCACTCAGCCTTCTTTACAACTCTCACATCCATACATGACTACTGGAAAAACCATAGCTTTGTCTACATTTTAGGAATCAGCAAACTAAAATGGACTGGACTGGGTGAAAATTTAACTCAGATGACCACGGGCCAGAATCCCTTAGAAGAAATGGAGTAGCTCTCATAGTTAACAAAAGAGTCTGAAATGCAGTACTTAGATGAAATCTCAAAAATGACTGAATGATCTCTGTTCATTTCCAAGGCAAACCATTCAGTATCACAGTAATCCAAGTCTATGCCCTGACCAGTAATGCTGAAAAAGCTGAAGTTGAATGGTTCTGTGAAGACTTACAAGACCTTCTAGAACTAACACCCCTCAAAAAATGTCCTTTTTGTTATAGGGGACTGCAGTGCAAAAGTAGGAAATTAAGAAATACCTGGAGTAACAGGCAAATGTGGCAGAATGAAGCAGGGAAATGGCTAATAGGGTTTTGCCAAGAGAATGCACTGGTCATAGCAAATATCTTCTTACAGCAACACAAGAGAAGACTCTACACATGGATATCATCAGATGGTCAATACTGAAATCAGATTGATTATATTATTTGCAGCCAAAGATGAAAAAGTTCTATACAGTTGGTAAAAATAAGACTGGGAGGTTACTGTGGCTTAGATCATGAACTCCTTATTGCCAAATTCAAACTTAAATTGCAGAAAGTAGGGAAAACCACTAGACCATTCAGGTATGACCTACATCAAATCCCTTACAATTATACAGTGGAAGTGAGAAACATATTTGAGGGATTAGATCTGATAGACAGAGTGCCTGAAGAACTATGGATGGAGGTTCATGAGACTGTACAGAAGGCAGTGAGTGATCAAGACCATCCTCAAGAAAAAGAAATGCAAAAAGGCAAAATGGTTATCTGAGGAGGCCTTAAAAATAGCTGTGAAAAGAAGAGAAACAAAAGGCAAAGGAGAAAAGGAAAGATATACCCATTTGAATACAGAGTTCCAAAGAATAGCAAGGAGAGATAACAAAGCCTTCCTCAGTGATCAGTGCAAAGAATAGAGGAAAGAAGATCTTGTAGGTCTTCATAGAACCGTTCAACTTCAACTTCTTCAGCATTACTGGTCAGGGCATAGACTTGGATTACTGTGATATTGAATGGTTTGCCTTGGAAACGAACAGAGATCATTCTGTCGTTTTTGAGATTGCACCCAAGTACTGAATTTTGGACCCTTTTGTTGACTATGAGGGCTACTCCATTTCTTCTTGCCCACAGTAGTAAGTGTATGGTCATCTGAGTTAAATTCATTCATTCCAGTCCATTTTAGTTTGCTGATTCCTAAAATGTCGATTTTCACTCTTGCCATCTCCTATTTGACCACTTCCGATTTGCCTTGATTCATGGACCTAACATTCCAGGTTCCTATGTGATATTGCTCTTTATGGCATCGGACTTTACTTCCATCACTAGTCACATCCACAACTGGGTGTTATTGTTGCTTTGGCTCTGTCTCTTCATTCTTTCTGAAGTTATTTCTCCACTGATCTCCAGGAGCTTATTGGTCACCTACTGACTTAGGGAGGTGTCATATCTTTTTGCCTTTTCATAGTGTTTATGGGGTTCTCAAGGCAAGAACACTGAAGTGGTTTGCCATTGCCTTCTCCAGTGGACCATGTTTTGTCAGAACTTTTTACCATGACCTGTCTATCTTGGGTGGCGCTACACGGGATGGCTCATAGTTTCACTGAGTTAGACAAGGCTGTGGTCCATGTGATCGGATTGGTTAGTTTTCTGTGATTGTGGTTTTCATTCTGTCTGCCCTCTGATGAAGAAGGATAAGAGGCTTATGGAAGCTTCCTGATGGGAGAGACTGGCTGAGGGGGAAACTGGGTCTTGTTATGATGGGCAGGGCCATGCTCAATAAATCTTTAATCCAATTTTCTATTGATGGGTGGAGCTGCATTCCTGCCCTGTTATTTGACCTGAGGCCATACTATGGTGGAGGTAATGAAGATAATGGCAACCTCCTTCAGAAGGTCACATGCACACTCAGTGCCCCCAACCCTGTAGCAGGCCATTGCCAACCCATGCCTCCACTGGAGACTCCTGGACACTCACGGGCAAGTCTGGGTCAGTCTCTTGTGGGGTCACTGCTCCTTTCTCCTGGTTCCTGGTACACAAAGATTTTTTTTGATGAGGTTTGGTGGTTTAGTCGCTAAGTTTTGTCTGACTCCTGCAACCCCATGGACTATAGCCCACCAGGCTCCTCTGTCCATGGGATTTTCCAGGCAAGAATACTGGAGTGGATTGCCATTTAATTCTCCAGAGGATCTTCCCAGCCCAGGAATTGAACCCAGGTCTCTTGCATTGCAGGCAGATTCTTTACCGACTGAAGTATGATGAGGTTTAGCTCTGATTTAAAAACTTATTTTAGAAAAATCAAGGAACTAAAATCCAATTAACTATTAACTCCAAAATATTAATTTATACAATATAATATATGTAATTTTAATATTTTGAGTGGCTCAGTTAATAACTATGATTGTATGCTCATGTAAACACAGACTATTCACTTAAACAAAATTGTTGGTAGCTATGCATCTCAAAAGAGTGAAAATAGAGAAAAAATAGGCTTAGTAGGGCAGATTGTAAAACATTAAAATGTAATTTTCAGTAGTAGAAAGTCAATAAATAATGTCTAAAGTTGGACTGCAAGGAGTTCTAACCAGTCCATTCTAAAGGAGATCAGTCTTGGGTGTTCTTTGGAAGGAATGATGCTAAAGCTGAAACTCCAGTACTTTGGCCACCTCATGAGAAGAGTTGACTCATTGGAGAAGACTCTGATGCTGGGAGGGATTGGGGGCAGGAGGAGAAGGGGATTACAGAGGATGAGATGGCTGGATGGCATCACCGACTCGTTGGACGTGAGTTTGAGTGAACTCTGGGAGTTGGTGATGGACAGGGAGGCCTGGTGTGCTGCGATTCATGGGGTCGCAAAGAGTTGGACATGACTGAGCAACTGAACTGAACTGAACTGAAAGTTGAAAAAAACAACAAAAAAGCAATAGAGTGATGTTATTAGAAGTAAGAATTTAATTGCCTAAGTGGGAAATGAGATTGCTAAATAAATTAAAAGTTAGATGGAGAGTTAATCTAGGAGGTAGATGATGATGCATGTGGCATGAGGGGGAATGTGGAAGAGAGAGAGGAATGAAGCATCGGATTTCTACTTTAAAAAATCTATTAGTAATATCTACCTTTAGTTATGGTCTTTCAGATCAGATCAGATCAGATCAGTCGCTCGTGTCCGACTCTTCGCCCCATAACCGCACCGCCAGGCCCCCTGTCTCCCCTCCGTCCCCTCCTCCTCGGTCATCTCCCTCTCTCCTCTGTCTCCCCCTCCTCCTCCCTCATCCTCCCCTCTCTCTCCTTTCTTCCCTCTTTCCTCTCTCCCCCCTCCCCGTCCCAGTCACTCCGTCTCCCACCTCCATCCTCCCTCCTTTCCCTCCCTCTCCTCCTCGACCCCACCCTGCGCCTGTGTTCTCTCTGCGTCCCCCCCGCGCTCTCAGTTCGCCTCCTCCTCTTTCCCCGTGGCCCTTCTTCGTCTCTCCCTCCTCTCCTTTCCTTCCCTTCCCCTCTTCACTTCTCCTGGGGTGTCTCTCTCTGTGTCTCCCTCTTTCTTTTCCTCCTCTCTCCCTACTTCGCCTTGCGCTCCTTTCCTTTGCGTCTTTTTCCTCGTTCCTTCTTCTCCTCTCAGTTCTGGGGCGTCAGGTGGTCTGTTTCCCTCTCCTCCTTGTTCCCCATCGCTTGCTAGTCACAGATGAGTTTCTGCTCTCTCTTTTTCCTTCCACGTGTTGGCTTCTCTGTTCCTCCCTTTCTCCAGCTTGACGTCGGAGTTCGTTCACATTTCTGGCCTGGCTTGGGATTTGGCTACTTACTCGGTGAGATGAGTGCATTGTTCGGTGTTTGGCACTCCTTGGCATTCCTTTCTTGGGATTGGGATGAACTGACCTTTTCCAATCTTGTGGCCACTGCTGAGTTTTCCAATTTGCTGGCATATTGAGTGTAGCACTTTCACACATCATCTTTCGATTTGATAGCTCCACTGGAATTCCATCACCTCCACTAGCTTTCACCTTCTTTCATGGTGGCTCAAATGGTAAAGAATCTGCCTGAAGTGCGGGAGACTCATATTTGATCCTTGGGTTAGGAAGATTCCCTGGAGAAGGGAATGGCGACCCACTCCAGTAATCTTGCCTGGAGAATTCCATGGACAGAGGAGCCTGGTGGGCTACAGGCCATGCGGTTGCAAAGAGTCGGACATGACTGAGTGAATAAAACACACATATACAATAAATAGTTCTTTCTTTGATAAAAAGAAACATTGCATCAAATGAAAAGGAAGTAGGGAAAGGAGAAAGGTAGAGAAGAAAGAACACTGTAGTTGCTTCATTGCACAGATAATGAAAGTAACCTTGCAGGGTAAATGAACTAAAACTAGCTGAATGTTATGCAAATAGGTATTTATTACCTGGAGTGAAAATTATAGTGACAGCATATTATGGTTATAAAATGGTCTCACATAAATTAGGCAAAAATGAAATTCCTGTTAGATGATTTCACATTATAACCAAAATATTAGTCGTTATTGATAGCCAAGCTGTCAGTGTGTAGAATGCACATATAGAAACTAATAGGAACAGTGAACATTTATTTATTCATTTGGCACTTATCATATGCCATGTAATTTTCCTAAATACTTATTTTCAAAACTAAATCTCCATGTAACTTTAGAAATAGTATGATTATTATCACTATTTTACCAATTAGGTGATGAAATGTTCACATTAAAAACTATGACAAGGTGACAGGGCCAAGATACAGTCCCAGGTATGCTGACTTGGTATTCCATGAATATCAAGTGGAACAAAGCAGTGTTTCTAATGTAGTTTATTACTTTGCATAATGCACTCTAATGTATATAATTAAATAAGTTAATTCATGAAATATTAAAAGAAAAAATTTCATTATTTCATCTCCATTCTCTATTTTTCTATTAGAATTTTACTTATTCAAGTAAGTTAAAAGCATTTTAGTTAATGGAGGGTAGGAAATATTACTGGAAAATTCAGATCATTTTTATTCATCATCGCTGTTTTTATGGCATATTTGGTAATATAGGAAGTTTACCTTGACCAATAGCATAGGTTATAAGTTTACGATTATGAGCTCTCATAGCATCCCATACTTTTCTTTTTATGACCACTAACTATAAGTTAAATTTTAAAATTAAATTGTAAATGTCTCTTATTTTCTAAATTATAAGTTTCAGTATCCTGTACAAAGATAAGGTATACTAGAATACTGTTGCCTGGAGAAGGCAATGACGCCCCACTCCAGTACTCTTGCCTGGAAAATCCCATGGACAGAGGAGCCTGGTGGGCTGCAGTCCATGGGGTCACTAGGAGTCGGACACGACTTCACTTTCACTTTCACTTTTCACTTTCATGCGTTGGAGAAGGAAATGGCAACCCACTCCAGTATTCTTGCTTGAAGAATTCCAGGGACGGGGGAGCCTGATGGGCTGCCGTCTATGGGGTCGCACAGAGTCGGACACGACTGAAGCGACTTAGCAGCAACAGCAGCAGCAGTATCTATCACTATTGGTATTACATGGCATATACTTAACATCTGCTAAATAGATGAAGAAATATTCATGAGAATGCAGTGACATTTTAGCTAATTCTCTATGAAACTAAATTAACTTGTTTTTTTCTTTGCTATTATATTATAAATAATGCCTAAATGAATATCCTTATACATACAACATTTACATTTATCTGATTGTTTCCTTATGATCAATGTCCAAATGTGAAATTCTTGGGTCAGGAATGGTGTGCACATTGCCAGACCTCCCTTTTTATTTATTATTAATTTGTATTCCCATCAATAACATATCCATTTGTTAGGGGCAATGTTAGCTGTTTAAACTGATAAACACAAATCTTAGTGGCTTAACAAAAAGGAAAATGTGCTTCTTGTTTATATAAAGTTTATTTTATGGTAGATTTCATAGTGAGAGATCATGTAGTTACTGACACCCAGGTTGATGGCATCTGTCAATTTTCATATATGGCTACCCAAATTTCCATAGTCTTCTAAATCCAGTCCACAGTTAGAGAAAGAAGAGAGTATATGCGCATGTGTGGGGAAGAGGCGTGAAAAGGACAGGGGCTGTTGTGAGCCTGGCCTAGAAGTGGCATATATTTCTTCTGCTATATATTATTATTCAATACTTTGTCAAATGGCACCTGTGTACAAAAAAGAAATGTAATGTAGCTATTTACATCAGAGGAAAGAATCACCTGCACTGACTAGCTAGTTGTTATCTGCTGGAGTATGCCACACCTTGTCAAAACAGTATAGAAGTGATCTTTTAAGCTTTTGTCAATATGAGAGGCTAAAGGATGACCTGTCTCATTTTCATTTGTGGTTTCAAAAAATCTCTCAAGAGATTGAGCCTATTTTATTATGTATTTTAACCCTTTTTAATGTCTTCTTTGCACCAGGCTGGAAGAAGCACAAGCCAGAATTAAGATTGCTGGGAGAAATATCAATAACTTTAGATATGCAGATGACACCACCCTTATGGAAGAAAGTGAAGAGGAACTAAAAAGCCTCTTGATGAAAGTGAAAGTGGAGAGTGAAAAAGTTGACTTAAAGCTCAACATTCAGAAAACTAAGATTATGGCATCTGGTCCCATCACTTCATGGGAAATAGATGGGGAAACAGTGTCAGACTTAATTTGGGGGTCTCCAAAATCTGCAGATGGTGATTGTAGCCATGAAATTAAGATGCTTACTCCTTGGAAGGAAAGTTATGACCAACCTAGATAGCATATTCAAAAGCAGAGACATTACTTGGCCAAAAAAGGTCCGTCTAGTCAAGGCTATGGTCTTTCCTGTGGTCATGTATTGATGTGAGAGTTGGACTGTGAAGAAGGCTGAGCGCCGAAGAATTGATGCTTTTGAACTGTGGTGTTGGAGAAGACTCTTGAGAGTCCCTTGGACTGCAAGGAGATCCACCCAGTCCATTCTGAAGGAGATCAGCCCTGGGATTTCTTTGGAAGGAATTATGGTGAAGATGAAACTCCAGTACTTTGGCCATCTCATGTGAAGAGTTGACTCATTGGAGAAGACTCTGATGCTGGGAGGGATTGGGGGCAGGAGGAGAAGGGGACGACAGAGGATGAGATGGCTGGATGGCATCACCGACTCTATGGACGTGAGTTTGGGTGAACTCCGGGAGCTGGTGATGGACAGGGAGGCCTGGTGTGTTTCAGTTCATGGGGTTGCAAAGAGTCGGACACAACTGAGCGACTGAACTGAACTGAACTGATGTCTTCTTTGGAAATTACTGGTTTTCTACCCACATTGGACACACTTTATTATTACTTCTTTACTTTTGCCTTATGCTCACCTTTGGATTCAAACTTATTCTCATTGTAAAGCCTATTCCTTTCAGCAGCATTATGATCCAATATAGACTGAATACTTATTTCTAAATCCTGTAACTTTGAATATTGTCGACGGAGAGCTTGAATTCTAGAATCATATTGAAGTAGTAGATTTCTAGCAACTAGTCAGGGCTAGATGATCCATAGACTTGACTGCTAACCTGATTCTTCAGAGGGTGAAGAGTAAATACAAAAGATAGCAGATTAACCAAGAGGGTCAAAGATAAGTCAAAATCAGGTCATGGATGGTAATGGAAAATTAATAGTTTAGAAGAGAAATGAGGAGGTCCTTGGTCTATAAAAACAAATGGGGCATCTATAAAGCAATTATCCTTCAATTTAAAAATTAATTAATTAAAAAAAGAAAAAAGAACAAATGGAGGGTGCTGACTTTACTTAGTGTGTTTTTACTGGCAGAATAACACATTTAATTTATGAATTTAATTACACACACATTTTGAATTATATAGTATATAAAATAATGGCACAACTTATATTGCTTTTTCCATGCTTACGTTTCATAAAATAATTTTATTAGAACTCTTTACATGCATATTTGACCTAAACGTTTTTATAAATACTAGTGCCATTTTTTCCTTTTCTTAATTTTTCTTTAACCATATTTTAGTACTCTAAGCATCCCCCCAACATTTTTTTTTTTATCAAGAATCTCTTTTATTGATTATCAGAAACATCAATTCCACTGGTATAGAAGTTTCACATGCTATTTCTACTATATCAGTGGTTCCTTTGTAAGCAGGTATGTTTAAAACACTGAAGTTAATCTCCCTCCTCTGTTGATAATATCAAATTTTATATGTTGAAGCCCCAATCTCTAATGTTGCTATTTGGTGGCAGAGCTTTAAAAGGTGAAGTGAAAGTCACTCAGTCTTGTCTGGCTCTTTGTGACCCCACAGACTATAGAGTCCATGGAATTCTCCAGGCCAGAATACTGGAGTGGGTAGCCTTTCCCTTCTCCATGGGATCTTTCCAATGCAGGGATCAAACCCAGACAGATTACAAAGGTAATTAAGGTTAAATAAGACCATAAGGCTAGGACCCTAATCCAGTATGCCTAGTTTCCTTATAAGAAAAGGAAGAGAGAAGAATGCACATGCGCAGAGGCAAGACCAGGTGAGGACACAACAAGAAGGTGGCAAACTAAAGAGAGAGGCCTCAGGAGCAACCAAATCCGATGGCATCTTGATCTTGGACCTTCAGGTTCCATAACTGTGAATTGATAAAGCCATTCATTCAACTCATTTTTTAATACTATTTTTAATTGAATGGTTTTAGATTTACAGATAATTTGCAAAGCTAGTGCAAAGAGTAGCTCTCTACCCCTCACTCAGATGCCTCTACTGCTGACATCATCCTTTCTTTATATAGTTGAATGTAATTAAAATATTTACTTTCAGCTGTCTCAGTATTTTATTATTTTCAGTTAATTAGTTTAGAATTCTTTCCACTCATTGTATTTGCTGATTCTCCCATTTGGTGGTGTATTTTCTTCTTATGTTCACTCACTTTTAAAACATTTATTCTTGATAGGGATTGCATTGAATCTATAGATTTCTTTGGGTAGTATACTCATTTTCACTATATTGATTCTTCTGATCCATGAACATGGTATATTTCTCCATCTATTAGTGTCTTCTTTGATTTCTTTCACCAGTGTTTTATAGTTTTCCATATATAGGCAAAGCAATCTATAGATTGAATGCAATCCATATCAAGCTACCAATGGTATTTTTCACAGAGCTAGAACAAATAATTTCACAATTTGTATGGAAATACAAAAAACCTCCAATAGCCAAACCAATATTGAGAAAGAAGAATGGAACAGGAGGAATCAACCTGCCTGACTTCAGGCTCTACTACAAAGCCACAGTCATCAAGACAGTATGATACTGGCACAAATTCATAAATATAGATCAATGGAACAAAATAGAAAGCCCAAAGATAAATCCACACACTTATGGACACCTTATCTTTGACAAAGGAGGCAAGAATATACAATGGAGAAAAGACAATCTCTTTAACAAGTGGTGCTGGGAAAACTGGTCAACCACTTGTAAAAGAATGAAACTAGAACACAGAGTCTCACGGACGGAGCAGCCTGGTAGGCTGCAGTCCATGGGGTCGCTAAGAGTTGGACATGACTGAGCGACTTCACTTTTACTTTTCACTGTCATGCATTGGAGAAGGAAATGGCAACCCACTCCAGTGTTCTTGCCTGGAGAATCCCAGGGACGGGGAAGCCTGGTGGGCTTCTGTCTATGGGGTCACACAGAGTCGGACACGACTGAAGTGACTTAGCATAGCATAGCATAGAACACTGTATAACACCATACACCAAAATAAACTCAAAATGGATTAAAGATCTAAATGTAAGACCAGAAACTATAAAACTGCTAGAGGAGAATATAGGCAAAATACTCTCCTACGTAAATCACAGTAGGATCCTCTATGACCCACCTCCCAGACTATTGGAAATAAAAGCAAAAATAAACAAATGGGACCTAATTAAAAAGCTTCTGCACAACAAAGGAAACTATAAGCAAGGTGAAAAGACAGCCTTCAGAATGGGAGAAAATAATAGCAAATGAAGCAACTGACAAATAACTAATCTCAAAAATATACAAGCAACTCCTACAGCTCAATTCCAGAAAAATAAACGACCCAATCAAAAAATGGGCCAAAGAACTAAATAGGTACTTTTCCAAAGAAGACATACAGATGGCTAACAAACACATGAAAAGATGCTCAACATCACTCATTATCAGAGAAATGCAAATCAAAACCACTATGAGGTACCATTTCACGCCAGTCAGAATGGCTGCAATCCAAAAGTCTACAAGCAATAAATGTTGGAGAGGGTGTGGAGAAAAGAGAACCCTCTTACACTGTTGGTGGGAATGCAAACTAGTACAGACACTATGGAGAACAGTGCAGAGATTCCTTAAAAAACTGGAAATAGAACTGCCTTATGATCCAGCAATCCCACTGCTGGGCATCCACACTGAGGAAACCAGAATTGAAAGAGACATGTGTACCCTAATGTTCATCGGAGCACTGTTTATAATAGCCAGGACATAAAAGCAACTTAGATGTCCATCAGCAGATGAATGGATAAGAAAGCTGTGGTACATATACACAATGGAGTATTACTCAGCCATTAAAGAGAATACATTTGAATCAGTTCTAATGAGATGGATGAAACTAGAGCCTATTATAAAGAGTGAAGTAAGCCAGAAAGAAAAACAGCAATGCAGTATACTAACGCATATATATGAAATTTAGAAAGATGGTAACCATAACCCTGTATATGAGACAGCAAAAGAGACACAGATGTATAAGTCTTTTGGAGTCTGTGGGAGAGGGAGGGGGGATGATTTAGAAGAATGGCATTGGAACATGTATAATATCATATAAGAAACGAATCGCCAGTCCAGGTTCGAGGCAGGATACAGGATGCTTGGGGCTGGTACACTGGGATGACCCAGAGGGATGGTACAGGGAGGGGGATGGAAGAGGAGTTCAGGTTGGGGAGCACGTGTACACCTGTGGTGGATTCATGTTGATACCAATACAATATTGGTATTGTATGGTATTGGTATTGTATTGCAATACCAATACAATATTGTAAAGTAATTAACCTCCAATTAAAATAAGTAAATTTAAATTTAAAAATATAAAAAAATAAATAAAACATTTATTCTTCAGTGAAAATTGTATTGCTTGGATTTTCACCTGTGCTTGGATTATAGAAGTAAAGCTTTGTGATAGATTTTCTCTTGCTTAGTCTCCTAAGTTTTCCAGGTTTTATACTCTCTTGTCCCCATTATTTCTCAGATGGGATTTCACCTAGTATGAGCTGTGCAAAAGTCAGGCTTTCTCACCCACATAGTGCATATGCCTGGGGTTCTGAAATTTAATAGGTAGTTCCTTTTTTGCTCATGAATCAAAGCAGATGATGTTTCCAGGACACCTGGAATAGGTAAGCAGGGAGCTTGGGTTCCAACTTTGTACTGTTTGAGGTCCCTTAAACTCATGAAGAAATTAAAATTCCAGCTTCTACTTTGACATCCCTCAGCTCATCCATGTACTTTAAATTTATTATTTACAGTTTATCTATCATTTCTGCTTTTTACATTGGGAATTTGGAAGGTAGTTGAAGCTGGTTAGTGTACTGCTGTCTATTCAGTTCATTATTTTAACTGGATTTTGAATCTGCTTGTTGGTTTAAAGATAATTCCTCATCTGCAGAGGAATATAACTTGGACCACATGATAAAAGAGAAGAGTTCATCTTGCTCTCAATATACTGAACATACAAGTAAAGATAAATGAAGTACGGTTCAAGATGGCACATTCAGGCCTTGGAGTGAGTGATTAGCATGTGACTAAAGTAATCTAAAGATGAACTAAAACTAATTAGTAATTACTAAATTATTGGTAATTAGTAAATATAATTACTTTAATTAATCTAAAATAAACTAAATAACTTAGTGATAAATGAAATCATTATGACTAAAATGTACATTAATTAATAGACTGTTAACCCATGAGAACAATGACTGAATTTGCATTTTTTACTGCTTTATCCCTACCCGGCACCTAGAACATTGCTCATAGCCCATTATTGACTCCAAAATAATATCACCTTCACTGCAATTTGGATATCAGGAAGCTGCTCCCAGAATAGTTGGCCCTTTGGTCAAATGAGCCTACTGGTACTACATTTGGAGTTAGATAGACCTGAGTTTAAATTCTTTTTCTCTTGTATCTTAGACATGTAAACAGGGAAATACCATTTTACATCTTGGAATCTCAGTTTCTTCCTCTGCAAAATGAATATTGTAATAATTCATAAGTTTGTCATAAAAATGAATATGTTCCTAGGAATAAAATCTGATATATAATTGATACACAAAACACAATAGTTACCTTCTTAATGTTGCCTATGCCTTAAGCTTGCTCTGAGTGAGTCTTTCTGTGCTTATATTGACTTCCCCAGTCAGAAAATACAATTTATGATATTTTTCTTCTTCATCCTATAGGTTTATTGTGAGAGTCTAGTGAGAGGGTATATATGAAAAACAAAAGACTGTGAATTTTTAGGCAATATTATTTCTCCTATAGGCTGATTGGACTGCTATAATTGATATGTTTTCTCATTGATTTTTTTCTTTTTAATTGGAGGATAATTGCTTTACAATGTTGTGTTGGTTTCTGCCTTACAACAATGTGAATCAGTCTTAAGTATATATATGTCCTCTACAGTTTGAGCTTCCCTTCCACACCCCCCAACCCCAGCCCACCCCCCACCCCTACCCCCACTCCATCCCACCCCTCTAGGTTATCACACCACACCAGGCTGAGCTCCCTGTGTTAAATAGCAACTTCCAACGAGCTCTCTATTTTACGTATGGTAATGTATGTTTCAATGCTACTTTCTGAATCTGTCCCACCTTTGCCTTACCCTGCCGTGCCCACAAGTCTGTTCTCTATACCTGCTTCTCTATTCTTGCCCTCCAAATAGGTTTATTACCATTTTCTAGATTCCATATATATGCATTAATATATGATGTTTGTTTTTCTGACTTACTTCACTCTGTGTAACAGATTCTAGCTTCATCCATTGCTATAATTGATTTGACCAACCAGGTCAGTCTGAGGAAATAGTCCAGTTCTTCATAATATCATTTCCTGTATTGCTTTTCTTTCACTACAATAAATCAAATCAGTCAAAATTGTTAATATTGACAAATGTTATACACATATATACACATATTTTAAGAGCGACCTCGCCTGCCCGCGACCGGCGCGCCATTTAAGAGCGACCTCGCCTGCCCGCGACCGGCGCGCCATTTAAGAGCGACCTCGCCTGCCCGCGACCGGCGCGCCATTTAAGAGCGACCTCGCCTGCCCGCGACCGGCGCGCCATTTAAGAGCGACCTCGCCTGCCCGCGACCGGCGCGCCATTTAAGAGCGCCCTCGCCTGCCCGCGACCGGCGCGCCACTTAAGAGCGCCCCGCCGGCCCGCGACGCGCGCCATTTAAGAGCGCCCTCGCCGGCCGCGACGGCGCACTAAGAGCGCCCCGCCGGCTGCGTCGCGCACTAAGAGCGCCCCGCCGGCTGCGTCCGCGCACTAAGAGCGCCCCGCCGGCTGCGTCGCGCACTAAGAGCGCCCCGCCGGCTGCGTCGCGCACTAAGAGCGCCCCGCCGGCTGCGTCGCGCACTAAGAGCGCCCCGCCGGCTGCGTCGCGCCACTAAGAGCACGGCCGAGAGGAGCTACCCCCACGACCGAGGAAGGACGGCGGTGAGGGCCAGTGCACTAAGCACGGCCGAGAAGAGCTACCCCACGACCGAGGTCAGGAAGGGCGGCGGTGAGGAGAGACCCCCTCGTCCAAGGTAAGGTGCGATGGCTGTGCTTTGCTGGCCGGGAGCAGCCAGGAGCAGCCGGGATGAGATACCCCACGCCCAAGGTAAGAGAAACCCGAGTAAGACAGTAGGTCTTGAAAGAGGGCATCAGAGGGCAAATACACTAAAACCATTCTCACAGATAACTAGTCAGTCTAATCACACAAGGACCACACCCTTGTCTAACTCAATGAGATTAAGCCATGCCCGAGGGGCAACTTGGGATGGGCGGGTCATGATGGAGAGATATGACAGGGTGTGGTCCGCTGGAGAAGGGAATGGCAAACCACTTCAGTATTCTTGCCTTGAGAACCCCATGAACAGTATGAAAAGACAAAATGATAGGATACTGAAAGAGAAACTCCCCAGGTCAGTAGGGGCCCAATATGCTACTGGAGATCGGTGGAGAAATAACTCCAGAAAGAATGAAAGGATGGAGCCAAAACAAAAAGAATACCCAGCTGTGGATGTGTCTGGTGATAGAAGCAAAGTCCGATGCTGCAAAGAGCAATATTGCATAGGAACCTGGAATGTCAGGTCCATGAATCAAGGCAAATTGGAAGTGGTCAAACAAGAGATGGCAAGAGTGAATGTCGACATTCTAGGAATTAGCGAACTAAAATGGACTGGAATGGGTGAATTTAACTCGGATGACCATTATATCTACTACTGTGGACAGGAATCCCTCAGAAGAAATGGAGTGGCCATCATGGTCAACAAAAGAGTCCGAAATGCAGTACTTGGATGCAATCTCAAAAACGATAGAATGATCTCTGTTTGTTTCCAAGGCAAACCATTCAATGTCACAGTAATCCAAGTCTATGCCCCAACCAGTAACGCCGAAGAAGCTGAAGTTGAAAGGTTCTATGAAGACCTACAAGACCTTTTAGAACTAACACCCAAAAAAGATGTCCTTTTCATTATAGGGGACTGGAATGCAAAAGTAGGAAGTCAAGAAACACCTGGAGTAACAGGCAAATTTGGCCTTGGAATACGGAATGAAGCAGGGCAAAGACTAATAGAGTTTTGCCAAGAAAATGCACTGGTCATAACAAATACCCTCTTCCAACAACACAAGAGAATACTCTATACATGGACATCACCAGATGGTCAACACCGAAATCAGATCGATTATATTATTTGCAGCCAAAGATGGAGAAGCTCTATAAAATCAGCAAAAACAATACCAGGAGCTGACTGTGGCTCAGACCATGAACTCCTTATTGCCAAATTCAGACTGAAATTGAAGAAAATAGAGAAAACTACTAGACCATTCAGGTATGACCTAAATCAAATCCCTTATGATTATACAGTGGAAGTGAGAAATAGATTTAAGGGCCTAGATCTGATAGATAGAGTGCCTGATGAACTATGGAATGAGGTTTGTGACATTGTACAGGAGACAGGGATCAAGACCATCCCCATGGAAAAGAAATGCAAAAAAGCAAAATGGCTGTCTGGGGAGGCCTTACAAATAGCTGTGAAAAGAAGAGAAGCGAAAAGCAAAGGAGAAAAGGAAAAATATAGACATCTGAATGCAGAGTTCCAAAGAATAGCAAGAAGAGATAAGAAAGCCTTCTTCAGTGATCAATGCAAAGAAATAGAGGAAAACAACAGAATGGGAAAGACTAGGGATCTCTTCAAGAAAATCAGAGATACCAAAGGAACATTTCATGCAAAGATGGGCACAATAAAGGACAGAGATGGTGTGGATCTAACAGAAGCAGAAGATATCAAGAAGAGGTGGCAAGAATACACAGAAGAACTGTACAAAAAAGAGCTTCAAGACCCAGATAATCATGATGATGTGATCACTGACCTAGAGCCAGACATCTTGGAATGTGAAGTCAAATGGGCCTTAGAAAGCATCACTACAAACAAAGCTAGTGGAGGTGATGGAATTCCAGTGGAGCTATTCCAAATCCTGAATGATGATGCTGTGAAAGTGCTACACTCAATATGCCAGCAAATTTGGAAAACTCAGCAGTGGCCACAAGATTGGAAAAGGTCAGTTTTCATCCCAATCCCAAAGAAAGGCAATGCCAAGGAGTGCTCAAACTACCGAACAATTGCACTCATCTCACACGCTAGTAAAGTAATGCTCAAAATTCTCCAAGCCAGGCTTCAGCAATATGTGAACCGTGAACTTCCTGACGTTCAAGCTGGTTTTAGAAAAGGCAGAGGAACCAGAGATCAAATTGCCAACATCCGCTGGATCATGGAAAAAGCAAGAGAGTTCCAGAAAAACATCTATTTCTGCTTTATTGACTATGCCAAAGCCTTTGACTGTGTGGATCACAATAAACTATGGAAAATTCTGAAAGAGATGGGAATACCAGACCACCTGATCTGCCTCTTCAGAAATCTGTATGCAGGTCAGGAAGCAACAGTTAGAACTGGTCATGGAACAACAGACTGGTTCCAAATAGGAAAAGGAGTACGTCAAGGCTGTATATTGTCACCATGTTTATTTAACTTATATGCAGAGTACATCATGAGAAATGCTGGACTGGAAGAAACACAAGTTGGAATCAAGATTGCCGGGAGAAATATCAATAACCTCAGATATGCAGATGACACCACCCTTATGGCAGAAAGTGAAGAGGGGCTAAAAAGCCTCTTGATGAAAGTGAAAGTGGAGAGTGAAAAGGTTGGCTTAAAGCTCAACATTCAGAAAACGAAGATCATGGCATCTGGTCCCATCACTGCATGGGAAATAGATGGGGAAACAGTGGAAACAGTGTCAGACTTTGTTTTTCTGGGCTCCAAGATCACTGCAGATGGTGACTGCAGCCATGAAATTAAAAGACGCTTACTCCTTGGAAGGAAAGTTATGACCAACCTAGATAGCATATTCAAAAGCAGAGACATTACTTTACCAACAAAGGTTCGCCTAGTCAAGGCTATGGTCTTTCCTGTGGTCATGTATGGATGTGAGAGCTGGACTGTGAAGAAGGCTGAGCGCCGAAGAATTGATGCTTTTGAACTCTGGTGTTGGAGAAGACTCTTGAGAGTCCCTTGGACTGCAAGAAGATCCAACCAGTCCATTCTGAAGGAGATCAATCCTGGAATTTCTTTAGAAGGAATGATGCTAAAGCTGAAACTCCAGTATTTTGGCCACCTCATGCGAAGAGTTGACTCATTGGAGAAGACTCTGATGCTGGGAGGGATTGAGGGCAGGAGGAGAAGGGGACGACAGAGGATGAGATGGCTGGATGGCATCACTGACTCGATGGATGCGAGTCTGAGTGACCTCCGGGAGCTGGTGATGGATAGGGAGGCCTGGCGTGCTGCGGTTCATGGGGTCGCAAAGAGTCGGACACGACTGAGCGACTGATCTGATCTGATCTGATACACATATATGGGTTTGCCTCTAGACAGACAGATAGTAAAATCATAAGAAAATTATATCTATGAGGCAGGCTTAAAAGAACAGATTGTTCAGCCTATAAAGATGATTTATAATGAATCTTTAAGCATAGAGACAGATCTTGTTTCAAGAAAACCCAGTATCCGAACACTGATGTTTACAAAACCCAAATGAGGGGATAATCAATCACTCCACAAGAGGACTCTTCACCTCCCAAACAGATTCTCTTTCACACAGGGCATATCCCCAATAGAAATCAATTCATTTTATAAAATTTAATTTGCCCAAAATGTTTCAGAAAAAGGAGGTCCATCTGTCTAAATGTCTCTTACACTAAGGATGGTCACCATCTGTTTTCTAATCCCCACAGGATAGCAAATAAGAGATCAAATTCTAAAAAGTGAAATCTAAATTGATCTAGGGAAGAATTTCGTGTCTTGTTGTTAATCATAAGTGCAGGTTAGTGAAGGCAAGGTATGGACTTTACGATGTCTTCAAGAACAAAATAACCTTCTCTGTTTTCTTTAGGAAACTGACTTAGAAGTGGACCTGTCTAAAGACTGAGGGAGATGAGATGACCTTTAAGGTCCCACAGGCCCTAGGAGGCCATCCCTTCTCACAGTGCAGAGAATTCAGAGCTATTTGTGAGAAACATTAGGGGAGATTGTGCCATATGGAAGAAATTCACAATTTGAGATGGCATGTAGAAGACAGTGTAAATATGAAGGAGGTTGAAGGGCTGGAAGACATCTCTTTAGCAATATGCTTTCTGAAACCCAAGACACCTGTTTTGCCAAAATGGGTAGGAAACCTGGAGAGAACAAACTTTCTTCTAAAGATTTTCCTGAAGATTTTCACTTCTTCCCATCTTCCTATTTAGCACAACTTAGTGTGCACACAGGTACAGAGATTACAGAGCAGAATAAAAAGCTTAAAGAACATTCTATGAATGCCTAATGTCAGCAACTGAATTCAAATTTGACTTTATTTATTTTTCTAGTCTTCCCTGGTGGCTCAGATGGTAACGCGTCTGCCTGCAATGTGGGAGAACTGGATTCGATCCCTGGGTTGGGAAGATCTCCTGGAGAAGGAAATGACAACCCACTCCCAGTACTCTTGCTTGGAGAATCCCACAGACAGAGGAGCTGGTAGGCTATAGTCCATGGGGTCCCAAAGAGTCGGACATGACTGAACGACTTCAGATCAGATCAGATCAGATCAGTCGCTCAGTCATGTCCGACTCTTTGCGACCCCATGAACCGCAGCACGTCAGGCCTCCCTGTCCATCACCAGCTCCCGGAGGTCACTCAGACTCACACCCATCAAGTCAGTGATGCCATCCAGCCATCTCATCCTCTGTCGTCCCCTTCTCCTCCTGCCCCTAATCCCTCCCAGCATCAGAGTCTTCTCCAATGAGTCAACTCTTCGCATGAGGTGGCCAAAATACTGGAGTTTCAGCTTTAGCATCATTCCTTCCAAAGAAATTCCAGGATTGATCTCTTTCAGAATGGACTGGTTGGATCTTCTTGCAGTCCAAGGAACTCTCAAGAGTCTTCTCCAACACCACAGTTCAAAAGCATCAATTCTTCGGCGCTCAGCCTTCTTCACAGTCCAGCTCTCACATCCATACATGACCACAGGAAAGACCATAGCCTTGACTAGGCGAACCTTTGTTGGCAAAGTAATGTCTCTGCTTTTCAATATGCTATCTAGGTTGGTCATAACTTTCCTTCCAAGGAGTAAGCCTCTTTTAATTTCATGGCTGCAGTCACCATCTGCAGTGATTTTGGAGCCCAGAAAAATAAATTCTGACACTGTTTCCACTGTTTCTCCATCTATTTCCCATGTAGTGATGGGACCAGATGCCATGATCTTCATTTTCTGAATGTTGAGCTTTAAGCCAACCTTTTCACTCTCCATTTTCACTTTCACCAAGAGGCTTTTTAGCCCCTCTTCACTTTCTGCCATAAGGGTGGTTTCATCCGCATATCTGAGGTTATTGATATTTCTCCCAGCAATCTTGATTCCAACTTGTGTTTCTTCCAGTCCAGCATTTCTCATGATGTACTCTGCATATAAGTTAAATAAACATGGTGACAATATGCAGCCTTGACGTACTCCTTTTCCTATTTGGAACCAGTCTGTTGTTCCATGTCCAGTTCTAACTGTTGCTTCCTGACCTGCATACAGATTTCTGAAGAGGCAGATCAGGTGGTCTGGTATTCCCATCTCTTTCAGAATTTTCCATAGTTTATTGTGATCTACACAGTCAAAGGCTTTGGCATAGTCAATAAAGCAGAAATAGATGTTTTTCTGGAACTCTCTTGCTTTTTCCATGATCCAGCGGATGTTGGCAACTTGATCTCTGGTTCCTCTGCCTTTTCTAATACCAGCTTGAACATCAGGAAGTTCACGGTTCACATATTGCTGAAGCCTGGCTTGGAGAATTTTGAGCATTACTTTACTAGCGTGTGAGATGAGTGCAATTGTTCGGTAGTTTGAGCACTCTTTGGCATTGCCTTTCTTTGGGATTGGGATTAAAACTGACCTTTTCCAATCTTGTGGCCACTGCTGAGTTTCCAAATTTGCTGGCATATTGAGTGCAGCACTTTCACAGTATCATCTTTCAGGACTTGGAATAGCTCAACTGGAATTCCATCACCTCCACTAGCTTTGTTTGTAGTGATGCTTTCTAAGGCCCATTTGACTTCACATTCCAAGATGTCTGGCTCTAGGTCAGTGATCACATCATCATGATTATCTGGGTCTTGAAGCTCTTTTTTGTACAGTTCTTCTGTGTATTCTTGCCACCTCTTCTTAATATCTTCTGCTTCTGTTAGGTCCATACCATTTCTGTCCTTTATCGAGCCCATTTTTGCATGAAATGTTCCTTTGGTATCTCTGATTTTCTTGAAGAGATCCCTAGTCTTTCGCATTCTGTTGTTTTCCTCTATTTCTTTGCATTGATCACTGAAGAAGGCTTTCTTATCTATTCTTGCTATTCTTTGGAATTCTGCATTCAGATGCTTTTATCTTTCCTTTTCTCCTTTGCTTTTCGCTTCTCTTCTTTTCGCAGCTATTTGTAAGGCCTCCCCAGACAGCCATTTTGCTTTTTTGCTTTTTTTTTTCCATGGGGATGGTCTTGATCCCTGTCTCCTGTACAATGTACTTTCACTTTATTTTTCAATTTGATGATTGGTTTAATCTAATGAGATTAGAGTTTAAGATCATTGATCTTTTCCTCCTGAAAAATCTGCTCTTATCACTGCTTATCTCTAGTGGTATGCTGGTAAATAAATATGTATTGACTGCCTCTCTGAGGGAAAACAAACAAAAAATTTTTAGAGCCCTAATTTTTAGTGTTGGCCAATTTCCTTGGTATAAATTGTTCTACCATGGACAATTTCAGACTACCAACAAGATGGCCATAAATGCAGAGCTGTGTAGAGTGGCTCAGAATCAGTTCTCTGAATCAACTACAGATACACTGTATCTTCATAGGGGTTTGCTATGCGCATCATTGCCCGGAAGCCTCATGCATGCCTTATCTTGACTGTTCCATTGTAAATGTATCTCTGGCTCTTCTATTTAAGTGCTTTTACCTTTTTCTGTTTTATCTCTGTCTTCCACTCCTCCTACCACAATGCCTGGCAATCTGACTGCTTGAAAAGTATCTTTTGAGAGAATGGCTGAATGGATGATCTTTTAAATTCTAAATTAAACCAAAGTTCAATGTTGAGGAGTCAAATCTTATTAGCGTTTTCCAGAACTCCAAAAGACACCACTTCGCCAACTCTACTCGTGATATCTAAACCCTACTTTTGTCCCTAAACCAGGCAGTAGTTTAATCAAGAAATAGGTACAGCCCCAGAACCAATATGTTATTACTAATAACACTTCTGAGATACTTGTTTACAGATGGTATGTGATCCAATTCTGTCAACAGTATACCGATGGGAATTGGCTAGGAGACTTTTGACAAAGGTCTCCTCTAAAGAAAACAGAGTTGTACTAAGAAGAGTCCCTAGTCTTGTATTTTCACAGCACATGGGCATGCGATGTTCAGATCTGAGCAGACTCCTGGTGTTTTTCAGTGAAATCCAAGAGAATCATGGAGAAACTGATCTAGAACCTTAACATTATTGGCTTGTTGAATTCATAAATCCCAGACTGCTTGCCCCTTGACTTCTTGTTAGACAAGCTAGTAAATCTATACTGTTTAAATTACTTTTTATTGGGTATTCCATTATATACAATCTGAAAGCCTCCTAAGTAATGTGCTGCTGCTGCTGCTAAGTAACTTCAGTTGTGTCTGACTCTGTGTGACCCCATAGATGGCAGCCCACCAGGCTCCACCATCCCTGGGATTCTCCAGGCAAGAACACTGGTGTGGGTTGCCATTTCCTTCTCTAATGCATGAAAGTGAAAAGTGAAAGTGAAGTCGCTCAGTCGTGTCCAACTGTTTGCGACCCCATGGACTGCAGCCTACCAGGCTCCTCCGTCCATGGGATTTTCCAGGCAAGAGTACTGGAGTGGGGTGCCATTGGCTTCTCCACCCAACTAATGTACTGCCTTATAAATTCCATAGACTCTGCTACTTTTCTTATGATATGCAAGTTCTCTATTTTTCTGGTTTCTGCCTACCTTTGCTTCCCTTCTCTTCATCACAGTCTAAGCCACTTAAGGTTTTCCTAAATGTGTCATCTGGCTTCTTGTCTTTGCTCAAGTATTTTCTTCTTTTCAGGACACATAGTCTAAAAAAAGAGAGTCTTAGAGTCAAGGAAAACCATGCACTGAAAATGTTCATAGAGGAATAATAATAATATTTATTTCAAAAAAAAAATGATGCAAATGACATTAGTTTTAAGACCTGAGACATTTCTCACTTCTTTTCAATAACATTAAATTTGATTTGTGTATTAGTCTGTGAAGGTTTCTGTAACAAATAACGTGTGCTGGGTGGCTTAAACAATAGGAATTAATGCGTTATAGTTCTGTAGGCTCGAAGTCCAACATTGTAGGCTTTGAGGGAAAGATGTGGTCTAGGCCTTCTTCCTTGGCTTGTAAAGATGGCTGGCTGTCTGCTCTCTAATGCGTCTTCACATCATCTTCCCTCTATGCATGTCTGTCTAGAGACTTCCCCTTTTCATAAGAATATCATTTTCATTGGATTAAGACCAACTCTAGATGACCTCATTATAGCTTGGTTATCTCTATAAAGATTCTATCTCCAAATAAGGTCACATTCTGAAATACTGAAGTTAGGACTCTGGCATATGAATTTTAGGATTCAACAATTCAACCCTTATCAGTTTGCTAAATGTTTGTACCTAAAAACATTTTTTTTCCCTACTGTGTCAGAAATGCTTTTTCATGGAAATATTTAAACATATTAGATGATGCTAATGTCATGAAGAGGGTCCCTGGCAATCTAGAAAAAAATTAGTTGAGGACTAGCCTCCAGATTCAGAGAAGGCAATGGCAACCCACTCCAGTACTCTTGCCTGGAAAATCCTATGGATGGAGAAGCCTGATGGGCTGCAGTCCATGGGGTCGCTAAGAGTCGGACACAACTGAGCGACTTCACTTTCCCTTTTCACTTTCATGCATTGGAGAAGGAAATGGCAACCCATTCCAGTGTTCTTGCCTGGAGAATCCCAGGGATGGGGGAGCCTGGTGGGCTGCCGTCTATGGGGTTGCACAGAGTCAGACACAACTGAAGCAGCTTAGCAGCAGCAGCAGCCTCCAGATTATGGGAATCACTTGTTACTGATAGGGGAAAGAACTGTAAACTGAATGGAAGCTCACATTTTATGGCTTGCCTTCCAATTTTTTTTTTAGAATGACACACAAGAAAGAAATACAAATGACATAATGTTATTTAAAATGATATCAGAATGCACCATGATTTAATTGCATATAATGCTGAATTGAGTATACATTAGTACAATTTTTCTGCAGGCACAATTTAGAAAAATCTTTAATGATTTAGAAAAATTTCTAAAAATCTTTAGAACTCCCACTTCTGATTTTTCTAAAGAAAAATTAGAGATGTGCACACAGGTACATAAACCAGAATGTTTATTACAGTGCTTTTTATAATCACAAAAACACTAACCATAAAATAAAATGAAATCAATTAAAATGCCTAAAAAAGGGGACTGCTTAAGTGTATATCTGTACAATTGACCAGTATGCAATCTTTAAAAATCATGTTGTAAAAGTATTTAATACCATATATTGATATATACGTGAAAAATAGCTGAAAATATTATATAAAGTATAATTCTGTTTTGGTTAAAAAATAAGAGTAACTATTTCCAAAAGAGTGATGAATTAGATCATTGCTACACAGTGTTTATACCTGACTGTTGGATTGGGAGTGATTATTTTTCTGGAGCTTTTTGTTTTGCTTAAGGCATCTTTTAATTTAATTAATTTAATTTAATTTAATCTTTTAATTTAAACAAAAATATTGTTTTATATAATAGGTGACCATTTATAATGATTAATCCCATCCTTTTACAATCATCCTGTTTGCCCCCCAAATCACATTATTTTAGTGGAATGACTTGTTTTAAAAGCTATTTCTATCTACTTCCTAAAATATACATTTGAGTCCATTTTGTCTAAAATTTCCATGACGTGATAGTATGGCAAAAATGAAAAGATTGTAGAGAATGGAAACATAGAATAACCATTTCAGAGACATCTGTGGAGACAATATACCTCTTAAAGAGAATCTCAGACCACTCTCTTCATTTATGAAAACACATTTTTCCTCTAATTTTCGTTTTCCATATTCAAAACAGAACTAATTAGAACCATTCCTCTTTCCCCAAATTTTATAGCCTGTTGTTGCAAATGGTATGATGATAGTCTTCGAAATTCTAAAAATTCTAAATATATTGTCATCACTTTCTAATCTCAGTGGTGGTGTAATACTATCAAATGATATAAATGCTTATATACTGCATTATAAGGCTTCCCAGGTGGTTCCATGGTAAAGAATCCGCCTGCCAATGAAGGAGATGTGGGTTTGATCCCTGGGTCAGCAAGATTGCCTAGAGAAGGAAATGGCAACCCACTGCAGTATTTTTGCCTGGGAAATCCCATAGACAGAGGAGCCTGGTGGTCTACTGTCCATGGGGTTGCAAAGAGTTACACACAACTTACTTGAGTGTACATACTGCATTATAATGGTAATATTTGTAAAGATAGTTCGTATATTTGTGCATTTTATGAATTAGAAATATTTTCACATATATTTCATTTTCTCTTTCATGCAGCCCCCAAGGAGCTGCAAGTTCCCTGCTAGAATGTGTTCTGTATGGTATCTGGGTCCGTGTTGGGTGAGAGGCTTGACACTGAAGAGTCAAACATGCCAACATGTCATGGCACTGTCAGCCCAGGGAGGAGGAAGCCACCACTATGCCCTTCCAATGATGCCACAGGGAGCACAACCAGGCCTTTCCTCATCTATATCCAGATCACAGTGGGGACAGAAAGTGACTTGGGGGTAAGGGCAGGAAGGGAGAAGACAGGCCAGATCCAGTGTGCCAAAGGGTTGGTGACATGTGGTCAAGAATCCATCTTAAGGAGGTACTTGGAAATGGAGCCGCATGTGATTTGATGTTCTAAATCCAGGGCATATGCCCCCTTATACCATCAGACTTCAACTCAACACAAATTCAAAGATAAATTATAAGGATTTCAAGAAGGCAAACACAAAGCATTAACCCTTAAGCCCAAGAACTTCCCTGTCTATACAATAGTTAGGACTCCATGCTTCCATTATTGATTCCTGGTCAGGGAACTAAGATCCCTGGTACGTGGCACTGCCAAAAACAAACAAATAACCCCTAAGAACAGAGCCCTCTTGAGTGTGGGCACTGTATGATTGCGTTGTTCACATGCCCACAAAGCAGGTTCTATTGGAAGTGGCAGGGCAGGAAATACAACTTGGGTCTTTCAAGTCATCATCAATGTTGGCTAGCTAGATGGTTGAGTCTTATCATGTGCCAAGCACATTGAGTATATTAACTCATTTAATCTTCACAACCAGTTTATTCATGGAAATACTATTGATCACATCCATTTTCCAAATAAGGAAACTTCCAAATGTTACACAATTTAAAAGTGGCTGAACTTGAACTTGGAGAAGAGTCTCTATTCTTAGCCAATAGGATATATTGCCCAAGAAATCTAAAATTACTTTACTCAACTGCTGAGGAATTTTAATACTGAACATCCGTATTCTTGATTTTAGGAAAATTCATCAGGATTTGTATCTTATTCCCTTTAGTGACATTTAAAAGTTCATCTTTACAAGATATATACTTTCTTCCAAATCCTTGTTGCTGTCCACATGGAACTAGATAATTATTGAACTGTATGCTTTTGGTTCCTTCTTTCTGTGGAAGAATCAGAAAGACTAAGCACTGTCTCATCACCATTCCTCCAAGTCTTGTTCAGTTTTGATTCCTGGAGAGCCAGCACATTACCAGTCCTCAGAGCAGAATTAAGACACAGCATTGTTACTGTTATTTTTAACTAAGGACTAAGATCCTGAGTTTAAAAACTTAGGTGCAATGAGGAAAGTGAAAGTGAAAGTGATGTCGCTCAGTCGTGTCCGACTCTTTGTGATCTCATGGACTGTAGTTTACCAGGCTTCTCTGTCCATGGGATTTTCCAGGCAAGTGTACTGGAGTGGGTTGCCATTTCCTTCTCCAAGGGATCTTCCTGACCCAGGGATCAAACTCAAATGTCATGCATTGCAGGCAGACGCTTTACCCTCTGAGCTACCAATTCCAAAATCCAAAGCTGCTGGGTGAAAGCATATAGTTTTGGGGAAAAGGAACCAGGATTTGCATTCTTTTCTCGTGGCACCCTATAGATATGCAGAAGTATAGAAGGCACTGGGTTTCTTGGTAGTCAAATTTAGCTAAGAATTCCCTATGACCAACTTTGGGCAGACAGTAATAGAGAACTCCGTAATTGTAGAAAAAAATGATGTAGTCTTTGACATTGAGCATTCAAGGTGACTAGTATGGACTGAAGACCAGGATGTTTGTCCTGAATGTTCTGAATGTTCCAGATGGTGTTAGGCTTGCAGGGGACCACCTTGGGTGAGGGAGAGAGCCCCAACCCAAGACTGAGGTGGGATGTAGGCTCAGAGGAGATTAAATGATTGTATAGAAATTGAAAGTATAGTATTGCTTTATACTCTAAGTTCCTTAGTATACCAGAGTTATAGGAGGAAGCAAATCAGGTCAGTTGCAGTATATGCAAACTCGTATTGTCTTTTTGCTTCAAGTTGGCTCAACTTACTGTTGTGATTGTAGACCTGAGAGGATACTCACAGGTAGTGATTCCCATCTGGAAGAACTGAAGAATGAATTCCCTTTTTCATTCCAAGTTTTCTATTTCTTTCTATACTTTTTTATTCACAAGGAAAAGCAAACACAAAAGCCCAGAATTATGTAAAAGCATCAGTAAAATGAAAGGACAGAGGAAATTTGTATTTATGGTGCAGTAACTATAAGCAGACACCTGAAGTGCCTTATCTTATTTAATTCTCAAAAGGTATCTGAAATGTAGCTATTTGTTTTTATACCCATTAAAAACCTGAGGCTCAGAAAGATATTAGACTTCGACAGAGGTCATTCACCCTGGAGGTGGAAGTGATAAATTCTTATCAGAGGCTGGTGGAGTTCAAAGACTAAGTTCTTTCTTCTGTTACAAAAAGAAAGACAAAATGAAAATAAAGAGAAGAAAAATCTGTTTGGTGATAGAGACTGAAAGTCAGAGAAAGACCTGTGTGAAGGACCTAGTAAAATGTTTTTAGGGAGGGAAGCTGAAGTTTGTTGATTGATTCAGCATTTCTAGCCTCTTACACTGTCCCCAAGATGCCATCTCTGACTGATTCACCTTATACATGGCAATCTATCCTCTACCTCTATTGTGTGCATATCCTTCAAAAAGTCTATTTCTAATTTTTTAACATAAATTTATTTATTTTAATTGGAGGCTAATTACTTTACAATATTGTATTGGTTTTGCCATACATCAACATGAATCCACCACAGGTGTACACGTTTTCCCCATCGTGAACCCCTCTCCCACCTCCCTCCCCATCCCATCCCTCTGGGTCATCCCAATGCACCAGCCTCTAGCATCCTGTATCATGCATCGAACCTGGACTGGTGATTCGTTTCACATATGATATTATACATGTTTCAATGCCATTCTCCCAAATCATCCCATCCTCGCCCTGTCCCACAGAGTCCAAAAGACTGTTCTATACATCTGTGTCTATTTCTAATTTCTTACACTGAAAAATATGAATGCATGTACTTCTTACATGTAATGTTAACAAAGGAATAAGCAGAAATTCAGCTCGCCCCAGCCATTTAATCCTCATCCAATTCAGCCTAGTTGCAATCCAAGTGCCTAAATGATGCCCTTATAGGCACAAGGCAAAACTTACTTGAAAACAACTTGAAAAATTCAGGAAACCTTATATATCAGATAGTAATAACTTCCTTCCTCAAGTCATTTCAATAATTCTTAAAGAGTAGATATCCCGCAACTCAAAAGGCCCATATATAAAATAGTAAGCCCTTCCCAAGTGATGAAGAAATGTGCATGTAAAAGAACCTTATGCAATTATGTTCAGGGAATATTAAAACTTAATTAATGTATTGGTGATTTCAATAATAAAATGCCCAATGTTTTCTAAGAACAAGTGGGAAGCATTAAACCAATGGTTAGATTTATGGCTGAATAAATCAAGCACATTGTCAAATTCATCAGGGAAATCTCTCCAGCTATATGTGTCCTTGGCTCTATAGTACTCCCTCCCAGAATGCCAGAAAATTCTGTCAGTGACACTCTGCATTCATGAATTGTGACTATTGCAATACATTTAAATTATAGATGGAACATTTTCTGGTGAGCTGTGAGCTGGAAAGTGACCCAAGGTACAGAATCCCTGGGTTTGCCTAATCTAGTCACTTGTGTATATCTGTTCATGTGCCTCAGGGTATAAGACTAGAGATGCAGTGGGGATATGGAGGCTGGGGTGCTGGGTTTAGAAGAGGAGAGAAGCAGCTGCATCAAAACATATAAAAAACAAAGAGCCAAAAAAAAAAAAATTTTTTTCTTGTGAATATATTTAACGTGTTAAGCAGATTCTGGCAATTTCCTGATGATTCCAAAAGAAGCCTGAGCTGAGATTTTCACAGAGAGTGTTCCAGGCTCTGAATCGTGTACCTCATGTATTGAATCACATCTGCTACAGAGAGGAAGCAATGAATAATTAACTCGGCCTCCACATCACCGCCATAGATTACAGTCATCTTGACTGCTGGACTGCCTTGCACAACATAAACCATTTAGAAAACTCAGTTACTCTCCTTCCTTTTAAATTTGTCTTGCTATCACTTACCATTGTAGAGGGTAAATCTTCCTCTAGTTTTAATTAAAGTGTTTAAAATAATTTACATTGAAATCATATGTGCTTGGGTCTGTCAGAATTGATGCTTTAATAACATGCCATCCCTTTCTCCATTGCCCTGAAATCTGTTAAAATTACCACTAATCTAATTGGGAACAAAGTTGTCAAATGCATGCAGCTCTGACAGTTTGTCTTTCTGCAAACTGCCGACAGATTGCAAGTTACGCATGTGTTGAGCAGATGGGTAAGTTAAAAGGAACACCACACACACACAAAAAAGCAATTTATTAAATCACCTGGAACCAGCAGCTCCAGTCCAAAAATAGTGAGAATGAAATATAGCAGGAGCCGGGAGAGCTGGCACTAGAATATACCAGAAGGTACCGGTTACAAAACAAGATAAACATTTGGAGATGCCTCAGCTGTGTTACAGAATAATGAGGAGTTATTTAACCCGATATAGATTACCAGCCAAAATTAATTTAGGGTGCAGCTTTTTTGGAAAATGGTTTCCAAAGTGATTGCCTTAACCCTTTAATGTCTTCTCATTATCATGGGAAGACAGGCACATTTTCCTTCTCTTTCTTGTAGGCGTCAATTCACAGCCACATGCATAAATGAACCCACACTTTTGTATACACCACACACTGGCATACATATACACATACATCCAAACATATACATATGTACATCTATACAACCATATACTGAAGTGGTTGTATACAGTATAAGTGCATACACATGCATACATGTGATCTTGTGTGTGCATATGTGTACATGCCTATGAGATATATGTGTACATGTACATCAGACTCAACCCTGCCATCTGTGTATCATGTGTCTGTCTATGTCTACTCTATCAATCTATCTACTCTGTCAGTCTATCTACTCTATATATCTATCTACCATCTATAGTTATGTCTATGAGAGACTGCTTGTGTTACGTTTTCTGAAGCAAGGTTCTGAGTAAGCCATGCATGCTGGGGTTATCCAGCCTACAGCTACTCTTACCATAATTGCTTTCTTGTGTTCTGTGGGGAAACTAGGGAGGATATGGGGAAGCTCTTATGTAAGCATGGGGGAGGTTTTTATGGGTGGGGGGGAAGTGGAGCCTGATGTCCTCTTTTCAGTGGGGCTCCACACAACTACTCCATACAATACTTTGGCCACCTGATGCAAAGAACTGACTCATTGGAAAAGACCCTGATGCTGGGGAAGATTGAAGGCAGGAGGAGAAGGGGAAGGCAGATGATGAGATGGTTGAATGGCATCACCAACTCAATGGACATCAGTTTGAGTAAGCTCTGGGAGTTGGTGACGGACAGGGAAACCTGGTGTGCTACAGTCCATGGGGTCGCAAAGAGTTGGACATGACTGAGAGACTGAATTGAACTGATACAGCTACTCTGTGTGATCAGAACTTTCCAGAAGTGTTTGTTGAAGGTGTAGATGACTTAGTAACCATCCCATAAAAAGGACACATTTTAACAAATATTTGTCTCATTTAGGCAACTGGGGCCTGTACAAAAGCATCAGTTCAGTTTTTAAAAGGCAGGGAATCCAAAATAAAGATGTATTCTGTCTTTCTATAGTTCTTGATAGACACAGAGACCTAGAAAATGAACTCTCTTTCTGTTCCTGGAACAGACCAATACAATTACTTTAAGAAGAGTCTCTTGCAGGAAATTTAGGTGATGTGTGATGAAGAGCCAAGAACTGTGAGTACACCCGGGTCCCTGAGAGCAGAGAAGTGGAATTCAGAGATTAAATATTGCTGTTCTGTTTGGCTTGCTCCCCTTATCCCTTGGCTTCCTAGGGATGTCTTCCACTTTCTTGCTTTGGGCAACCACATACTCTGATGACTCGCCAATCTGTATGTCTAGTCTTGGTTTTTTCACTTGGAGTCAGAATCCTATATTAAAATATCTGTGGCAAATCACTACACGAACATTTCTCAGTTCTCTCAGACTCCATGGATTTAAACTTGAATTCCTCAATTTCCCCTCAAATTAACTTTTTTCCCCCTACATTCACTATGTGTGTTATTCACATTATTTTACTCTTTATCGTCCAAGCCAGAAACCTAAGAGTCACGCTAAAGTCATCATTTTTCTTCACCAGCCATTGACAGTCAGTAAGTCTCACAAATTTTGAACATCCTAATGTTCTTTAAATTTCTGCTTTCCACTCTGTCACATCTATAACATCTCCATGTTGGACTCTTCTCATTTCTTACATGCATATGAGCATAGTTCTTCCTTTCTCCTCCAAATCATTTTCCACATAATTGCTATGGTGACATCTAAAATTCAAATCAGACCTTGTTACTTTTCTCCTTGCTGTGCTGGACATTCTGTTTGCCCTACCAGATCTGTTCTCTATCCTTCTCCATATTGCTGGAGGTTGACACAGAGATTGACTATTTCTCTCCCAAAGGCCACAGATCCTGTTGAGTGTTCTCCTTTTCCTACGGCTTCAGCTGGAGCCCTCTTCAGGACCTGGGAAGGTCTTCCATCTTTGTCCTTTAGGGCCTGGAGTCCTGTTGTTTCCTCTATTGCTAACCCCAGGATGCTTTCCCCAACCCCATTCAGTTCAGTTCAGTTCAGTTCAGGCACTCAGTCGTGTCCAACTCTTTGCGACCCCATGAATCGCAGCACACCAGGCCTTCCTGTCCATCACCAACTCCCGGAGTTCACCCAGACTCATGTCCATCGAGTTTGTGATGCCATCCAGCCATCTCATCCTCTGTAACCCTACAAATAGTCCCCTCACTTTCCTCAATTTTATCTTTACAGGTGCCATCTAAATCCTCCTGGGGTCCCAACAGATATAATCACCCATTGCCAACAAAATAAAAATTTCAAGTTCATAACATGACCAACAAGTCACTTTAGAATCTAGTCCTTGACAGCTTCTGCACTCTCGTGACCCTGTAGTTATATACCTCGGCTCCCTGAACACACTGCGTTGTTCCACACTTCTGTGCCTCTGCTCTTGCCCTTTCCCTTGTGTGAAATGTCCACTTAGCCCCAAACACTGTCCCACATCTATGATCTCTGTCTCGTGTTGTTTTTCCTTAAAGATGCAACACAGATATCACCTCCTCCAGAAAGTCTTCCATGGGCCTTAGTGTTCCCATCCCCAACTGTGGTCAAAAGGTTTTATGGACTCACAATGAATACTACATATAAAGGGCTCTGGGAAGTTACTTGCTAAGGAAATTTGTTAATCTATCTAACCCCATTTTTTCTGAAGTCACTTAGCCCACTAAATTAACTTTCAGATCTTTTTTCTTTCTTCCTGCTTTCCTTCTTCTCTTCTTTCCTCCCTTCCTCTCTATTTCTTCTTCCTCTCTCTCTCTCTGCCTTATATTTTCCCTTTCTTCCTTTCTTTTTTATTTCCCTTCCTTTTTTTCTTTCTCCCAATGGTTTATTAGATTATCTCATTTAATTTTGACAATGATTTTATAAGGTAGGTCCTATTATTATCCAGAGAGGGCAATGGCACCCCACTCCAGTACTCTTGCCTGGAGAATCCCATGGACGGAGGAGCCTGGAAGGCTGCAGTCTATGGGGTCGCTGAGGGTTGGACACGACTGAACGACTTCACTTTCACTTTTCACTTTCATGCATTGGAGAAAGAAATGGCAACTCACTCCAGTGTTCTTGCCTGGAGAATCCCAGGGACCAGGGAGCCTGGTGGGCTGCCGTCTATGGGGTCGCACAGAGTCAGACACGACTGAAGTGACTTAGCAGTAGCAGTATTATTATCACCTTTATTTAACTGAAGAAAATGAAAATTAAGGAAATTAAATGTTCTTCAATGGCAAATCAGCTAGCAAGTAAAGGAGCCAAGACATCAATGTAAAATCTTCAAGCTCTATCCTTAATGATAATATTAAAAGCAAAATTTGGTTATGTGTATCTTCCCAGGAGAAGGCGATGGCACCCCACTCCAGTACTCTTGCCTGGAAAATCCCATGGATGGAGGAGCCTGGTAGGCTGCAGTCCATGGGGTCGCTGGGAGTGGGACACAACTGAGCGACTTCACTTTCACTTTTCACTTTCATGCCTTGGAGAAGGAAATGGCAACCCACTCCAGTGTTCTTGCCTGGAGAATCCCAGGGATGGGGGAGCCTGGTGGGCTGCTGTCTATGGGGTCGCACAGAGTCGGACACGACTGGAGCGACTTAGCAACATATCTTCCCAGATGGCACTAGTGGTAAAGAACCTACCTGGCTGCCAATGCAAGAGACTTAAGAGATGCAGGTTTGATCCCTGGGTGGGGAAGATCCCCTGGAGGAGGAAATGGCAACCCACTCCAGTATTCTTGCCTGGAGAATCCCATGGGCTTTCAAAGAATCAGACACAATGGAAGCAACTTAGCATGCAGGCATTTCTTATAGCATATGTGTGAATAAGTATATGTAATCCTCACATATAAATAGTAATAACCATTTAAGAATTTCTCAAAAGTAGAGAGCCAGGTAGTATGGTTTATTTATTAGACTGAATTTAGTATTCTGCTTGCCTGCCAGGGTTATATTCATGAGCCCTCAGTATGATATTTAAGATACAACAGATTAATAATACTTGCTCAATAGTTCACTTTTCAATATGACACTTTCTCACATACAAATTGGGAGTAAAAGAAATATTAAGGTCCCCAATATAAGTATAGAAAAATCCAGAAATAGTAACCACATATTTTTCAAGAGACTCAACATATTTTGAACAGTGTAGTCCTAGGCAGGAAACTTCAGTTTCCACGGAGAGAAAGGTGAATTCACAGGCAGGAAAATGTAGCTCTTCTGAGACCTTTAAGGACAAAGCTTATCCATTATCATGAAGATCATCATCATCAACTAAAGACACAATTTTCTAGTGAATGTAGAGGGTGGTAAAGAAGAAAGTGGAACCTAATTAGCAAGTCACATTTATGGTTTAAATCTTCAGGACCTTGATAGGTGTTTTGTCCACACATTATTATCTACTTTATAGGGGACTGGAATGCAAAAGTAGGAAGTCAAGAAACACCTGGAGTAACAGGCAAATTTGGCCTTGGAATACGGAATGAAGCAGGGCAAAGACTAATACAGTTTTGCCAAGAAAATGCTCTGGTCATAGCAAACACCCTCTTCCAACAACACAAGAGAAGACTCTACACATGGACATCACCAGGTGGATAACACCAAAATCAGATTGATTATATTCTTTGCGGCCAAAGATGGAGAAGCTCTATACAGTCAACAAAAACAAGACCAGGAACTGACTGTGGCTCAGATCATGAACTCCTTATTGCCAAGTTCAGACTTAAATTGAAGAAAGTAGGGAAAACCACTAAACCATTCAGGTATGACCTAAATCAAATCCCTTATGATTATACAGTGGAAGTGAGAAATAGATTTAAGGGCCTAGATCTGATAGATAGAGTGCCTGATGAACTATGGAATGAGGTTCGTGACATTATACAGGAGACAGGGATTAAGACCATCCCCATGGAAAAGAAATGCAAAAAAGCAAAATGGCTGTCTGGGGAGGCCTTACAAATAGCTGCGAAAAGAAGAGAAGTGAAAAGCAAAGGAGAAAAGGAAAGATATACCCATTTGAATGCAGACTTCTGAAGAATAGCAAGGAGAGATAAGAAAGCCTTCCTCAGTGATCATTGCAAAGAAATAGAGGAAAACAACAGAATGGGAAAGACTAGAGATCTCTTCAAGAAAATTAGAGACACCAAGGGAACATTTCATGCAAAGATGGGCTTAATAAAGGACAAAAATGGTATGGATCTAACAGAAGCAGAAGATATCAAGAAGAGATGGAAAGAATACACAGAAGAATTGTACAAAAAAGATCTTCATGACCGAGATCATCACTCACCTAGAGCCAGACATCCTGGAATGTGAAGTCAAGTGGGCCTTAGAAAGCATCACTAGGAACAAAGCTAGTGGAGGTGATGGAATTCCAGTGGAGCTATTTCAAATCCTGAAAGATGATGCTGTGAAAGTGCTGCACTCAATATGCCAGCAAATTTGGAAAACTCAGCAGTGGCCACAGGACTGGAAAAGGTCAGTTTTCATTACAATCCCAAAGAAAGGCAATGCCAAAGAATGCTCAAACTATCGCACAATTGCACTCATCTCACACGCTAGTAAAGTAATGCTCAAAATTCTCCAAGCCAGGCTTCAGCAATATGTGAACCGTGAACTTCCTGATGTTCAAGCTGGTTTTAGAAAAGGCAGAGGAACCAGAGATCAAATTGTCAACATCCGCTGGATCATGGAAAAAGCAAGAGAGTTCCAGAAAAACATCTATTTCTGCTTTATTGACTATGCCAAAGCCTTTGACTGTGGAGATCACAATAAACTGTGGAAAATTCTGAAAGAGATGGGAATACCAGACCACCTGATCTGCCTCTTCAGAAATCTGTATGCAGGTCAGGAAGCAACAGTTAGAACTGGTCATGGAACAACAGACTGGTTCCAAATAGGAAAAGGAGTACGTCAAGGCTGTATATTGTCACCCTGATTATTTAACTTATATGCAGAGTACCTCATGAGAAACACTGGGCTGGAGGAAGCACAAGTTGGAATCAAGATTGCCGGGAGAAATATCAGTAACCTCAGATATGCAGATGACACCACTCTTATGGTAGAAAGTGAAGAGAAACTCAAAAGCCTCTTGATGAAAGTGAAAGAGGAGAGTGAAAAAGTTGGCTTAAAGCTCAACATTCAGAAAACGAAGATCATGGCATCCGGTCCCATCACTTCATGGGAAATAGATGAGGAAACAGTGGAAACAGTGTCAGACTTTTTTTGCGGGGGGGTTCCAAAATCACTGCAGATGGTGACTGCAGCCATGAAATTAAAAGATGCTTACTCCTTGGAAGGAAAGTTATGACCAACCTAGATAGCATATTCAAAAGCAGAGACATTACTTTGGCAACAAAGGTTCGTCTAGTCACGGCTATGGTTTTTCCTGTGGTCATGTATGGATGTGAGAGCTGGACTGTGAAGAAGGCTGAGCGCCGGAGAATTGATGCTTTTGAACTGTGGTGTTGGAGAAGACTCTTGAGAGTCCCTTGGACTGCAAGGAGATTCAATCAGTCCATTCTGAAGATCAGCCCTAGGATTTCTTTGGAAGGAGTGATACTAAAGCTGAAACTCCAGTACTTTGGCCACCTCATGCGAAGAGTTGACTCATTGGAAGAGACTCTGATGCTGGGAGGGATTGGGGGCAGGAGGAGAAGGGGATGACAGAGGATGAGATGGCTGGATGGCATCACCAACTCAATGGACGTGAGTCTGAGTGAACTCTGGGAGTTGGTGACGGACAGGGAGGCCTGGCGTGCTGCGATTCATGGGGTTGCAAAGAGTCAGACATGACTGAGCGACTGAACTGAACTGAACTGAATGTTTTAACAACCAAGTAAGGTTAACAGGAAGAACTACTTGAGTGAACTGAATAGCAACATGCAATTGTAAGACTTTATTATGTTATCCATTAGGGTAATATGCAGTTAAAAGTCTATATTAAAGCTATCTTGTCACTCATGCCCACTTGGACATGGAATTCCTATATTTCCTAAGCAAGAGTATATATCAGAATCACAAAGGAAGCATTTTATATTTTTTAATATTTATTTACTTGTTCATTTGGATGTGCCAGGTCTTATTTGTGGCACATGGGATCTTTGGTCTCTGTTGTGACACGGGAGATCTTTAGTTGTGGCATATAGGAGCTTTGGTTGTGGCACGTGGACTTTTAGTTGTAGTATAACTGCTAGTTACAGCACCTGGGATCTTGTTCCTTGCACAGGGATTGAATCTGGGGTCTCCTGTATTGGGAGCATGGGATCTTAGCCACTGGGTAAATCCCACAGGAAAGGATTTTCAGTTCAGTTCAGTTCAGTCACTCAGTTGTGTCCAACTCTTTGCGACCCCATGGACTGTAGCATTCCAGGCTTCCTTGTCCATCACCAACTCCCATAGAATGCTCAAGCATTCTCTTTGACATCATTAAGTCGGTGATGCCTTCCAATCATCTTATCCTTTGTCATCCCCTTCTCCTCCTGCCTTCAGTCTTTCCCAGCATCAGGGTCTTTTCCAATGAGTCAGGTCTTTGTATCAGGTGACTGAAGTATTGGAGTTTCAACCTCAGCATCAATCCTTCCAATGAATATTCAGGACTGATTTCCTTTAGGATTGACTGGTTGGATCTCCTTGCAGTCCACGGGACTCTCAAGAGTCTTCTCCAACACCACAGTTCAAAAGCCTCACTTCTTCAGTGCTCAGCTTTCTTTATAGTCCATCTCTCACATCCATTCATGACTACTAGAAAAACCATAGATTTGACTAGATAGACCTTTTTTTTGTTGTTGGCAAAGTAATGTCTTGGCTTTTTAATATGCTGTCTATGTTGGTCATAGCTTCTCTTCCAAGGAGCAAGGAAAGCATTTTTTAAAAGACATGAATCTTCACTCTGTATAATAGACTCCAGTTTCATCCACCTCATTAGAACTGATTCAAATGTATTCTTTTTAATGGCTGAGTAATACTCCATTGTGTATATGTACCACAGCTTTCTTATCCATTCATCTGGAGCCTATTATACAGAGTGAAGTAAGCCAGAAAGAAAAACACCAATACAGTATACTAACGCATATATATGGAATTTAGAAAGATGGTAACAGTAACCCTGTATATGAGACAGCAAAAGAGACACTGATGTATAGAACAGTCTTTTGGACTCTGGGAGAAGGAGAGGGTGGGATGATTTGGGAGAATGGCATTGAAATAAGTATAATATCATATCTGAAACGAGTCACCAGTCCAGGTTCGATGCCTGATACCGGATGCCTGGGGCTGGTGCACTGGGATGACCCAGAGGGATGGTATGTGGAGGGATGAGGGAGGAGGGTTCAGGATGGGGAACACATGTATACCTGTGGCAGATTCATTTTGATACATGGCAAAACCAATACAATATTGTAAAGTTAAATAAAATAAAAATAAAATTTAAAAAATATATAAAAGACACGAATCTGAAGTTAACAGCAGAAGATTCTGATTCAATAGTTCTGAAATGAGCACTAGCTTTTACTTACTGGAAAATCTCCCTAGGTGAATATTACCTACAGTAATCTATCTAAAAAGATGGGCTGGGTTATGCTGTAGTAACAGAAATTCCCACCGAAATCTCAGTGACTTTACATTATTATGAAAGTGTATGGCTTGCTCATGCCACATGGAAAGTGTAGGTCAGCAGGGATATTAATCACCCTAGTCATGCAGGGATCCACACTAGCTGAAAGTTCATCTAGAGAAGTCCTATTATGGATCATAACAGAAGTGAAAAGGGAAGGGACAAATCACGCTCTTAAAGGTTCTACATGAAAATAACACTTCTCACGTTCCATGGCTGATGCAAGTCAAACTTCTACATTTAACTTCAAAGTAGTGGAAGATTATATTCTTCCATGTACCTGGAATGGGAGAGACCAGGAAATATTTGTGAACAATGTTAATGGATGCCCAAATCTCTTACTGAGAATGATTAAGTTCAGTCTCTTTAGTTTATAAGAAAAAAAAAAAAAAGAAATTAAGTGAATTTCCAAAATTATACAGTTGATAGGCCTTAAATTAACATAATGGTCTCCTTGCTGCAACTATTTTCTTAAAGTATCCCAACTAATGTAACCTACTTCTCTTGCCGCACATTCTTTTCTTTCTTTTGTCAGAAATTTTCAAATTTGAAAAAAAAATTTCTTCCCTAGCATAACTTAGGGTTTGTAATTTATTTGACGGCAATTTTAAATAAGATGTTTTTAACCCCACTTAGAAACAGTCCACTTTCATGATTTATTACAACTTTCTTTCTCTGGTTAATTAAACTCATTTCTTAGGAAATGACTCATGGCTAATCACGCTAAGAATAAAATTAGTTATATTGCCCTCTTTGTTATAAAATGAGTGTAAATAACCTTTAAGGCAATTTTTCTAAAATCAAAAAAGCATGTAATAGTTCCCAATTCAGCAACATTATGTAAAATAGCAGACTCTTGGGGAGTAGTAAATCCAGATGCTGTCCTATTATTTCATGAAACAGGGCAGAAATTTACATTCCTTTATTATTAAACCAAACTCTATCAATTGACTCTCTTTGTGGAAATACTCTCTTTTAGAGGGTTAAAGTACCATTAAAACATTCCTAGACTAAAACCTGTTGTATGGTTTCTTTGCCCACTGGAGAGATATAAAACCATTATGTTTAAGTATCATAATAGCTAACATATGCTCATTCTTAGAAATGACACCACCATCTGGGTTAAGGTCCGCTGGTGATTTCAAATGATACTCCAGCTTTCTTCAGGTAGAGAGAGGCCAAATTGTTCCAACTTTAACTACCTTGTTCTACTAATGAAAAACAATAAAAGGTTACACTTATGTTTGCCCTACTTACTGGAGATCAAATACCAATTTATTGATAAATTATATTATTATCATGGTAGCTGGAATGCAGAAGAAAAGCCAGATATATGCTTGTGTTGAAAAAGTGAGTTGGGGCTCAAACTCATCTCTCAAAATTACTCATTTCTAGCAAGGCAGATCATGGGTTTTCCTGGTTGGTAGAAGCACAGTTGTACAGTGAAAAATCCACACCCCCTCAAAAAATTGTGTTCAAATCCTGACTTATTTGCTAATTGTGGAATCTTGAACATGTTACTGAATGTCTCTGAACCTCAATTTTCTCAGCTATAGCACAGGAATTATTTTATTGGTGGTAGTGGTAATTCTGTGACTGTGGAGTCTCTAGCAAAGTACCGTTTTCACATAGTAACAGATAAAGAAATGATTATTATTTTTTTTATCTTTGCCTCTATCTATTCATCTGTATTTCCTTTCACATGGGCACAGAGAAGGGAATGGCAGCCCACTCCAGTATTCTTGCTGGGAGAATTCAATGGACAGAGGAGTCTGGTGGGCTATGGTCCATAGAGTTGCAAAGAGTACAACTTAACACAGGGATACAGGGGCACAGAGAAGCAAAAAGGTTAGGAACAAGGATGCTGTCAGAATGCAGAAGGAGAAGCCAAATTGAAAGGGTGAGAAGCAACAATCATCTTACACACTATGTATCTATTCCTAGAAGGGCTTTCTAATGTGGCAGAATCCCTGGATAATAGAAACATACCTCTATAGATAAAGCAATAGCCATATCAGTTTATCTTCACGTAAACCACCTCATCTTTGGCTATCCTTCAAGGGCATTTGGTGAACTCTTACTGATAAAACCAGTTTAATCCCTTTCACTCACCGAAGTCTAACTATATGAGTGAGTGAGTAAGGGTGGGGGTGGCGGTGAGGAGGATGGAAGAGTGGAGGAAGGGAACCCTCTCACCTGACTGCTTCCTCACTGGCCCCTTGCCTATTGTCATGCACACGGCAAACCTTCTGGGCCAATCTATCTGACTGGCTGTGCAGGGAACGGGGCAGCCTGGATAATTGATGGACTCAATCTGACCAGGCACAGGTGGCACGGAGACGGCATATAGCAGCTTCTCGGGTTTGCCAGTGCCATCTGTTGCCATAAGAACATCTGTCGTCAAGGTCACCCTGTCACCCTCTGTTAAAGTTACAGGTTTGGTGAGTAGGATAATGTCACCTAAGAAGAAGGGGTATGGAGATTGGGAGCTGGGAAGGAAGAGAAAGCAAGACCAAGATACACAAAGACAATAAGAAATCTTATGAAAGTTGAATATTAATAATAGGGAGAATTACTGGATCAGAGAGTTGAAGGAAAACACGTAGGATTTTAAAGGAGAACATCTTTGCAAAAGGTTTGCCAAAAGAGTATTGTCATTGCTCTCTCTAGCTAAAACATGCACTCATTTTAAAGAGTAAGAACATTTTAACCAGAGACGTGACACAAATTTGTAAGAGAATTATGACAAGTAATCACAGTAGCATTTACTTGTAAAGACAAGCACTTTTCTCCCTGCTTGCTAATTCTAAAAACCAATTTTTGATATACACCTCTTATATAAGTACATTTGATTAAGTGTCTGTGAGTGCATGTGTGTGAGCACATGTGTGTGCACATTCAGAGCGTGTTCAGGGAGGGAACAGTAGAAGGGGCGTTACATTTATCAAAGTATTTAACTGGCATTTGAGCTTTGCTCTGCTGTCAGGGAGAATGACCCATTTGTTAATAAAGAACAATTAAGTTAATAGACTCAAATGAGCTGATGGACAAAGTACTGTAATGAAGCAAATGCAATATTGGATTTTTAAGCAGTGAGTATTACATGGAGCTGGACCTCTAGCAGCAGTGGTTCAGCTCTCCCTCCCTATGTTTGTTGCTGATATTTTTCAAAGCAATTTCACCCAGTGGCAAAGAAACAGCATTCCCATCTGTTTAGGAAGTGTGGCTTTACTTATTGGACCAATATTGCTGGCACTGTGGGCTTTCAGGGACTTAATGATGATCATTGAATGGTGAGATGAGAGCAGGGAGATAATCTGCTCAATTTTATGAAACGTATTCACATCTGCCCCCATCAAACCTAAAGGGCAGAAGATGGAAATTAAATGGTTTTTCAGCAAAAGGGAGGGTCAGGGAGAGAGTAGACAAAAGAGTAAATACCTGTACTTTTTAGCTGGGTCACCAAACACCATACAGAAGATTAAAATGGGGCTCTTGGAAAGAAGCAAAATATTTATTCTGCTGCTGCTAAGTTGCTTCAGTCGTGTCCAGGTCTGTGCGACCCCACAGATGACAGCCCACGAGGCTCCCGTCCCTGGGATTCTCCAGGCAAGAACACTGGGTTCCCATTTCCTTCTCCAATGCATGAAAGTGAAAAGTGAAGGTGAAGTCGCTCAGTTGTGTCCAACTCTTAGCAACCCCATAGACTGCAGCCTACCAGGCTCCTCCACCCATGGGATTTTCCAGGCAAGAGTACTGGAGTGGGTTGCCAGTGGCCAACTGCAATTCTGGTTGTTGGATGTGTGGGGGGCATGTCCAGTTCAGTGTATTCCCTGAGTCAATTGTTTAATGTTTTGATGGTAGAAATGGGACAACTGTTTGATAGTGACTAAAAGCAGTTCTGCCTCTACTCTCTCTTCTAGTTCAGACCAGCAGGAGAATGCCTCTCTTGTTATCTCATCCTGCGCCTCTTCTCCTAGTCTTACAACAGATAATGTTAAGTATAGATGAGAATTCAATCATAAACACTGATATTTCCAAATTTGGTCTGGATTTCCAAATTATTTAGTAATATACACTTGGACCTGTATTCCAAATATAGCAAAGCATTATTTCAATTATTCGGCCTCATAAGATTCACAAAAATTAATTTTCATTATAAGTAAAGTCTTCAGTACCAAAGTTCTTCAAGAGCATAAAGAATTTGTGTGTGTGCTCAGTCATGTCCAACTCTATATGACCCTATAAGTTGTATCAGTCCCCTCTGTCTATGGAATTTTCCAGGAAAGAATACTGGAGTGGGTTGCCATTTTCTCCAGGGGATCCTTCCAACCCTGGGATCAAACTCATATCTCTTGCATCTCCTGCATTGGCAGGTGAGTGCTTTACCACTGTACTGCTTGGGAAGCCTAAAGTACTTTAACATTATTTCATTAATTTCAACTGGACTCTTTTCTAAATTATGATACAACGTAAAAGCAAATGGATCTGGACTGCTAAAGGGACATGTAACCCTACTAAAGTCACTTTGTTTTTGAACTGCTGCCCCATGTGCTGTGCTTTGCTTAGTCACTCAGTTGTGTCCAACTCTTTGGGACCCCTTGGACTGTAGCCCTCGGACTCCTCTGTCCATGGGGATTCTCCAGGCAGAAATACTGGAGCGGGTTGTCATGTCCTCCTCCAGGGGATCTTCCCAACCCAGTGATCGAACCCTGGTCTCCCACATTGCAGGTGGATTCTTTACCATCTGAGCCAATGGGGAGCACCATACTACCCATCCAAATCCAGGTTCTTCAACGCAGCTGATTTGCATATGTATTTTGCTCCTTCTGTGCATAAAAGCAAGTCACATTCTTAGTTTTCTCATTTGACCCCAAAGTCCTAGCTCACTCTTGTCTTGTCAACTCTGGGCCCTAGTTCTGTACTCTGACAGTTGTCTCTGGTGCCTCCAGACCTATTGATCTTAGCATTTCACTTTCTAGGCCTTTATCCTTTGTTAATGGGGCATGCTGGGGGAAGAAATGAGTACTGTGTTTTGTGGCATAGACTTCAAAGTTACTCTGAGCACCTGGCAACTTACCAGCTGAATGACCTCAGGAATGTTTCTTAACATTTCCAAGCCTTGGATTGCTGTCTGTAAAATGGGATTTAAAATGGTAATCAAGACAGAAATCCTCATCACCCTGATACCAAAACCAGACAAAGACAACACAAAAAGATAAATCTACAGGCCAATATCAGTGATGAACATAGATACAAAAATCCTCAACAAAATTTTAGCTAACAGAATTCAGCAACACATCAAAAAGCTCATATACCATGATCAAGTTGGATTTATTCCAGGGATGCAAGGATTCTTCAATATATGCAAATCAATCAATGTGATACATTATATTAACAAATTGAAAGATAAAAACCATAGGATAATCTCAATAGATGTAAGAAAAGCCTTTGAAAAAATTTAGCACTCATTTATGATTAAAATTCTTTAAAAAATTGGCATAGAAAGAACCTACCTCTACATAGTAAGAGCCATATATGATGAGCCTACAGCAAATATTATTCTCAATGGTGAAAAACTGAAAGCATTCCCCCTAAGATCAGGAATAAGACAAGAGTGTCCACTTTTGCCACTATTGTTCAACATATTTCTGAAAGTCCTAGCTACAGCAATCAGAGAAGAAAAAGAAATAAAAGGAATCCAGATTGGAAAAGAAGTTAAACTCTCACTGTTTGCAGATGACATGATATTGTACATAGAAAACCCTAAAGATAGTATCAGAAAATTATTAGAGCTAATCGGTGAATTTAGCAAAGTTGTAGGATACAAAATCAATACATAGAGATCACTTGCATTTCTATATACTAACAATGAAAAATCAGAAAGAGAAATTAAGGAATCAATCCCATACACCATTGCACCAAAAAGAATTAAACATCTAGGAATAAATCTACCTAAGGAGACAAGAGACCTGTACATAGAAAATTATAAGACACTAATGAAAGAAATCAAAGATGACATAAACAGATGGAGAGATATTCCATGCTCCTGGGTAGGAAGAATCTATATTGTGAAAATGATTATACCACCAAATGCAATCAACAGATTTAATGCAATCCACAGATTTAATGCAATTCTTATCAAATTACCAATGGCATTTTTCACAGAACTAGAACAAAAAATTTCACAATTCTTATGGAAACACAAAAGACTCTGAATAGCCAACACAGTCTTGAGAAAGAAGAATGGAGCTGGAGGAATCAACCTTCCTGACTTCAGATTATACTACAAAGCTACAGTCATCAAGACAGTATGGTAGTGGCACAAAAACTGGAATATAGACCAATGGAGCAAGACAGAAAGCCCAGAAATAAACCCATGCACCTATGGGTAACATTGTTGACAAAGGAGGCAAGAATATACAATGGAGCAAAGACAGTCTCTTCAGTAAATGCTGCTGGGAAAACTGGACAACTACATGTAAAAGCATGAAATTAGCACACTTCCTAACACCATACACAAAGATAAACTCAAAATGGATTAAAGACCTAAATGTAAGACCAGAAACTATAAAACTCTTAGAGGAAAACATAGGTAGAACACTCAGTGACATAAATCAAAGCAAGATTCTCTATGACCCACCTCCTAGAGTAATGGAAATAAAAACAAAAGTAAAAAAGTGGGACCTGATTGAACTTAAAGGCTTTTGCATAGCAAAGGAAACTATAAGCAATGTGAAAATACAATGCTCAGAATGGGAGAAAATAATAGCAAATGAAACAACTAACAAAGAATTAATTTCCAAAGTATACAAGCAGCTCATACAACTCAATACCAGAAAAACAAACAACCCAATCAAATAGTGGAAAAAGGATGTAAACAGACATTTCTCTAAAGAAGACATACAGATAGTTAACAATGAAAAGATGCTCTACATCACTCATTATCAGAGAAATGCAAATTAAAATTACAATGAGATATCACCTCACACTGGTCAGAATGGCCCTCATCAAGAAGTCCACAAACAATAAATACTGGACAGAGTGCGGAAAAAAGGGAACACTCTTGCACTGTTGGTGGGAATGTAAATTGATATAGCCACTATAGAGAACAGTATGGAGATTCCTTAAAAAACTAGGAATAAAACCACCATATGACCCAGCAATCCCACTCCTAGGTGCAAAATTGAAAGAGACACATGTATCCCATTGTTCACTGCAGCACTATTTACAATAGCTACAACATGGAAGTAACCTAGCTGCCCATCAACAGATGAATGGATAAGAAAGCTGTGGTACATATACACAATGGAATATTACTCAGCCATAAAAAGGAACACATGTGAGTCAGTTCTAATGAAGTGGATGAACCTAGAACCTATTATACAAAGTGAGTCAGAAAGAGAAAGATAAATACTATATTCTAACAGATATATATGGAATCTAGAAAAATCATACTGAAGAATTTATTTACAGGGCAACAACGGAGAAACAGACATAGAAAATAGACATATGGACATGGGAAGAGGGGAGGAGAGGGTGAGATGTATCGAAAGAGTAACATGGAAACTTACATTACCATATTTAAAATAGATAGCTGACAGGAATTTGCTCTATGGTTCAGGAAACTCAAACAGGGGCTCTGTGTCAAGCTAGAGGTGTGGGATGGGGTAGAAGATGGGAGGGAGTTTCAAAAGGGAGGGGATATATGTATACCTACGGCTGATTCATGTTGAGGTTTGACAGAAAACAGCAAAATTCTGTAAAGCAATTATCCTTCAATAAAAAATAAATTAAAAAAGACAGAAATCCTAAGGATTAAATGCTTGACATATTGTCTGACATATAGCAAGTGACAAATAAATGATAGGTCTTAATATTAGCAATCTTTAGCTTAACCTGTTTTTTAAAACTTAATTACATTATTTCTTGGATATAAATATTTTAAAGTCCCAACTTCACCTCAGGAATCTCCCATCATCTAGTTCCTTCCCTAGAGCAAGAGTTGGGTCAAACTTCCTTCTCTGATACATTGTGATTGATTTAGGTAAGCATATCTTTTCATCCATAAGCCTAGAAAATGGGGTGAGGGGTGCTCTCTTTAGTGGTCCTTAGTCTGTACTCTGAAGTGTCTCAGCCTCCACAGAAGGGACATGCTGTTGGTCATACTTCATGAGGAAAGGGCAAGACTACAAAACATCCGTGCTATGCACAACTGTAGCTGCCCTCTCCCAGTTGTTTGGCTTATGTATAGTAGACCATCTGAAATGCTATTCTGTGACTGAAAGATTTGATGGTACTCAAAATTGCAGGCAAAAGGAGAAGGGATGACAGAGGATAAGATGGTTAAATAGCATCACTGACTCACTGGACATGAATTTGAGCAAACTCTGGGAGATAGTGAAGGACAGGGAAGCCTGGTGTGCACAGTCCATGGTGTGACAGTCAGACAGTCCATGCCTGACTAAGTGACTGAACAACAACAACAACAACAAGATCTCATTCAGCATTAACAGTCTGATTTCTAGTTCAGGGGTCCCCAACCTCAAGAGAAGGCAACAGCACCTCACTCCAGTACTCTTGCCTGGAAAATCCCATGGATGGAGGAGCCTGGTAGGCTGCAGTCCATGGGGTCGCTAGGAGTCAGACACAACTGAACGACTTCACTTTCACTTTTCACTTTCATGCATTGGAGAAGGAAATGGCAACCCACTCCAGTGTTCTTGCCTGGAGAATCCCAGCGACGGGGGAGCCTGGTGGGCTGCCGTCTCTGGGGTCGCACAGAGTAGGACACGACTGAAGCGACTTAGCAGCAGCAACCTCAAGTATCTAATGCCTGATGATCTGAGGTGGAGCTGATGTAATAATAATAGAAATAAAGTACACAATAAATATAATGCACTTGAATCATCTCCAAACTATCCCTCCCTTTGCCAGTTCATGGAAAAATTGTCTTCCACGAAACTGGTCCCTGGTACCAAAAAGTTTGGAGACTACTGTTCTGGACAATGACCAAATAGATTCAACTAACCTATCATTATTATTTCCTTGGTAATTCAAAGGGCTGCTTATGAGCATGGAAGTTCTGAAATGTTGTGAGGAGAGGACTTTAGGCTTGGGTTCCTTCTTTCCTATAGCAACCAGCCTCGGCATGTGTGTGTCTTCAAATATTTGGGTCAGTCAGATGTTTGTCTGCTTCCTTTGTGCCATCTTCCTTCTGTCTTTTAATTTGCTTCTTCCAGTGTGCTGTCAAATGAGACATTAAATAATGCTAATTGTTAGTTGTATGTGCAAATTGAGAGTAATGTCCTCCTATGAATGAGGACATCAAGATTTACCCTTAGCAAAACACTTGCATGAATATTGCTAATTGGCTGTATATTAGCTTTATTTAAGGGACTTATTTCTCTAAAGAGGGGGTAAGCTGACAAATATTCAGTTGGGTCTGAGGGAGCCCTAAGTTGTAGAATTTGTTGATTTCTGTGGTATAAATAATCCCACTTTTGCTGTCATTGTGGGGTGAACATATACTTTGTTGCACATGGCGTTGGGATGAGATGGGCACAAACTATCCCCACCCAACCACATGACGGTGTTGAAGGGACTGTCACCTGAGAGCTTTGTGTAAAGTAACCTATTACTCTGCTGGCATTGGCAGTGATTGGACTATTTAAAGCTGTTAGATGTGTGGGACCTCAGAAAGACTGTAGCATCCTTATACAGAGATTTGCTTCTTTAAAAAACAATGTATTTGTTTATGACTGTGCTGGATCTTTGTTGCTGCACAGGGTTTTCTCTAGTTGTGGTGAGTGGGGGCTCTACTTTGCAGTATGTGTGGACTCAGTAGGTGTGGATCCTGGACTCTAGAGGAAAAAGCTCCATAATTGTGGCCCACAGGCTTAGCTGCATCTCTGCATGCAGGCTCTTCCCAGACCAGGGATTGAACCTGTTTCGCTTGCATTGGCAGGTGGATTCTTCACCACTGAGCTACCAGGGAAACCTGAGGTTTGTTTCTTTTTAAATTTATTGATAGCTTATACTTACTAGACACTATACTACACACTTTATGTGGATTAGCTCATCCAAACATATAATAATCCTCTGAAATGGGAAATGGAATTAGTCACATTTTGAAATTGGGTTTAGAATGATTGAGTAATTTATCCAATGTCCCACAGCAAGTAAGAGATGGGTTAGAAATTGGGATCCAGATAGTCTGGCTTGAAACTCCATGCTTAACTTTGAAACAACGGAGCACATCCAACTGATATTTATTTTTTAACCAATAAGCATGTGAATACCTAGTTGATGATTATCCAGCCATTACTAAACATAGTTTCAACATGTAACTTATAATGATCTCATTAGTACAGGTCCACGAAAAAAAGGCCATATATAAATATTATGATTTTGGCAAAGGAAAAGAAGAGAGATGTAAATATTTAAAACTTTCTAAATTTTATGTTGATTCTTTCAACTGTCTCCTCTTTCTGTATTCCCTCTTCACTTTTTTATTGAATTTGCAGTCTCTATTACTATGCAAGTTACAAAGTATGCCCAGTCGAAGTCAATAGATGTCACCATGTAAAAATGGAAATAGAAACAAAAGAGAAAATTAAAGTTTGATCATTTTCATCCATGTTTATTCATTCCAAAGCACCATCATAAGAATATCGGTCTATAGATGTTATGCTGGTGACCCTCACACAGCCGCATAATTTAAACAACCATGAATGCCGTGTCACATTATAGAGGGCTTCTAATTTAATTGAGTTTAAAGTAGGCCAAAGTCAGTCATTTATATACTTCTCTGCGTAGCATATACTTACAATCAGTTCCCAGAAAATAAAAACACAACATATTACTCAGAAGGATGAGCAGTCCCTTCTGAAGATGAAAATATTCCCCCCAATGATGTATTTCAATGTGAATCCACTGGAATGAAAAATTGATGGAACTAAATGTCATTTATATAATCAGAGGATAAGAATATATCTAAGTTGATAAAATCAATTCCTTTTACAGGTGGCTCAGCAAAATGGTTGGCTTTTACATGATGCAATTTTTCTCCCTTGCTATGATTCTCAATAACCTGCTTTCCACAGGTATCAAGGAAGCAAACAAAAACTAGGTTAGTATGGATCTTTCCCACATATACCACAACCATTTTTAAATATATGAGGGATGTGTGTATGTGTGTGTGTGTGTGTGTGTGTGTGTGTGCGCACTGGCTTCACTTTTGCCAAAATTGTAGAACCCTAACCTCAAAAGCACACACCAGTTAGCAGGGTCAGAGAAAGTTCAGATGGTGAGGGACTACACCTTTTCCCTCTTATCCTGTCTCCTCCCAGCCCCAATTAAAAGCAGGTAACCCTATAATCTGCTCCTGGTAGTCCCAAGCTAATTAGACTTTGACAAGAATGCAGACAACGCTCAACTGCAGAAAATTAACATACACATTTCCCTACATGTACTTGGGGGAAAGGGAGAAATAAAGCCACATGAACAATCTTTCCGAAAACTCAGCCAGAACTCATTCATAGCCACATACTTCATGTCACATTAACTCACCCAGCCTGACGCCTAGGGCAACACCCTCCAGCTGACTGGCAAGGTTAGGCTTTAGCTTTTTAATAACCTTTTTAAACATATAGACCTTTATATCCAGGATCTACGAAGCACGCAGATGATTATTGAGGATTAATGGATCATCCAAAATGCCAGTTGGCACGTTTTGAGTAAAAAGTGTAACAAATGCAGCTGTTTACTAATAAATAAAGCCTCAGCTGTAAGAGAAATAAATTAGATGTGTTTAATTGGTAGGCTGCAAACCTCCCCTCTTTATTACAATGCCGCTTCTTGTTATTTTATGATGTCAGGGTAGATGGCAGACTGACAGAGTGTTTATGAATCACAGTTTGCAGATGGCACTCTTGGTTCTCGGCAGCTATGAGCACAAGTAGCATGAGGCCTCAATACTGTTTTTTGCCAAAGACGACCCCCTGAGAATTAGCTGTCTCCATTTCTCTCGTGCCCATCTCTTTCTTGGCAGAGTGCTACTTTCACAAACCCACCTTCAATAAACTGTGACTGCCTGGCAGGGAATTGAAGATCATTCATACCCAAGAATGCCCTCATCTCGAGATGATTTCTTTTTCATTGTGAAGAGGGCCTGGGCAATGGTTCTCAAACCAGGCTTCCTGCAGTTTCTTCCAGGGAAGATGACTGAGGGTGCTGCAGGGCACAAACCCCTCCCCCTTGCCACTCACTGGGCTTTCCACGCCCACCCTCCCGCAGCTGACAGGAGTGATTTCCCATCTCTCCAGCACAGCATAAGGTCCTTGCACTTGGGATTCTGAGCTCCCCTAACTAATGACAGCTTTGTCATTTCACAGCTGGGGATGGAGGGAGGAGGGGTCATCCCAGCCCCCGGAGCAGAGGCTTCAAGCTTCTGTACTCCCTGCATTCTCCCTGGTCCAGAGACTTCACAGCTTCTGTACTCCTTGCATTTTCCCTGGTCTCTAGTCACTTCTATGACTGGGGCGCAGCACACAGGAGACAGACAGTCATCATTGTCAACAGATTTGTATATTTTTGTCACCAGTTAAACTCATAATGGATTTTATTCTAACGATCTCTTTTTTATCAGAAAATTGGGAATAATCAAGCCCTTTTGGCGAGAACAGACTGTAGTCTGTGCACATACTGATTGTAGTGCTAAGATTAATGATAATAGTAATAATATCGGGAGCTACCATTTACTGAGATGGGCTAAAATCACTGTCGTAGAAGTACCTGATGATAGTTTAAAATGCATCAGCTCTATTTATGCTTTATCTTCTTGTTTCCTTTTCCTGCCTTGCAGTGTTCATCAATGTGAGCCATGGCCATGTGTCCACAAAGACTTGTGAGAAATCCTGAGATCACTGCCATCTCCCTTCCTTTATTCCACTGTGTCTGGTGGGGACCTGATGGAGGGAATCTCAGTTCTCCAGCTGTCTCATGAAGCTTGAACTAACATGGCTTGTGGAGGTCAAGCTGGATTAGGCAAAGAAAGCACACAAACAAAAATACAATTTGTTCATTAGTTCAGTTCAGTTTAGTCGCTCAGTCGTGCCCGACTCTGTGACCCCATGAACCACAGTATACCAGGCCTCCCTGTCCATCACCAACTCCTGGAGTCTACCCAAACTCATGTCCATTGAGTTGGTGATGCCATCCAACCATATCATCCTCTGTCATCCCCTTCTCCTCCTGCCCTCAATCTTTCCCAGCATCAAGGTCTTTTCAAATGAGTTAGCTCTTTGCATCAGGTGGCCAAGTATTAGAGTTTCAGCTTCAACATCAGTCCTTCCAATGAGTACTCAGGACTGATCTCCTTTAGGATGGACTGGTCAGATTTCCTTGAGGTCCAAGGGACTCTCAAGAGTCTTCTTCAACACCACACTTCAAAAGCAGCAATTCTTCAGCACTCAGCTTTTGTTATAGTCCAATTTTCAAATCCATACATGACTACTGGAAAAACCATAGCCTTGACTAGATGGACCTTTGTTGGCAAAGAAATATCTCTGCTTTTTAATATACTGTCTAGGTTGGTCATAACTTTCCTTCCAAGGAGTAGGCATCTTTTAATTTCATGGCTGCAATCACCATCTGTGGTGATTTTGGAGCCCCAAAAGTAAAGTCAGCCACTGTTTCCCCATCTATTTGCCAACTGGTCCATTCTGAAGGAGATCAGCCCTGGGATTTCTTTGGAAGGAATGATGCTAAAGCTGAAACTCCAGTACTTTGGCCACCTCATGCAAAGAGTTGACTCATTGGAGAAGACTGATGCTGGGAGGGATTGAGGGCAGGAGGAGAAGGGGATGACAGAGGATGAGATGGCTGGATGGCATCACTGACTCAATGAATGTGAGTCTGAGTGACCTCCGAGAGCTGGTGATGGATAGGGAGGCCTGGCGTGCTGCAGTTCATGGGGTCGCGAAGAGTTGGACATGACTGAGCGACTGATCTGATCTGATCTGATGGGACCAGATGCCATGATCTTAGTTTTCTGAATGTTGAGTTTTAAGCCAACTTTTTCACTCTCCTCTTTCACTTTCATCTCCTCTTTCACTTTCTATCACTGACTCAATGGACATGAGTTTGGGTAGACTCCAGGAGTTGGTGATGGACAGGGAGGCCTGGTATACTGTGGTTCATGGGGTCACAGAGGTGGGCACGACTTAGTGACTAAACTGAACCGAACTAATGAACAAATTGTATTTTTGTTTGTGTGCTTTCTTTACCTAATCCAACTTGACCTCCACAAGCCATGTTAGTTAAAGCTTCATGAGACAGCTGGAGAACTGAGATTCTCTCCATCAGGTCCCCACCAGACACAGTGGAATAAAGGAAGGGAGATGGCAGTGATCTCAGGATTTCTCACAAGTCTTTGTGGACACATGGCCATGGCTCACATTGATGAACACTGCAAGGCAGGAAAAGGAAACAAGAAGATAAAGCATAAACAGAGCTGATGCATTTTAAACTATCATCAAGTAGCTCTTTATTTCTTCTTCATTTTCTGCCATAAGGGTGGTGTCATCTGCATATCTGAGGTTATTGATATTTCTCCCAGCAATCTTGATTCCAGCTTGTGCTTCCTCCAGCCCAGTGTTTCTCATGATGTACTCTGCATATAAGTTAAATAAGCAGGGCAACAATATACAACCTTGATGTACTCCTTTTCCTATTTGGAACCAGTCTGTTGTTCCATGACCAGTTCTAACTTGCTTCCCAACCTGCATACAGATTTCTCAAGAGGCAGGTCAGGTGGTCTGGTATTCCCATCTCTTTCAGAATTTTCCACAGTTTATTGTGATCCACACAGTCAAAGGCTTTGGCATAGTCAATAAAGCAGAAATAGATGTTTTTCTGGAATTCTTTTGCTTGTTCCATGATCCAGCGGATGTTGACAATTTGATCTCTGGTTCCTCTGCCATTTCTAAAACCAGGTTGAACATCAGGAAGTTCACAGTTCACATATTGCTGAAGCCTGGCTTGGAGAATTTTGAGCATTACTTTACTAGTATGTAAGATGAGTGCAATTGTGCGGTAGTTTGAGCATTATTTGGCATTGCCTTTCTTTAGGATTGGAATGAAAATTGACCTTTTCCAGTCCTGTGGCCACTGCTGAGTTTTCCAAATTTGCTGGCATATTGAGTGCAGCACTTTCACAGCATTATCTTTCAAGATTTGAAATAGCTCAACTGGAATTCCGTCACCTCCATGAGCTTTGTTCATAATGATGCTTCCTAAGGCCCACTTGACTTCACATTCCAGGATGTCTGGCTCTTGGTGAATGATCACACCATCGTGATTATCTGGGTCAGAATATCTTTTTTGTAGAGTTCTTCTGTGTATTCTTGCCACCTCTTCTTAATATCTTCTGCTTCTATTACATGCATACCATTTCTGTCCTTTATTGTGCCCATCTTTGCATGAAATGTTCCCTTGGTATATCTTATTTTCTTGAAGAGATCTCTAGTCTTTTCCATTCTATTGTTTTCCTCTGTTTCTTTGCATTGATCACTGAGGAAGGCTTTCTTATCTCTCCTTGCTGTTCTTCGGAAGTCTGCATTCAAATGGATATATCTTTCCTTTTCTCCTTTGTCTTTAGTTTCTCTCCATTTCTCAGCTATTTGTAAGGCCTCCTTAGACAATCATTTTGCCTTTTTGTATTTCTTTTTCTTGGGGATGGTCTTGATCACTGCCTCCTGTACAATGTCACGAATCCCTGTCCATAGTTCTTCGGGCACTCTGTCTATCAGATCTAATCCGTTGAATCTGTTTGTCACTTCCACTGTATAATTGGAAGGGATTTGATTTAGGTCATACCTGAATGGTCTAGTGGTTTTCCCTACTTTCTTCAATTTAAGTCTGAATTTGGCAATAGGGAGTTCATGATCTGAGCCACAGTCAGCTCCTGGTCTTGTTTTTGCTGACTGTATAGAGCTTCTCCATCTTTGGCCGCAAAGAATATAATCAATCTGATTTCGGTGTTGGCCATCTGGTGATGTCCATGTGTACAGTTTTTTCTTGTGTTCTTGGCAGAGGGTGTTTGCTATGACCAGTGTGTTCTCTTGGCAAAATTCTATTAACCTTTGCCCTGCTTCATTCTGTATTCCAAGGCCAAATTTGCCTGCTACTACAGGTGTTTCTTGACTTCCTACTTTTGCATTCCAGTCCCCTATGATGAAAAAGACATCTTTTTTTGGGTGTTAGTTCTAGAAGAACTTGGGCCTCCCTGGTGGCTCAGAGGTTAAAGCGTCTGCCTCCAATGCAGGAGACCTGGATTCGATCCTTGGGTCGGGAAGATCCCCTAGAGAAGGAAATGGTAACCCATTCCAGTATTCTTGCCTGGAGAATCCCATGGATGGAGAAGCCTGGTAGGCTACAGTCCATGGGGTCGCAAAGAGTTGGACACAACTGAGAGACTTCACCTTCACCTTCTTCACCTTCTAGAAGAACTTGTAGGTCTTCGTAGAACTGTTTCAGTTTCTTCAGCATTATTGCTCGGGGCATAGACTTGGATTACTGTGATATTGAATGGTTTGCCTTGGAAACGAACAGAGATCATTCTGTCATTTTTGAGATTGCTCCCAAGTACTGCATTTTGGACTCTTTTGTTGACTATGATGGCTATTCCATTTCTTTTAAGGGATTCTTGCCCACAGTAGTAGATATAATGGTCATCTGAGTTAAATTCACCCATTCCAGTCCATTTTAGTTCGCTGATTACTAAAATGTTGATGTTCACTCTTGCCATCTCCTGTTTGATCACTTCCAATTTGCCTTGAGTCATAGACCTAACATTCCAAGTTCCTATGCAATATTGTTCTTTACAGCTTCGAATCTTGATTTTATCACCAGTCACATCCACGACTGGGTATTGTTTTTGCTTTGGCTCCATCTCTTCATTCTTTCTGGATTTATTTCTCCACTGATTTCCAGTAGCATATTGGGCACCTACCAGCCTGGGGAGTTCATCTTTCAGTGTCATATCTTTTTGCCCTTTCATAGTGTTTATGGGGTTCTCCAGTGGACCACATTTTATCAGAATTCTCCACCGTGAACTGTCCATTTGTGGCCCTTCACAGCATGGCTTAGTTTCCTTGAGTTAGACAAGGTTGTGGTCCATGTGATTAGATTGATTGGTTTTCTGTGATTGTGGTTTCAGGGTCTGTCTGCCCTCTGATGCCCACTGTCAGCGCCTACCATCTTACTGGGGTTTCTCTTACCTTGGACCTGGAGTACCTCTTCACACTGCTCCAGCAAAGCACAGCCACTGCTCCTCATCTTGGACGTGGGTTATCTCCTCTCTGCTGTTTGCCGCTCCAGCTCCATGCAGCCACCTCTTGCCATTATATGTAATTAAAAATATATTACCACTTGTCCCAGGAATTCTAAAACTAGTTTCTAAAGATAAATAAAAACATTTTGCTCACAAAACACCTGTTCATAGTAGTTTTGCTCATAATAGCTCCAAAATTAAAGCATTCTAAATATCTTCATCAGATAATTGGGAGAAGAAATGTTTTCTATTCATACATTAGAATATTACTCAGCAATTAAAAGGAACAGATTACTAATTCATGCAGAGGCATGAATGATTCCCACCAAATTTATGCTGACCCGAAGAATCCAGGGAAGATACAGTGTGATTTCATTTATATGAAGTTCTAAAATGAGCAAAGCTAATTTATAGTGACAGAAAACAGATATGTGATTATCTTCAGGTAGAGGAATTGAGTATAAACTATCTTGAAAACACTTCTTGGGAAAATATTAATGTTTTAGATCTTGGAGAACAAGTAGCTACATGAGATTTTTCATTTATATATCTCATCAACCTGTACACTTAAAGTGTTATAATTTATTATTTTAGAATTAAGTATCAATAAGGGCTTCCCTTGTGGCCCAGCTGGTACAGAATAGCAACAGTTTGAACTGGACATGAAACAACAGACTGGTTCCAAATCAGGAAAGGAGTACATCAAGTCTGCATATGGTCACCCTGCTTATTTATACTTATATGCAGAGTATATCATGAGAAACACTGGGCTGGAGGAAGCATAATCTGGAATCAGGATTGCTGGGAGAAATATCAATCACCTCAGATATGCAGATGACACCACCCTTATGGCAGAAAGTGAAGAAGAACTAAAGAGCCTCTTGATGAAAGTGAAAGAGAAGAGTGAAAAAGTTGGCTTAAAATTCAACATTTAGAAAACTAAGATCATGGCATCTGGTCCCATCACTTCATGGCAAATAGACGGGGAAACAGTGGAAACAGTGGCTGACTTTATTTTTTGGGCTCCAAAATCACTGCAGATGGTGATTGCAGCCATGAAATTAAAAGATGCTTGCTCCTTGGAAGGAAAGTTATGACCAACTTAGACAGCATATTAAAAGGCAGAGACACTTCTTTGCCAACAAAGGTCCGTCTAGTCAAGGCTATGATTTTTCCCATAGTTATGTATGGATTTGAGAATTGGACTATAAAGAAAGCTGAGTGCTGAAGAATTGCTGCTTTTGAAGTGTGGTGTTGGAGAAGACTTGAGAGTCCCTTGGACCTCAAGGAAATCCAATCAGTCCATCCTAAAGGAAATCAGTCCTGAGTGTTCATTGGAAGGACTGATGCTGAAGCTGAACTCCAATACTTTGGCCAGCTGATGTGAAGAACTGATTCATTGGAAAAGACCCTGATGCTGGGATAGATTGAGGGCAGGAGGAGAAGGGGATGACAGAGGATGATATGGTTGGATGGCATCACCGACTCAATGGATATGAGTTTGAGTAAACTCCAGGAGTTGGTAATGGACAGGGAGGCCTGGTGTACTGCAGACCATGGGGTTGCAAAGAGTCTCACACAACTGAACTGAACTGAACTGATATCTCAATGAAGCTGATTTAAAAGTAAATCACAACTGAACTGAATTGAACTGATATCTCAATGAAGCTGATTGAAAATTAAAATTTAAAATTACCAACCTGAAAGACAAGAAATCTTGAAATAAACTTACTTCTAAAACAGACACTAAACTTAAAAAATTTTATTACATCTCCTAAAAAATTTAATGATTAAATATTTCCTATATTACATTAAATTTCAACATCAGATAAAAAGATATAAAACTTACCAACTTATTTTATAAGCCTAGTAAAATTCTGATACCAAAAATGAATAAACCTTGATAAAAGGAAAAAAAATTAGATCAAATTTTTTTATGAACATGCTGAGGAAGCTGTAAGAATATCAAATCAAGCAGTATAATGACAGTAACAATAACACCAACAAGTAGGGTTTATCACCAAAATGTAAGTATTGTTGCAAGCCTAAAAATATTTTAAAATGTAATTTACTCCTTAAATAATTTAAAAATAAATAATCAAATCATCATCTTAAAGGACAACTGGGATGCATACAGTAAAATTTATCAAGTCCTGATAAATTACTTTAGTAAGCTTCCTCCTTCATTCCTGAGACAAATTAATATGACAAGAAAAAGTTAAAAGATGTTTGAGTCTGTATTACTTGCAGGAATATAGTTTATTTTTTATATACAAATTTAAGGGATTCCAGTAAAAATTTATTAGAAGTAATAAAAGAGTACAGTGAGTTAGTTTGACATGTGATTGATAAACAAGTCACAAATTTCCTATCAGTAATGCATTTTTTAAAGTTTAGTAAAAAAGATACATTACATTAAAAATTGAAAGGCTAAATATTACCTTGAATACTTAAGAATTAACATAGCAAATATATATGAGACTCATATGAAAAAATTATAAAATTTTCATAGGGGCTTTTCAAGCAGAACTGAATAAATGGAGAGGTACTTACTCAATTTTGTAAAGCTATCAATTATAACTAAATTCATATCTGAGTTAAAAGTTTACCTTGAAGAATTATTGCACAAAATAGCAGAAAAATTTTTTTGAAAGGAATGCATATAATTAAAATTTCCTCCCAGACTGAAACAACATGTACATACACAGTTAGGCAAATTGGAATAGTTGCCTAATTAACATTGAATATTTTCTTACTTTTACTAAGGTTAGCCTCTGCCTTACTCAAGGCAATGTGTTCATATAATAAAACACATTTACTAACCTCTCTTACAGTTAGGAGTGGCCAGGTATCAATTACTATATATATTAATCTCATTAGACAGGGATTTTGGAGAAAGCTCCTTAAAAGAAGGATCCATATATGTCTTCTCTTTACCATCCTTTTCTGTTCTTTGTCTGGAATACAAATATGATTTTGAGAGTGAAGCAACAATCTTGCAACCATGAAGTAATGAACATGAGATGAAAACTACACTCAGGATGGTCATGCAAAACACGAGAAGGCTCCGTTCTTGATATGAACAAGGACTGTATCAGTCTTGAACTCTCAAAGTTTTGGCTTCTTTGTTTTTGGGCACAATAAATTTCTCATTTCATTAAGCTACTGTAGAAAGTTTTCTGTTAACCTGTGACATGAAGAAGAATGCAATATCTAAGTATAAAATGCTTCAAAGCTAAAATAATTAAAATATTGTGAATTATGATATTAGTGCTAGAACAGACAAATATGTGACAGTTCATAATTTACATTTATAAATATAAATAATATAGTATATATGCTAGAATATATATATTATTCTTGGTTATTTGTTTTATATATATATATATATATATATATAGTATTGGGTGAAATAGGCATTGAAAATCTGTACCATGTGTGGGGCAGCTCATTAAACGCAGCCAGCAGATGAAAAAATATTTCACTAGGACAAATCTGACCATCTTTGGAAGCATTCCCCATATTCTGAGAGCCTTCCCCCACCCACCTTGTCTGAGCAGCAGCATAGTGATCTCCCTTTTTGGACCATGGTTACTCTTTACATACTGTGCCCTTCACATGGCAGAGCATCCCCAGCTCATTGCCCTCTATTACCTAATTTGCTCATCCTTGTTTTCCATCACTGTCTGCCCATGAAATTTTTGTCCTGCCTCGCCTCAAGCTGGTGTCAAATGATTCCTAACATTGGACCTTTCACAATTGGTAAATTCTTCCTGACTGACTCCTTAACTCAAAAGTCAATTTTCCTGATAATGTTCAGGATTCCATCCTCTGCACTCCTTCCTGCCACCCATTTATGTTGATTAATTAGGTCAGAAAGCCCAAGTTTTCATTTAGTTCTTCTTAACACCCTTGTCATTTAAGTCCATTAGTATTTGAATAGTGGATTTTAAAATATTATATTAAGTTTTATTGCTTTTTGACAAAGGCAGTTCAAGAATAATTTCTGAATATCTAATAGAAACCATAAAATGTCAGAGTTACAAGGGCCCTTAGAGATCATCTGCTATTGCCTCTTAATTTACAGATGGAGTAACTGCAGCTCAGAGAAGGGAGTGATTTGCCCATTGAACATCTCATTAGTGAAGGTGCTGAAGACAAAACCTTAGAACTTTCTTGATTTTCATATTAATTTCTAGTTATTTGGATTTTCTTCCCTGCTAAGGGCCACCCTACTTCCTTTTTTTCCCTATTGCCATTTAGGAATTACTTTTTTTCACTATCAGGAGATAGGCTCATAGCTAATAATTCCAGTTTCTTTTTCCATCCTCTCACTTGCTTTTCCCAGTACACAAGGTATGATTTATCTAATTGGAGAACTGGCAAAAACCTGACAATTCTACTAAGTAGGAGCTGAGTCTTTGGAATAGCATTTCAGCAGTGTTGGCACACATCTTTCTCATTCTTATGAACCACCTGGTTATATACCTAGTGAGCTGCCTTGCTTCTGCTCTCCATAATATCAAAGGATCAAACAGAGACTGGGCTCTTTTTCACCACTGCCAGCTAAAATACGTTGTAAAGTCAGCTTCCTGGGGTCCTGATTTGTGTCTTTAGAATGAAGATAGGAGACCTTATCATAATCCTTCCATTTAACGTTATTAGTAATAAAACTAAGTGTACTCCAATCCTTATTTTATTCTTTGTATCTGTTCATGAAAGACTAAAGCCTTGAGGAGGAGGAAAAATGATGTATTAAGCTTTCTCTAATCAGGTCAAATCAGATCAATCGCTCAGTCGTGTCCGACTCTTTGCGACCCCATGAACTGCAGCACGCCAGG